>LPNX010552240.1:80108-117286 GCA_001517045.1 Pseudotsuga menziesii | reverse complement strand
TTCACAAATTTAAAATTATATACATCATAGATTCATGAATCATCATGATTCATCAATGATATTGATCATACATGTAACATTTACATCATACTGTCATACTGATACATTTATCATTAGAACACATTTGGATAACTATTAACTTCATAGTAAAATATATGGTTGGTGAATAGTATAATACATAAGAGCACCCAAGTTAGATTCCTCACATATAGGATAAATATGCAATAGTTGAATTATATCAGCATGGTTCAATGTCAATATGGCAATATCAACTAATTAAAATTATAGATTGGATGGTTAACAATGGTAGTTGCTTAGTCCATTTAGTTGCAACCATTTGCACCTCACCTTTATGAACAGTTACTCATAAATCACTACTAATCATGTTTGTAGTTCATCTAACTCATCGACCCTACAAATCCTGTTGATGTTGCTGTCAAGAGTGATTGGCTAATGCAACTAGTCTTATGTCAATGCAGGCACTCACTGCTAGTTATGCAACTAACTGGAGTTATATTGAAAAGTCATTGTTCCTGTTGCAACCACCATGCCATACTGGGCAGCCTTTAAACTTTATACATTATATTTGTTGTTGTATTTATTTACACACATCATGAACATGTAGACATGTGCATGTACACGGATATAAACACCTAGTTGCCAATTTCGAAATATGATAAGATGCACAAAGAATTATGAATGAATCAGCTTTGTTGTGTTCCAAAATTTTAATAATATTGCCTTAGATGTAAGATAGATTGACTTCTTGATGTCCAAATAGTCACGTCAAATTATATCGTCTTTCTCTTTGTGCAACTGTACTGTGTATGTGCATAATTTAATGATGTAATATATATCAAAGCCATGGTTAATTTCCATTTGGGAGGTCAAAGTGCACAGCACAAGGTATTTGAAGAGTCATGGTGAGGACGTAAATAATTGTGGACAGATCAACACAGTTGTGGCTAGGAATCTTGGCATAGGGGAAGCAAGGGTCTGAGGTAGCAAATCACATAAGGAGGAAATTAGAGGCACGTAAAAAAGATAAGTTTGCATCTGTTTTAATTTTTGGTTGTATAATAAATTAATAAACTATAAAGGGGCAAGAAATCAGGATACCCGCACTGTTTTTTTTTTTATTTTATTTGTGTTTTTTTATATTTTCAAAGGAATCGGATACGGTTTCTCCAATGGGAACCGATTCCCCTCCAATAGGAAATTGAATCCGCATGAAGGAAACGAATCCTGGAGCAGAGGAAACGGATCCTACACAAAAACATACCGAATCTTTAAGTATCAGATCCAGATCCCTGAATCCACGTTTCCCCGAAGATTGGAAAGTCTTATTCTCTCTAGCAATCTTGTGAATCTATGTATTTCTAATACTTTTGCAAGTTGTCATCTACTTGGTGAAGGAAGCGATTTGGGTAGGGGCGCTATTGTGACTGAGCTCCATAGCATTCCCTCAAGTCGCCATTGGTTCAGGGAGTATCTTTATTGTTTCTTGTGGCCATCTTGATATTCTTTGATTCATTTTTCTTTGTCATTTCATCTATCTTTTTGCAAATCGATTCTCATTGCAAATCTCTTTTGCAGGAGGAGGGAGCACTTGGCATCTTGAAGGAACTAGCGATTTCACTTGGAGAGGCATAGAAAACGCTCGTAATTGATCAGAGGGGAAATCTCATCGTCATACAAGGTTAGTAGAAAGTATTTCCAAGTACGTTCACATTTGTTTTATTTTTCATGGGCTTAATCCAATTGTCACCACCTAACCCTCTATTTGCAAACCCTTGTTTTGTAGATCTGATAGATATGGTGAAATTTTTTATGACGACTATCAAAACCCACTTGGAGATTGTTGAATAAACCCTAGATCTCGAATTTCACATAAATCGGACTACATTTGCCCCGGGATCTAACACTAGTTGTTAAGATTCCATATGCTAAGCTAGATTATCAGCATTCAATTTCAATTTCATATCAAAAGCATATAGATAGGATCACTGAAAGAAACAGTATCACAAGATCAACACAGATTTATACTGGGAAAACCCTAATGGGAAAAACCCTGCAAAAGCTTCCTCAATATAGATGATCAAAAGATAAAAGATAAAACCCCAGACTGATGCTTCTCCTCCTTGCAGCTACAACTATCTCTCTCTCTTATGCGCTACACAAGTGAGTGTGAGTGTGCAGAAATGAGGAGAGCCTCACTTCTATTTATATTCTTTCATTCACTTGATTTTCCACTCAACAAGTTGACCCCACTAAAATTGAGTGGGCCGACTTCTCTAGGAGGACTCTAACAACTTAATATTATATTAATTAGGGTGCTAATGACCCGACTTACAACGGAGGGAATTTCCTCATGACTCTTAGTGATTCTCCCGATAGGAACATCGGGGTATAATGAAATACAAATGATTCTCCCGATAGGAACATCAGGGATAATAAGTAAATACACTTCAAAGTTACAATAATTCCCTTAATGAGAAGGGTATTCTACAACAACATCAACAGCAGCAGTAGGAGAAGGAGAGAGAGCATCTTTCAACATCATCAGGATGATACATCTATAGATCATTGGAAGCTTTTTCAACATCTTTGACATATAGTCTTCATCTTCAAATTCAGCGGCAGCAACATCATCGTCAGCATTTTAGTCTTCATCAATCAGCAGCATCATCATCAAAAAAAATACTTTGACCTTTCGATCATCATCACCATCAGTAGCAATTCTCTAAGCAACATCATCATCACACTCTGATCTTTCGATCAACAACATCGTCATCGTCATCATACTCTGATCTTTAGATCAGTAACATCATCATCATCATACTCTGATCTTTCGATCAGTAACATCATCATCATCATCATACTCTGATCTTTCGATCAGCAACATCATCATCAACAACAACCTGCAATCCACAATACGAAGACAAAAGTCTACGGATCACTTTTAGGACTTACGTCCAAGGATGATACAATCCTACCACATTCTCAACGACCGAAGTCACCAGATACAATTACGGGATAATCACTCCCTATCACTTTAGGACTAAGTCCAAGGATGATGCAATCCTACCACATTCTCGAGGACCGAAGTCACCAGATACAGTTTAGGACAAATGTCCAGGGATGATACAACCTCACCACATTCTCGAGGACTAAAGCCACCGGATACAATTTAGGACAAATGTCCAGGGATGATATAGCCCCACCACATTCACGAGGACCAAAGCCACCGGATACAGTTTAGGACACATGTCCAAGGATGATACAACCCTACCACATTCACGAGGACCGAAGCCACCGGATACAATTTAGGACAAATGTCCAGGGATGATACAACCCCACCACATTCACGAGGACCGAAGCGACCGGATATAGTTTAGGACAAATGTCCACGGATGATACAACCCCACCACATTCACAAGGACCGAAGCCACCGGATACAGTTTAGGACAAATGTCCAAGGACGATACAACCCCACCACATTCTCGAGGACCGAAGTCACCGGATCCGTTCTGAACAAATGTTCAGGGATGATACAATCCCACCACATTCTCGAGGACCGAAGACACCGGATCCGTTCTGAACAAATGTTCAGGGATGATACAATCCTACTTCTTTCTCGAAGACATAAGTCTATGGATCACTTTAGGACAAATGTCCAGGGATGATACACTCCCACTACAACATCACTGCTCCCCCTTTCGAGGAAGGTCTTTCCAAACAACACCAAGCTTGTCTCGAAAGTATTCGAACTTTACTCGAGACAGAGGCTTCGTCAACACATCAACAACTTGTTCATCGGTACTCACATACCGGAGCTTTATGGCTCCATTCTGTATCATATCTCAGATGTAGAAATACCGAATTTCTATGTGCTTCGATCTATCATGGAACATTGGGTTCTCCGTCATCTTTATACAACTCTGGTTATCACATAGAATCACTGGGGTATCCAACTCCAAGTTGAATAAACCTGACATCAGCTTTCGAAGCCATATGGCTTCACAACTAGCAGAGCAAGCTGCTATATATTCTGCGTCAGCTGTGCTAAGAGCAACACTGGACTGTTTCCTGCTAAACCATGAAATCATAGCAGACCCTAGACTATAACATCCACCTGATGCACTTCTTCTGTCTGAGACACTTCCAGCCCAATCTGCATCTGTATAGCCATACAATTTGTAATCATGGTTTCCCTCATAGTATAGACCAA
The DNA here is from genome assembly GCA_001517045.1 of Pseudotsuga menziesii. NCBI lineage: Eukaryota > Viridiplantae > Streptophyta > Pinopsida > Pinales > Pinaceae > Pseudotsuga > Pseudotsuga menziesii. The sequence continues at coordinate 113,055 of LPNX010552240.1, read as the reverse complement.
ATTCTATAGTCCCTTTCAGATATCTCATCACACGTTTTGCAGCTATCAGGTGAACACGTCTAGGTTGAACTAGATACTGACTCAGGGTGTTCACAACAAAACAAATGTCTGGTCGGGTATTTGTTAGATACATCAACGACCCAATAATCTGTTTGTATTGAGTCACATCCACCAATTCTGATGATTCATCAGCCAGCAACTTCAGGTTGGTATCCATGGGTGTGGCCATGGATTTACATTCCAACATATCAAATCTTTTCAAAATTTCTACAGCATACTTTCCCTGATTGAGAAAGATTCCTTCTGAACTTTGCCACACTTCCAGACCTAAGAAATAATGCATTAACCCAAGGTCTTTCATCTCAAATTCTTCAGCGAACTTCTTCTTGCATTCTACAATCCGTTTCTCATTCCCTGTCAGAAATAGGTCATCCACATACAATAATAGTATGACAGGTTCATCTTCTATAACCTTGTAGTAAAGGTTAGGATCGGCTTTACTCTTGGGAAAGTCCATGATCGTCAGGAAACTATTTATCCTCCCATACCAAGCTCTAGGAGCTTGCTTCAGGCCATACAGAGCCTTCTTCAACTTGCATACATGAGTCCGTCTGTCTTCGACTTCAAATCCGTGTGGCTGTTCTATGCATACATTTTCTTCAATCACACCATTCAGGAAGGTTGTCTTCACGTCCATCTGGTGTAAGTCCTACTTCATCATGGATGCAAGTGCCATGATAGCTCTAATCGAAGTATACTATGCTACCGGTGCAAATGTTTCTTCGTAATCAATTCCCTCTTTCTGAGAGAAACCTCTAGACACAAATCTTGCCTTGTATTTCTCAATGTTCCCCCAAGTTTCCGGGACGGGGGGACGCGGGAGCGGGGAAACGCACATTCGGGACGTGTGGAGACCACCCCCAAATTTAGGGATATTCGGGGGGGGACGTGGGGACGTCTCTAAAATTATAAAAATAAAATAAAATATCAAAAATAATAATTCATTTGATGTATATTAATGATTGTGCAATGTAAATACTAAATATATCAATTTATTTTCTAAGTAGTACCAAGTAGGAATTGTAAAATGTGAAAATAATAGGAAAACATTAAAAAAATAATTCAAAGGGGCATGGTTGGGGAGGGAAAGTTTCGTCCAGGAGTCCCCAAGTCCCCGGGACGCAGGAAACATGGAAACGCGTCCCCGACCCTGCGGGACGCGTCCCCGTGGAACACTGGTATTTCTCTATACTTCCACCAGCTGCATGTTTTATCTTGTAGATCCATTTGGAGGATACTACACTCTTGCCTTCTGGTTTGGGAACTATATCCCACACATCGTTCTTCATTATTGACTGGTATTCTTCCGTCATTGCTTCTACCCATTCTTTCTTCTGTACAACTTCTTCATAGTTTGTAGGTTCTTGGTCTACAAGATCACACATCAAAGCTACATAGTTGGAAAATGTCTTGGGCTTCTTGCTTATCCTTGTGGAGCCTTCAGGAGCTCCATATCTTTCTGCTTCTTGTATAATTTCTCTTGCCCAAGTAGGCTTTCTCTTCCATGATATCTCCATCATAGGAGGTTCTTGTGTTTCTGTCATATAATGGTCTTCAGGTGTTTCATCGTCAAGGAGAAATGTAGCCTCTACATTTCTGGGAGGTGCTTCTTCGTCATACACTTCTTCATGTTGACATTTTCTGGATCTCTTGAGAGCTGCTTCTTCATCGAATGTTACATCTCTACTGATTTCCATGTGATGGAATCCAGGAATGTAAATTTTGAATGCCTTGGATACTTCACAGTATCCAACAAATATCCCCTTCTTTCCAGAGGGGTCCAACTTGGTTCTTTTATCCTTCGGTATATGAACATATACTGGACAGCCAAATATCTTGAGGTGACTTACCTCAAGCTTCTTTCCCGTGAACATCTCTTCTGGAGTCTTGAATCCAAGAGCACTGTGAGATATTATATTTTGTACATAGACAGCAGTTCTTGCTGCTTCTGCCTGTTGCCCACCTATTTCGACTAGGTGGCAACTCCATGTACATCAAAATGTACATAATTGTACAAATTGTACCTTGGAAAAATCTAAGGATTTTTCACTTCTGCAGGGCAATTGCCCCTTTGTAAAACGAAATGTCCGCTCCCCTGCGTGGGAAAATTAATGTAATTATATGTGCTAGTGTGGGTCATGTGATATGGATGCCACACCATGGAACTGGTTGTTAGGGAAGTCCCCTCATCGAGTGTTTTTTCTCTTTTCAATTAATCTTGTTGTTTAAACGATTTTAAATGGTTTGGTTTTTCACTCAAAATCCTCCAAAGTGGTGACGGGCGTTCTAACAGTCAAATCCATGAGGTGGCTAAGGCTTCAAAATGTTATTCATGACCATGCTAGACATTTGTATAGAGTCTTGCAGAGTTTCGTTGTGTTGTTGTATTTTTATTTATTTTTTCTAGTTAATTAATTTCACCCCTTGGTGGTTAATTAACTAAGTTTTGATGTAATAATGTAAATGCTCAAGCACTGGCATTTTGTAATAGGGGCTATGAATGCAAGGAAAATTGCTATGAAACCCCCTAAGCCAATGCTTTGAGTCCCATGTCATTCAGATAAGGGATTGAGGAGATAGACCATTTTTGTCTAAGCAAGGTCTATTTTTCCTAGGGAATTAATTAATTTTCCTAAGTCAAAAATTCATATTATTTGATTTTGAAGGAAAAAATCAAATAATGCCATGGTAATTTTGTTTGGGGGTTGCCAAGCCTAGGAAAATTTATTTCAAATTTTTTCACCCCCCCATGGCCAAGATATGATTTTTTCAAGTTATTTTTAATTTTTCCTAAGTCAAAATTGGAAAAATTTAAAAATTAAATTGAAAAAATTAAATCTAAGGTGAATTATTATTTTTAGCCCAAGTCTAAAAGTTAAATCTTCATTTTGGAGCAAGTGGCTAAAGTCAAAGCCAAGTTTGGAAGACATGAGGTGGTCTAAACCCTAAATCTAGGGCGGCGCTACTTTAAAGAGGTGGTCCAACCAAGATTTAAATGAGCCAAACCCTTGCTAAAGTGGGGCGCTATACAATATAGAGGAGGCGTCATATTTTAGTGGGGCATCAAGCTAAAGATGGAGGCGCTACCAAATAAGGAGGGCGCTACCCATTAAAGGGGGCGCTACATGCATTTAAAGGGGAGGCGCTAGTTTAAATGGGCGCCACACATGATAGAGGAGGCGCCAACAATGGAGAAGACGCCACAATAAGGGAAGACGCCCCCATATGTAGAGGGCGCTACCACATATAGTGGGGCGCTAGCAATAGTAGGGCGTCATCACATAATTTTGGAGGGCGCTAGTTTAGAGGAGGCCGCTAGATCTAGAGGGGGCGCCTAGCTTGGGCCCACTCTAAACCCCAAAGCAATCTCAATGGAGCATTTGGACAAAACCCTAAATCTAAGGGTGAAGATTGATTAAGACATGGATCAAGCACCTAAACCATGGATTGAAAAGTAATCTAAGGGTGGAGAATGGTTGAGAGGGTTCAAAAGTCAAATACCTAGATTTAGTGGTGGAGATCTAATCTAGATCTAGATCTAATCTTGGCCATTGATCTTCAAGGGGTTGGGGTCTTCCTCAACTATATAATGGGGGTCTCACTCCCTCATTTGACATGATCTCTCATGCTATTGTTATGCTGCCGGAATATTTCCCCATTCTCCTCTCATATTCTCTCAAGCATTTGGCCCAAGCCTCTTGCTACTTTGTATTGAATCTTGCCCTACTTGGGCCATAATAGAAGGAAGCTTTGGAGGAATATTGTGCCATCATTTTCTCATTTCATGCTTGGATTAGTGAGGTAACTTTGTAAAATTTTCAATTTATTGTTTCTCTTGTTTAGCTTGGAAGCTCTCCACAAAGTATTTTGTGGAGAGACTTGTAGGTAGAAGTATTTCTATCTTCATTTGTGAGTAGATTAGTAAGATTCTACAAAGTATTTTGTAGGATTTATTATTGTGCTCATCTCTTGGATTTCTGGTTGCAGCTTTGATAGTTTATTTACAGGTTTTCCAAGCTAAGAAGGGCACCTCCAAGGGTTTCGTTTTTTCTTATTTTCAATTCGGCCATTTTTCTTTTCTTATCCTGAAACTGGGTTTTATTCACTGTATAGTGAATATAACCCTTGTTTTAGGGCCCTCATCACTTATATATTAGTATAGGCTTATAAATCTGTTGTTTATATGTTGTTTTTACCCTAAAAACATTCATTTTCAGCCACTAAAATTTCTGTTTTTCCATTTTTTAAAGTTCAGATTTTTCTGTAAGATTTCTGGGTTGTACACTAAATTGTTCTAACTTTCTGTTTCAGTTTTCTGCAGTAATTTCCAGCAAGTAAGTTGCTGATTTTTTGCAGGTTTCGTGCACAGAAAGAGGGGGTTATGCTGCCCTAAATTGCCCAGAAAAAACCAGCAAAAATTTGGTCCAAAAAGAGGCCCTAAACTACACTTCTTCTCTCTCTTCTATTACATTGTAAACCCCAAATGAGAAGTTCTCTTTGGGGTATTTCTCTGCTGTAAATTTGTATAAGCAGTTGCTTAGAGTTAGTTTTTTATTTGCAAGTTTTATTTTTCTGTTTACCCACCTATCTTTGTGACAGACCACCATCTCTGTTACAAAGATTGTTGTGAGGTTAGTTTACTGCTTTAGCTAGTTGTATTTTCCTTTTTAATTTTATTTTTACCCACTATCTCTGTGACAGACCACCATCTCTGTCATAGAGATTGCTGTGCGGTTAGGCATTGCTTTAGCTAGTTACAGTTTCCTTCAAGTTTCAGAAATTTTTTAATTTTTGTTAAGGGAGTAATCATACAACCCATCTATCCTGTGTATCCTCTATCCACTTGTCATCTCCCTTTAGGGACTTCAAGTTGGGTATGAAAAGCAGGAGAAGTGGGGGCTTAGCTTAGTTAAAACAACTTTCTTTTTCTGCTACAATCAACACATTTTATTTTCCAAGTCCAAGTTCAAGTACCAGCACCTCCCATAAGGGATACCGCTTGGCTGATCTTGTTGATAGTTTAAAATTTACCTTGTATGCTAATCATCAAGGCTAAAATTTACCCTTTAAAATTTACCAACAACAACTTCACTACCCCCTATTCCTCTACTCGGTTATCACCCTTCGGGGTACTCGCGAGATACGACAGGGGATAGAGGAGTCTTAGTTTAATAAGCATCCATCTAGCTGTTTTTCCTGTTAATTAAAAACAGTGCCCTCGGAGGCGACTTGGGGTAGTAGACCGTGGGGGGTCTCTAGGCGTTTTACGTCCTCCTTGTTGAGCACCAGGGCATTGGGGTTTGACCTGTGAGCTACGGGTGGGCTTTGCTCCCACTTTGTTGAGCGCAACAGCATTCCTTCTTTGACTTGAGAAGTACTGGATTGGGTAGTCACACCACCGGTTCGAAAACTTAATTTCAAGAGGAAAAACCTTAATAAAATCTACCTAAAATAAACTAAGAGACATTGCAAAACCGGTTCTATAACATTTTTTCATTTTAGCACACTTCCACTCCAGCATTGCACTCCAGCACTTTACTTTTCAGTTTCATTTACTTTTCAGTTCTGCAATTGTTTATGTGGTGAATGCTTAACTTTGTTTAAACTGTAACTATTTTTACTTCATTTGTTTATACTGATAAATTTAGATCATCTGTACATTGCTTAGATATCTTGATTCAATATTGTTTGTAACTGTATCATTTATTTGTTTATTCATCTCATTTGTTAGACAACTTAACCTGTGGGATAATTAACTTAGGACTGCATCCATTGAAAGTTGCATTCTCTGACTCCATTCTTTAGGCACTGGTTATAAATAAAAGGATTGACTGTCATTTAATTATTGCATCTTGCATTGGTTTGACTGTCATCTCTCAAAACCTTAGCCTCAATCTTAATAAAAGATCCCTTTAATTAATTTGTAATTAATTAATAAATCTGGAACTTAGTTTTCCTGTAGGGACTACCCCCCTTGGCTCTGTTGGGATCTTGCCTAAACGGAGGAGTTGTGGACTGTGGTGACAGTGGTCCCCAGCTCTCGCTTGCCCCCAAGGACACACATAGCAGGTTGTGACTTTCCTGTGTCTTAAAGTGTGAATTAGGCGGCAACACTGCCCATAGATGCATTGGAAGATCTTGATCATATATCATTGTCTTCACTGCCTCCATAATGGTTTTGTTCTTTCTTTCCGTAACACCATTTTGTTGAGGATTGTAGGGAGTAGTTAGTTCCCTCTTTGATTTCAACATCTTTACAAAAAGCTTCAAACTCTTTTGAAGTATATTCTCCGCCATTGTCTGATCAAAGTGTCGTGATTCTTTTGTCTGAAAGATTCTCTATCAAGGCTTTGAATTCCTTGAATTTCTCAAACACCTCGCTCTTTGCTTTCAAGAAGTATATCCAAGTCTTTCTTGAATAGTCATCAATAAATGTAATATAATATTCAAAACCACTCAAAGATGTGGAGGACATTGAACCACACACATCTGAATGAATCAATTCCAACATACCTTTAGTTTTTGTTTCACTCTTTGGAAATGGATTCTTGATATTCTTCCCTTTCGCACATCCTTTGCAAATGCCTTCATGGTTGATCTTTAAGTCTTCTAATCCTGTCACTACTTTGTTCACATGAGGTAGTGCTTTGTAATTGATGTGGGCAAGCCTTCTATGCCACAGTTCACTAGGGCTAGTGGACTCATGAACAAGGGTTGTTTATGAATGTCCCTTGAGTTTATACAGACCTCCTTCTTCTTCACCGATGACAACTGCATCTTCAATTGACTTTCCTTTGGGCCACATGAGTACTTGGCCATCTATGAATGCAACTCTGAATCCTTTCTTATCTAAAGCTGAGATAGAAAGTAAATTCTTCTTTAGACCTATAAGACTTCCTTCATCTTCAGAGGATTTCCTGAATCAAGCTTATAGCTTGCTTCACCAATTCCTTTGATTGGATATTGATAGTCATCTCCTAGAGATACTTTCTGAGCAGAGTTTTTTTCTTCAAGTTTTGACAAAGTTTTCTTTTGTCACGTCATGTGCTTTGAACCACCACTATCAATAAGCCAAGTGTCTTCTCCGGGTGTTACAGACCTAGAGAGTGTAGAGAATAGTACATACTCTTCTGCATCTTCTTCTCTTGCTTGCTTTCTTTGAGGTCCTTCCTCTTCTTCTTCTTCATCCTCATCTTCAGCTAGATGTGCATGATGTCGTTGTTGTTGTTGTTCCTTTTCTTGTATTCTTGTCTCTTCAAAGGACAATTTCGGGCAATGTGTCCTATCTTGTCACAATGAAAACATTGAAAGCTGGAGTAGTCCTTATTGGGGAGACTTTCTCTATTCTCTAGAACCTTCTGGGAGGTTGAGACTCCTTGTGGTTTCTTTTCTTGAAGTTAGGTTGAATCCTTCTTCTCTTAGTGTGAATGGATAGGGCCTGATCATCTTCCTTTAGTAAAGCTTCTTTATTTTCCACTCTAGTCTCCTCTTGAATACAATCTTCCCATACAACATCAAACTTCATGCTTTCCTTCCTGACACACATCATTTGGATGAATGACTCCCAGGGTCTAGTGAGACCATTGAGAGCAGTCATAACCAACTCATCTTCATCAAGGTTGTCTCCAATAGCTTCTAATTGTTCCTTGAACTAAGAGACCCTTGTGAAATAGTCCTGGATGGATTCTCCATGACTCATCTTGGTGCTCTTCAGTTGAGCTCTTAGATTCATTTTTATGTTGATGTTTCTTCCTTCATACATTCTGGATAGGGCATCATACATTTCTTTCGGAGTCTTCTTGGATGACACTTGAGGGATCAAGTGATCCTTGATAGAATTAGCAATATTTCTTTATGCCCTAATCAGATCCTTGTTGTGCTTCTCCTTTGCTTCAGCCTCTTCAGGTTCAGGAATTTCATCCTTGATATATTTTTCAAGATCAGAATGAGGCCAATCCTGTATTTCCATGCTCGGAAATTCTCTATGCCTTCTAGCTTGTCCTCAAGCTTGGTGCTTGGGTCCATTTTGTCAGGAGATCACTGAAAAATGAAATTCTGAGGAATGAGAAACTGCACTTACCAAGAGATGTGCTTCACTGAGGCGAGTTGACTGGTGTGCTTGGTTTCTGGAGATCTCAAGTCTTCACCCTTCAAAATTGACTTGCGAGATTCAGCACTGCAGCTTCTAGTGGTTTTCTGTTTCACTGAATTTCTGTAGTTTTCTGGTGCAGTGTCAAACTACAGTTTGACTTTCCGGGAGATCTACTCCTCCAAAAACTTCGATCCTAGGCTCAGAAGATGCGCTCTAGGAGGGCGCAACTTTCCATGCAATCAGTTCTTCAAAATTCAAAAATTTTCCCGAAACCCTAATTCTTGTCGGGGAGAGAGAGAGGGTTTTTTCACCTTGTGAAAGCTGTCTTATTCAGGTTACCTCTGATACCATGTTAAGATTCCATATGCTAACTAGATTATCAACATTCAATTTCAATTTCATATCAAAAGCATATAGACAGGATCACTGAAAGAAACAGTATCACAAGATCAACACAGATTTATCCTGGGAAAAACCCAGCAAAAGCTTCCTCAATGTAGATGATCAAAAGATAAAAGATAAAACCCCAAACTAATCCTTCTCCTCCTTGCAGCTACAGCTATCTCTCTCTCTTATGCGCTACACAAGTGAGTGTGAGTGTGTAGAAATGAGGAGAGCCTCACTTCTATTTATATTCTTTCGTTCACTTGATTTTCCCCTCAACAAGTCGGCCCCACTAAAATTGACTGGGCCAACTTCTCTAGGAGGACTCTAACAACTTAATATTATATTAATTAGGGTGCTAATGACCTGACTTACAACGGAGGGAATTTTCTCATGACTCTTAGTGATTCTCCCGATAAGAACATCGGGGTATAATGAAATACAAATGATTCTTCCGATAGGAACATCGAGGATAATAAGTAAATACACTTCAAAGTTACAATAATTCAACACTAGTAACTCTAGGTGCGGTGCTCTCTTTGGGTGGGTGGTCGAAATTTCAAATCTATCAGTTGGGTATGCTTGAACCCACCTCAAAATCACAAATCTATCCTTCAAGAATCCCGATCTAGTCATCCCTTGCCCTGATCTACCTTTTTGGGTCTACTTTGTCCACTTTTGCATAATTTCCTAAGTGGGTCCTTTAGGTCTCTCTTGTATATGGCTAGATCTTACTAGATATACTTTGCTTAACACATTGTGGTATTTTCCTTATCAAGTTGGGTCATTTTCCCTATTCTCTAAACCTCCCCAACTTCACCTTAACTTCCATACCATATCTACTTCCTAGATCTAGTCTACCTCACACATTATCTCTCCTCCTTTCTTTATTGTTTACCCTTAGGAGTGGCTTGAGTAGGTGCGCTAGCACTCTTGGGCTAGTAGGGTCTCCCCCTTGATCATTTTCCGAAGTGATCTCAAGCGACAAGAGCCTGTCCGGTGTGACAACTACCCTTCTTCCGTAGTGGACGAGGCCCTTGCAGTGTCACCAGTTAGCTACCCCACCTCTACCGTCCCGGATGGGATACCTTTAGTGGGTGGCTACACATTGTGTGATAACAGTGACTATGTAAAAGCATCCAAAATTTGGGAATTATTATATTTAAATGAGGAAAATGTATATGATACCCATATGTTATGAATGTAAAAGTTGAAAATTTAAAATAGGAATAAAGTTGAAATTGATCATTTGCATGTGCCATGTGTCATGTTGGTTAAGAGCAATAAAGAGATGAGAGAATGAAGGTTAGGGAGTTCTTTTTATTTCGAGTAAGTCGGGGTGCTATAGGCTTTGGTCGCAAAGTGATATGAATGTGTTGTTTGTGAGAGAAGGGGAGGACCTGTTATCACATATACATTTGCAGCTGCGCTACCATGATGCAGCATATAGATCTATCTCTTATTCTATTCCGAGCTATTTTTCCCGTGGGGTTTTAGCATGGATCATTACAGCCTCAGCCATTTCAAAGCCTTTTTTCATCAGAGTTTTCGTGCCAGAACTGAGATTCAGTAGTCCATTGTGATTAAAATCTGACTAAAACATCAACATCTCATTGTGACATTTTGTCAAACACTTAGCATGCACACTAGATTTAATGCTCATCAAAGTTATTATTTACTAACTTGTCAGAATAGCAAACCTACTGATAACATGAACATAAATACTCATGCATGTAAAAAATCTAGCTGAAAACAAGAATACCCATAAGAACACTGAGAAGTTTAGGGCCAAGCCCAGGGCAAAACCCTCACCTCTGTGAGGTAAAACCCAAGAGAAATTTTATAGAGAGAGAAGATGCATTTTACAGAGAGATTTCTTGCTAGAACATACTGAGAAATTCACTGAGAAAATGTGCAATAGACAAGAGAAAGGTACCAGCAATCAATGCTACTATACGGCCTCTACCTTCAGCAAACTTCCTTGGAAAACGTGCCCAGCGAACGATTTTCAGACTGACAATCTGTTGTACGGCTGTACCTTTCTATACGGCCACTGTACAATCCGTACAGTACGTTTTTCTCTTGGAAAACATGCAGCAAATCCTTCTCCTCGATTTCTGTGCCTAGCAAAAATAAATCTGATCTCTCCTTCTCTGAAAATGACTTCTCTCTCCCACGTGTGGATGCTCTCTTCTCTCCCACGTGCCAACTGAAAATTTCTCTTCCCTTGGATGTCTTCTCTTTTCCCAAAGCTTCATTAAATAAGTGAAAACTCACTTAGAAACCCTAACTAACTGAAACCCTAACCCTAACTTACTTTTCAAGGGTCAAGATTAAATTAGATCTAAGGGCCCTCATTAAATGCTCATTAAATGTCCTTTTAATTATTTAATGACATTTATTACATTCACATTAATTAATAAAGTCACTTTCACTTTATAACATAAAGTCACTTTTATAAAATAAAGTGAACTTAGGAAAATAATTACAAAACTGTGTCCTCACCAGACACTACCAAAACGGTGAAGGACCTACTGAGTTACAATAAAAATTAACACATTGAGATGCTTTCAGTGATGACCTAGTTCATTTGAGAAAAGTAGCAGATCAGACATAGTACACACAGTTACAGAGGGGCCCTATCAGATGGAGACATGTATATATGGTGAGATCAGGTATATGCTTCTATAGTTTGATTTTACTCTGTGACGTATGTCAAACACCTATGCTTGTCTTGTTAGGATGAACATGGTGACCTATGCTTATATATGTACTAATGCTTGAACTTGTGCTAAGACTAATCAAAGGACTTGATGTTGAAAACTGTTGCTCATGCCATGCTTGTACAATTATTAGACCCTAGTGCTATGTTGGTTCCATGTGTCATTTGTCCCCGTCCATCCAGTTCATCCGTTGTTAAGTTTTATCCCATGACTTAGATTGATTGAGACTTGTAAGATTGAAGATCTTTTCCCCATCTTGACCCCTGTGCATGATAGACTCCATGTTGATATGTGTCTTTGCCTATGAAGTATGTGGCTTGGCCAGTGTGGCTAGGTTCACCGGGTAATTCTCCTTTAGTCCTCAAAACAAGTGTTACTCCAAACAGTGTTGCTAAACACTAAAGCATCGAAACGCATAAAAGCTATATCTAAATAATGCAAAGTAAACGTTTAAAAACTAGTCAGTGGCCAAGGGGTTGAGCACTCATTCTTTGTATAATGTAAGGCTCATTTGCCCTCCATAGGGGCAGGAGGGAGAGGCAAACTAGTCGGGGCTATGGACTGCTCGCTGGCAGCGAGGCTAGGCCTTAGTCATTTACTAGAACCCAGAGGGCTTTCCAAAGCACCTGCTCTTGTAGGATGGCTACTATCTTATGTGAAATGTGAAAGTTTTTGAAAAAGGTTAATGGTCAAAGGATGAGCACTCACTCTTTGTATAGTGTTCGGCTCATTTGCCCCCACAGGGAAACACGGTGAGACTAGCCTACAAAGCTTATGTCTTTGGCAGTACTGGAGCTCAGAAGGCTTCCAGGGCACCTACCTTTGGAGGTTGACCTGTATTGTGAAAGTGATGAAAAGAAAAACTTGCTAGAGTCTGAAGGAAACAAGCCCAAGTACTTCATCCATTTGTGAGACACTGCCATCCCCTATTGCTATCTGTCATGCATATGTCTTTTTGATTAAGTGTATTGGTTATCATTTAGAGAGATCACATAGTAAAAGTCATCATAAGTCATTTCCCCTTGCCTTAGCTTTGATTTCCATCGTCACCTAACATTAGCACATCGTTTAAGCTTTGTAAGTATGGCATTGTTATCACCAAACTTGTAGTTGCCTCTATGAGGTGGGTCCAGGATGGACGGTAGAGGGATAAGCAACTAAAGTGGTGGAACCAAGATAGCCTCGACTCCCAAATGGATGGTTTTCACGCCAATCGAGGCAATCTTCACTTGATGTTGTCTTAGCCCAAGACAACAATGGGGGAAACCCAGATCTACTCCCGACAGGAGAGATCAAACCAAAACACCAGATCAAATCAAATGGAGTTGAAGTACGTAAGGTGTAAGGTGGAGTAAACCCTAGATCTATGGATGAAGTCACAAGGTGAATTAGGGCTTGGATCAAGGGTTTATGAGATGAAATTTGATCCAAGTTCAAAATACAAGTGACCTATAAGCTTACTACTAGATCCGAGATAAAGGTACTAGCAAAAGATGACAATATCCGCTGCCTTGGGAAACATGACCAATGCAGAGAGGGTAAGAACGGGATTAGGGCTACCTAGTACCAAGGGGAGACTCGAAAGAAGGTATTACAGTATTAAAGCACCTGAGCCACAAGGAAAAGATCAAATCATAAGAGGAGGCAACATGAAGGGTAACGCTAGGGTTGGGAGAACAATGCCTTGGGATTTGGGCCAAATGGAAACACTTTAGCAAAACGTTTTTGAAGACCCACTTAAGGTTTGACTGGATCTACAAAACCCAGAGATGGCTTGCCAAGAGATCAAGCGGTTTGATCCGTAATATTTTTTTATTTTTTATATTTAGGGTTTTAACATGAAAATGAAGATGCCAATGGATTGAGATCTAGAAAAGAAGAACTAACCTGTAGATCTTACCTGGAAAAACCTTGTAGATGCCTTGATGATGATGATGATCTATGCCATCCCGATCAATTTGAGAAGATTTGAAGGAAGCCTCTATGTGAAACAATTTGCCCAAGGAAACCAATGCACCCTTTCTCCTACACAACAAACGTCAACCATATCAGATTTGATGCGTCACGAGAAAAGAACAAATGCTATAGAAAAATAGCAAGATGAAATCATAGATCGCAATGATACTAATGAAAACCCCCTAATACAAGTGAAGCCAAGCCAAGCGAGTTGAGGAACTCCTGCAATAACGCCCAACTTGAAGTCGCTCTCCTGTAGACAAGACAATGTTTCCAAAAAATATAGATCTCACAACAAATACCCAAATGATACGAAGCAATAGATTTTCCAATGACCATTTAAGAACACCAGATGCAAAGGAGATCCAAGAATTTCCACAAAAATATTTTTCTATTATCTAGATCCAAGAGCCCTTTACAATGAGAAGCTCCCTCCTTTAAATAGGAATGAAAGAACCAAAATCATAACCACTTTTCAAATGGGTGACAAAGATTAAAAGATCAAAATGTTCTAATCAACGGTTGAGATGAGCTCAACATAAAGTACATGGATCAATACAATAATATAATATATCAATGGACCAAATCACCCTAGGAGAGGGGATCCCACTCAATAAAAAATAAATAAATCTCATGGTGGGTCCAAGGGGTGTTAACTAACTCCCCTAGTGTGTCCCCATGGCACAATAAAATAAATATAATTTTTTAAATGCAAAATAGTGCCTCTCTGAGGAAATGGTGAGCCTCCAAAAGCTCCAAAAAATAATAAAATATGTCGGAGAGATGGATGTGGGTCCATCCAAGTGCTGAAACTGCTGGAGAAGGAGTGGAAGACATCACACTCATCATCAAAACTCATCCCATGCCATTTCCTTGCCTCAGTAGCCCAAATTGAATTTTTCAGCAGCCATTTTTATTATGTTTAATTCGCCTCGAGAAACGTGATATGACCCAAACTACCTCCTAGACTGCCAACGTTGTCAAACTGAGCCCACCAGGCTTTCTGGGAGGGGGGTAATATGGTAAAAACAAGTGGCTGGACCACCCCCTCCTCATACATCGCCCTAGGTGAACCAATCACATCACCTCTCTGCTCTGACAGGCCATTCAACATGGCAAAACTGCACCAGAATGGTACACTGAGACAAATCATCACTGTAACTGCCCGAAACTGAAAATAAGTTGTCTCATTAGACTCAGGGAGTCCAAATCCATCTAGGGTGCATACTCATACACCCTACAGGTATCTGCATAATCAAGAATAATATCCAATATGCCCAAACAGATAAAATAGTAATCTGTAAATGATCAATAATATAACCCAAGCAAACATCCATCTACTGCAAGTGTTTAAAGGTTAAGACATACTCTACAAATCATTCAAATAACAATTATAACAAGTAGCAATCATTTCACTGGCGATCTATCAACCAAGTATGGTAAGAATGATCACCTCTATTCTCCCTAAGGAGGGTAAAACCAATAAGTATGACTCAAGAACTTCTAGGTCTAAGTACAGACATACATACATAGTATCAATTCATCCAAGTCCACATATTTATATGACCACCAGATCATGACACTAGATGCTAAGACATGTCACAAGAATGAGTATAAAGGCAATAATAACCATAACACAAGATAATCTCTGTTGAGTCATACACATGTAAATAAATAATCTGAACCAACATCTGTCCAATGATAAGCTACTGATGCAACTCTAGGCACTACTGACTACTCTGCAAATGGCTAAAATGACTACATCAGTCCTCAAATCTGAGTGTCCTGAGACTCAGTCATGGCATAGGAAAGTACTATAGTCCATCATCAAATAATGATCCATCATAGATGCTCATCTCAGCATGTCATATGTAAGGGAACTGGCTGAAAAGTGTACTGAAATCTGAAAAATAGAATATGGTAGCTCGGCTACTATATATGTGATAATAGGCATGAACAAGCATACCTCTAGAAGTTTCCCAGACTTTTCAAAGGCACAGGTATATCTTACTTACTATTATTGTTGTTGTCACCATGATTATGAATAACATGATTTTAATTTGGTTTTGATATACACCATTTGGAGCATTTCTTACCTTGGATGCATTCAAGATCATATGGGTACAATATCTCACCTCCAATTTGGGTACTTTGATCTGGTCAACCCAGTTGACCAAGTCAAACACGGTTCCCAAGGCAGTGACTCAAAAAACAACATTGCTTATATTTGTTCCAAACATGCCCAGGACCAATACTATGGTTTTAGTTTTGAGAGTTTGGCCCCAGATCTCCTGATCAATGATTATTATCCCTTTATTATTAGCCAAATGATCAAATTTTATTACAGATGGCAATGATTTTGGTTCTCCT
Organism: Pseudotsuga menziesii; assembly: GCA_001517045.1. Classification (NCBI taxonomy): domain Eukaryota; kingdom Viridiplantae; phylum Streptophyta; class Pinopsida; order Pinales; family Pinaceae; genus Pseudotsuga; species Pseudotsuga menziesii. The sequence goes on along the minus strand of LPNX010552240.1, from coordinate 97,470 downwards.
AGAGCATTGCAATGTTCCAGTGGGTATGAGTAGCCACTTATACCATTCACTTATGTCTCCAAATCGTCCAATATAGTCAATTTGCCCAAGTTCTCAGCCTGGACAGAGTTATGATGATTTTTATCAATTTCAAAGGATGTACCACCAGAAAATGAACTAAGGAATTCACTGAAAAAAACGATTTGACTTGTTGGGTCAAGGGAATGGCTTGGAAACTTGTCAGATGATGTAGTTTGGCTCCCCGGACAGTTCTTATGCAGTTTCAATCAGCATTTTGGTCCGGATTATTTTATTTTTGGCTCAATCAGTCAGGATGTCCCCCAAGATGCGCCCCTCAACTTAGCTAGATGATATATTGTATGGCTATATCTTAGATATGAGGTTGTAATGGGGCCTAAGGTGAATTAAGCCCCTAGTGACCCCCTTTTAATGTATTATCATGATCACATCTTATGTTATATTTTATTTTGACTTAGACAATGTGTCATTGGGCAAAAAGTGCACCCCCTTTGATCTAGTCAAGTTGATCCATGTAAAATTGATCTCCACCATTGATAATGTTATAATCTCAACCGTCGGATGTGAAAGTAAGTTAGGGTTTGCGTCTCTCAAAAGTTATATGTTGTTGCTCCTAATCAGCGTGCGTGTGTCAAAGCCCAAAATTAGGCACACAAACCCAATGGTAACTGCGAAAAGAGCAGCCATTGTCACCACGCTCCTCTCTTCGTCGCTTCAGGTTGGCTCTTCTCCAACTCAAGGGGGGCGTTCCTAATGTTAAGATCACTAAGGCAGGAAACAATGGCGGACAAGGTGAACAAAAGAGGCTGCCTTAGAGAAATGGTTGTAGCATAAGGTAATTTGAATGGTTGATGGAAGGAGGGAAAGATCAGACCTCACTAATGGACCAGTGTCGGTATACCTAAAGGGAGAAATGGAGTCAAAGGAGAACCCACGAGGCCTTTGTGTTGATGATGCAACTACTAGATCTTCTTCCTCCTAATTGTGGAACATGCGCTATGCAAACAAAGGAGATGCTACACAATCAAACTTGATAAAATGTAAATATCAGCACCCGTGTATGCACGCTCACAAAAGGAAAAAGAAAGCAACTACTAGGCTTTCCACCTTCCAATAGGATGGTAGCATATGTTTATGGTCTCCAACGCAAACATACAAGAAAGAAGGTGTCCAACAACAAACGCTCATTCACACAAGTTAATGCAACACACCATAGAGAGCACTCAACTGAACAATCATAAAACCCAAAACAGTATTTTTTCTATTAATCCCTGGGGAAAGATCCTCCCAGTTTTTCCATCTTTACAATGAAGAAGACTTGCTTCCTTTATAGGCCAAAAAAGACTAAAAAAATAAAAATAAATAAATAAATAAAGTGAATGCTAGATCCACTTTTTTCTCCCTAGATGACTACTTAACTATAACATTTATTATAGTGTAACGATCACTTTGGTTAATAAATCTAACCAAAGGACCTCACTTCATTAAAGCAAACCTATCCCTCACTAAAAGTGAAGCAACCCACTTTAGCCAAAAACACAACCACGTAAAGGTCAATCCAAGAAAAAGAATCCAAGCCGATCAGTTGCCAGCGAAAAAAAAAGACACGTCGGTGACAAGGTGGACTGATCCAACTTCACAAAATTTACTCGGCTGCTAGATGATTAATGTGAAATTGACCATGAATGTGATCAGCTGCCAAGGACGCCAGGAAAGAACTTGACTCTGTTCAACAAGCCGTTGTCAGGAATGCGTGATTGCTCCATGTTGTTCTCCACTTGGCATTGAGTGACTTCGGCGTGGGTGAAATTGACACCCACCGATTGTGGCATAAAGGAAAAACGTGGGACCGAGCTCTACTATTCGACATGGAAACCGTAGACTGCTCCAAGTTCCACGCCCATCCGATAATCTGCTGTAATAACTCGTGGTCTGCTAAAAAATCTTCACGAAATCGTGAAGTTTGCCCCGAGCAACTGCCAACAAAAGACGTGAATTTCTCCACGAATTTCTCGGGCTTATTACTTTCGAGTAACCTGCTACACCAGGACCCATTTTACACTCCGGAAAACCCACAAGACTTATTACATCCGAGTAACATGCTACACCAGGATCCTTTTACACTCAGATAACCTGTCTAAGGACTAATTACGTCCAAGGATAACCTGCGAGCTTCGCCAGGACTGATTACATCCGAGGACAACCTACAAGACTTATTACGTCCGAGGAACCTGCTACACCAAGATCCTTTTTACACTCGGACAACCTATCTCATTTCCCATGTGAGATCTCATGCATCTACGTCTTCTGGTCTTTAGTCAACTTCTAGCATACAAACATATCAGGACTAATTATGTCCAAGGATAACCTACGAGCTTCGCCAAGACTTATTACATCCGAGAACAACCTACAGGACTGATTATGTCCGAGCAACCTACGACCTTTGCTAGGAATTTTATGCTCGGACAACCTGTATCATTAGCTATGCTAGAACTCATCACTCCCTCTTTCGAGGGGTCTTGTTCTGGATCACACCAAGTCTTTCTCTGAAGTACTCAAATTTCACTCTGGCTAGAGGCTTGGTCAATACATCGGCTATCTACTCGTCCGTTGCCACGTACTGGAGCTTTACTGGTCCTCTCTGCACTATATCCCTGATTTAGTGGAACTTGATCTCTATGTGCTTCGACTTGTCATAGAACACTGGGTTCTCTGATAGCTTCACGCAACTCTAATTGTCGCAGAAGATACAAATCGCTTCTTACTAGAGATTAAACAAATCAGACAGTAGCTTCCGCAGCCATACTGCCTCACAACTAGCAGAGCAAGCGGAAACAAACTCTGCCTCGGCTGTACTTAGAGCCACGTAGGATCACTTCCTGCTAAACGAAGAGATCATGCCAAATCCCAAACTGAAGCAGCAACCCAAGGTGCTCTTCCTATCAGTGGCGCTACCTACCCAATCCGAATCAACATAACCATGTAGGTTAATCTTCTAATTCGCAACATACTTGAGCCCATAATCCATTGTACCCTTCAGATACCTCAATACATGCTTTGCAGCAATCAGGTGAACATGTCTCAGATCCGTCAAGAACTGGCTTAGTGCGTTCACAGCAAAGCTTATGTCTGGTCTCGTATTTGTCAAATACATCAATGAGCCAATCATCTGACGATACATCATGGCATCAACCGACTCTGATGAAGCATCACACATAAGCTTCAAGTTCGATGCCATAGGTGTGGATATTGCCTTGCAGACCAGCATTCTGAATCTCTTTAGAATTTCCACTATATACTTTCCTTGACCAAGGAAAATCCCATCTGCACTCTGCCACACCTCCATGCCTAAGATGTAGTGCATCATACCTAGGTCTTTCATTTTGAACTCAGTAGCAAATCTCCTCTTTGCATCTTCAATGAATTCGTCCACTCCCGTCAAGAACAGGTCATCGACATCCAGCAGGAGCATCACTGGTCTTCTGCCTTCAACCTTGAAGTAAAGGTTGGAATCTGCTTTACTCTTAGTAAATCCTAGGCTCATCAGGAAGCTATCCATCTTGTCGTACCATGTCCTCGATGCCTATTTCAATCCATACAAGGCCTTCTTCAATTTGCACATATGAGTCTACCTGTCATGTGTCTCAAATCCCAGTGATTGTTCTACGTATACTTCCTCCTCGACTACACCATTCAATAATGTTGTCTTGACATCCATCTGGTGTATCTTCCATCTCATAACTGCAGTCAATGCAAGTATAGATCTAATGGAAGTGTACCTCGCTACTGGTGCAAATGTCTCCTCGTAGTCTATGCCTTCTTTCTGTGAGAAGCCTTGTGCTATGAATCTTGCCTTGTATTTCTCGATGCTGCCATCTACAGTATGCTTGATCTTATAGATCCACTTCGAAGTCATGACGGACTTCCTTTCCAGTCTCGAAACAATCTCCCAGACATCATTCTTCATAATCATCTGATACTCCTCGATCATGGAATCCTTCCATTCTTTCTTTTCTACAGCCTCTTCATAGGTGGAAAGTTCCTTGTTAATGATGTCACATAGCAGGGCCACATAGTTGTTGGAAGGCTTTGGTCTTTTCCTTTCTCTATGCATCTCTTCTGGACTGCCATACCTTTTTGCTTCTTGTATCAGCTCTTGTGCCCATGCTGGTTTCCTCTTGTGGGAGACCTTTTTGCTTCTTGTATCAGCTCCCGTGCCCATGCTGGTTTCCTCTTGTGGGAATCCTTCTCGTGAAGTGTCTGTTACCACCATGTTGACATGAGTGTCTACAGGCACTATGCTAAAAGCAAATAGCAGAATATTGGGGAGTAAAGGTTTTCATGGCGTGATATAAAATCTTTGTGGCAATAAAGTCAGTTCTTTGATCCACACTACCATCTGAGTTGCCAGAAAGGAAGGTAGCATAGTGCAACACGCAATCAGTATTAATGAAAGTGCCGCAACTCTTTGAAATCATTGTTTCTTACCAAAAAATTGTTCACTGTTATAGTGATAACTTCAGACTTGGACAACTAGAGGAATTTGGGATTGTTTCTTTCTGAAGCAGTACAAGGTTATGAAAGTATCTTGAAGAAAACAATTCCCTAGTATATCTTTGTGTCACCAGCATGTGATGCTCTGTATTTTCAAAGTGGTAGGTAAATCCAAGGGTTGTCTATATGTTTTCAAGAGGGGTTGCTGAGTAGCTGAGTCCTAAAATTGGGCATTGTTCGAGCAGTCTAAACTTCATTGAATGAAAAAATGTTGTGGAAGTGGAGACACTAGAGGCAGTTATTTTGATCACTTTCTCCATACCTATATGAAGCCTTCAGAATATCAGTCTTTCCCAACCTATGGAGGAGCCGCAATTTGTGAGGATATCCCAATAAAGAAAGTAGCTACAGGCAGAAATAACATCAGATCGAAAATCCAAGACATGAGAAAGTGGAAATCACGACTTCTATGTGGTCTACAAACTTCCTGTATACTCATCGGGCAAAGAGCCGTGTGTCATTTCCCTTGTGGAAACCAATCACAAATAATTGGCATTTAAAATCGGCTTGTGAGTCAAGTATGTTGTGATTGGCTTGGAATGCTAAGGAGTATCTTTACTGTAGTGGCTTTGGCTTGCAGCCGGATTTTAGAGTTTGGACTCTATTGCCAACTTATTTGTACCATAGTTGGGTTACCTGAGGAGCCGCCAATTGACAAACATGATAAATGTTTGTTTCCAGTGTATCAGATGATCCGCCTTTGTGCCTAGTTAGTGTTTGTTTTGAGTAATTATGACAATGGCCCCGCGAGGTTTGTAATAAAATGTGCTAGTAAGGTGTTTTGAGTGGTTCGGTCTCCTAAGACGTAGAATTTCAGCTAAGGCATTCCAGGGAGTTTTTTTCCCTTGACAATTATGCTTTGCCTATAGCCGAGTATAATTGACGAGGTTTTCTCCCAATTTTGAATTCTGGGCCTTGGGGGGTTGTTAGAGCCCAACTGAGTATGTATAAACCTACTAGACATTATTAGAATAGACTATGGTCATGTCCTAAGTCACTAGGACCCTCAGAAAAAATTCCTAAAAAATTTTACCAGATGCGTCAAATTTTTGAGTTTTAATTTTTTAATTTTTTCTAAGTTTTTAATTAAATTTTTCCATAATTTAAATGGAAAATTTAATTTTGTAATAAGTCAGTCATCCGGAATCCGAATTCAATGATTGAAAGCTCTAACCTTAAGCCAAAAATCATTCATGATCAACTAGCTAGCTATCTCAAAATTTCAAAAGTTCATTTAGCCTCATAATTAATAATTCCTCAAAAAAGTCATTTATGGAGAAATTATTAATTAAAATATTAAAAATGAATATTTTGGAGAAAATCAAAAACTCTCCAAAATTAACAAAATTGAATAAAATAAAAGGCTAAATGACATGGCATTGGGCATTTATGATGATTCAACTTGGCACAAATCCTCTTCAGTCAACAATCGGAGAGCATTAAAGGTACATTCAGTTAGCAGACTTGTCATCTCCAACTAAACTCATGAATTTGGTGATTTGGAAGGCTGTGATTGATCCGGTGATAATTACGGAGCAAGGTAATCATTGCAAAAGGTGTTTGATGCAAACCCTAAGGGTTTTAGCACCTGTCATCACAAGTTAACACCTCCTTCATGCTCATGCCTCCTTCACAGTGCTCACGCCTCTCATGCTTCAAGGCTTGCACCTTCACACGTGTGGCTTGTCTGGTGGCTGGTATTGGATGTTTAGGGTTGGGAGTGGGGGCACCTTGCCTAGGTGGAGGCCACCCCTCACTCACACCAACTTATTCTCAGGTCTGGGCTCTCAGTTATGTGCCGAGCCGGTTAGGTTTGGGTTTTTGGTTTTAGGGTTTTAGCTTGCTCTCTTTGTATAAAATTTAAATAGAGGCTCTTTCAGCTCTATCATGGTGGATGATTGATGTAGAGAACCTCTGCTGAAATATTGTCATGCTTGTTGCTCTCATGCAACCTATTTTAATAAAGAAAGGCTTTGGAGGCTCATCCTGTGTAGATCTTGGATGCATATGTTCCAGTTAATGAGGTGATATTGTTTCAATTTCTTTGCTTTTGCTAATTTGTGGGTATTAATACATGCTTTAAAGGGCTTATAAAAGCACGTAAGAATAGGTATTTGTAGCTTTCAAGTTACCTATTTATTTCATTTACTTCCAGAAATCTAAAAGAGCATTGTTTTATTCAGTTATATTTCATGCTTTTGTGATTTCATTTAGTAAATAATACATGATTTAATCCCCGTTTTGGCGAGTGTATAAGTCTTTGTCTGCATTTCATTTCACCGCACCAAGTAAAAGGCTGAGCTAAGTTGCATCTCCTTTTCTTGAAGCCAAGCATAGGTTTCTAGCAGCTGCATGCTATTTGGGATCCAGGGTGGTTTCAAAGATTCAAGATCCAAGTGGTTTTATCTCCTTTATTTACCCTAAAATTAAATTTTTCAATTTTTCCACTTTATGTTTGCAAGTAAAAATCTGATCTATAAGGCTAATCATTTGCATCTTACTTGATCTCATTTCTAGATCTAGGAAGTGTCAAATTTTTGCATTTACTTAGATCTAGTTAGTATTTGAAGTAACATAAAAAATTCCTATCTTTGCTTAAGTACTAAGTGTAATTATTTAGTGTATTGTATTGTCTAATCCATCATTTTGCAGGAAAATAGCTCGCTGGTTTTTCTCTTTTCATGACAGGTTAAGCGGAAATGTTGGCAAAAAATTAAAGATACAAGCTCCAAGAAACATTCATTTTTCCCCCTTCTTCATCCCCATTCTCCAGGTTGCCTTGAAGACATTCTCAAGACCACAAAAGGACTCCAAACTTCAAAAGGCATTGTAAAAAATTAATAAAAGAGCAAGTGGAATAACAGCTCCCACACCCCACTTGCCCCATTTGGGGGAAGCCTATATCACCATTGTCCATATTTCAAGTTTTTCTTTACTTTGCTTTATACCTGCAAATCAATAAAATGGTGAAAGTAGAATGGGGATAATTAGTTTCATTTGGTTAAAAATTTTAAGTTAGATTTGATTTCATTAGCTCGTTAGTTTCCTCTCATGCAATCTATTTTCATGCTATATTAGGTTTGATTTCCCTTTTGCTTGCATAAAAGTCTTCAGAAAAGAAAATTTGTTTGATTAATTGCTAGTGAGTTGCTTTTATTTCATTTAAAAGTTTAAATCAAAAAATAATCAAAATCTCTTGAATCTCACTTTGTGGATCAAGAGTGCTCTTTATCGGAGAGTTGTCTTTTATTTCGGTTTTTACTTACCCCCATGCTTTCCCGATTAAGGTCTAAAAAACCTGAAAGAAATTCCTGGGTAGATTAGTCTTTTTATTGTTTTATAAGTGAATCAATTAATCTCTAAAGTCTCTTGAACTTGTCGTAATCCAACTCAAGAGCACTCTCTATCGGAGAGCATTCCCACTGCATACCCTTGCATCAAGCATATAGTTTAGCTAAGTCTCTTGAACTATTGTCATAAGACAAAGTCAAGAGCGCTCTCTGTCGGAGAGTTTTAATTAATTTACTTAATAAAATTCTACAACTCACATTCCCCGCTTAATTAATTTATCTTGTTGATTCCCTTGCCTGAGTATGCTCTGACCAACTTAAAAATCGGAGTACCCAGAAACAGCATTGGATTGTTAATCTTGCAAGACTCATCTTAATAAAATTTTACCCTGTAACCAACGCACCGGCGTTGTAGAAAATTTCTTAAGTTTTTCTTAGTAAAGGCACCGGAACTCCCCGTTGTCTAGAGTCTCAGCTAGCTGGTCAATCTTTGCGATACAAGCGTGAGATACTAAGCGGGCCGTCATGTTTCCAACGGATTAACTTGGAAGATTTTCCCGGCTATTGAAACCTTTCGCTAAAGCCCTAAACAAGACCATTTAAAACATTTAAAATATACCAAGAGCACTTGCACAATGTTACATCCAATAGCTTTATTTCAGGACTTGGTTTTATTTTTTAAAAGCATTGCAGAGCTTTGACTCCATAAAGGCACTAGTCTATTAATCTATGCGTGATTGTTACATCTGGATCACTTGTCTTTAGTTTATTTAAATTTTTATTTGTGAATGCATCTTTATCTTATAAAGTCTTGATATATTGTTCATCTTTTAATCCAGTGTAGCAACGTGGATTGTTTTTTTCTTGTGCTTGAAAATCATAATTTTAATCATTTCTAATCACAATAACTCCTAAACAACACCCATCTGCATCCAAACATTAAAAACTTAACTTAAACATTGAGCCATAGAAAACTCTTTGCTAGAGACTACCCCCCTTGGCTTCGTTAGGAGTTAGCCTAAACGGAGGAGCTAGGAGTAGGTGACAGTACCTGGCTCTGTGCTTGCCCCCAAGGTCACACCTCTCCCACTTTCCTAAGTGAGGAGACAGCTTTCAGAAAGTTTTTGCTGCTGGTGTGCAATCGACAAACAACAGACTCTAAAGCAGCAAAGATAATCATTTTCTGTGTTTTTTAGAGGGTGAACCCGAGATCTTCTCACATGACATCATGGAACCCACCACTTCCTGCCAGCAATCGATGATCCCTCATGTGTGATTTGCTAAAAATTACAATCGATGTTGAGTTGTTGGGTAGTTTTCTTGCCGCCACATCAAGTTTGGAGCATCAAGCGTGAATGGAGACGTTCACTACAATACAGAGTGCCACAATTTTGCTAGCACAGCCACATCAGTTGTCGTCCTTGGCATCCGATTGCTATGATTAAAGCAACCATTTAAGGGGATCCCCGTAACCACAAGAAGTTCTAGAGCAGCAGATCCCGTATTATTTGACAGTTGTTTGCATGGAAGTTAAACTTTGAGTAAATCGATCTTTCTGGCGTTGTTGATTCAGTACCAAAACTTGGATCTCAACAAACATGCAATAAATCCAAGTAACTGGCGAAAGAACGGGAGTTTGTTGGCAAGTGGAAATTCACGATGAGTGAGTTCAGCCAGCTCAGGGCATCACCGTGACCACGTGGAGTTCCGAAGCATTTCACGAGTAGTTGTTCACGTCTTTCCTGTAGCGTGGATTTTATTGGCCGTCGATGATGAAGAGTACAAACTTTATGATAAGTCAAAGTTCTGCGTTTGAGTTTTCAAGCAGTTAAACGCCACCGATGGACCCGCGTATTTCATCTCTATTGGCATCCAACTTTCTATGTGATAGCCACGTCGTAAATTTTGGACCGGAACCACAGATTATGCTTTGACAGTCGCGATGAGTGGTTTAGCATTCTTTATGGTGACCATTTGTTGGTAGCTTCCCGGTCTTAAACTTCACGATCTCTTGGGTTTTAGCAAGCGCACAACTAAAATAAAATTTGGATCGGAGCTTCCGCCCACATATCTAGATCAATACCATAGCAAAAGTCCAAACAAATTGACTCATGGTCACTGTTGCCGCCTTTCACACACCTGGGTTACGTGGCAGAAATCTTCAAGCCACTCAGTGTGTCCTTGGGGGCAAGTCTCGAGTCAAGGCTGTCACCTTGTTCTTGACTCCTCCGTTTAGGCTCAACTCCTAATGAAGACAAGGGGGGTAGACCCTATTAAGTTACTAAGGAAAAATTATTTAGTATGATGATGGTATTAAAGAGTAAGTTTTTTAGGAGTTTCGATTTAACAATTGTAAACAACAAATAACATGATAAAATAATCACAAGTAAGCACGAAAATGACACCCAATCACATATAGATTGAAAGAAATAAACAGTTGACCAGTGCCTTGAAAATGGAGTCGAAAAACAATTAAGAGTGCTTGCAAGTGCTGGAATGAATGTTGTGCAATTGTATCTTGGTTAATTTTAAATTAATGTAAGAAGATGAGTAATTTAACTTAGGCAAGGGGACTCTAGATATACCCAGGGGGTACTTGAAGTATGTCCAAAACTAAACCGTCACGGCTACCCACAAGGAATATGTGGGCTGAATGGAGTCTTTGAGGTTGTTGTTCATAATGCACCCGAAGGTGTAACAGAGACCGACGCCCCGAGGTCACTTTTCAGGAGTTCCCGCTTCCTTTGGGTATTTTGCCCCACCGTAATGGTTTGATCGAGGCGTTGGATTTTCACCTGATGGTTTGTCAATTTGGGGAGAGTGAATCCTAATTATTCTAGTCACTCAAGTGCTTTTGATGCAGCTTGACTGATCGGACAAACCGTAGCCAAGTACAGAGCATACACACTGGAGTCTTTGTTATTTTTAGTAAATTTTAAAGTAGGTGTTCTTGTTAAAAAGAAAACCCTCCAGGAACCTCTTTCGATCCAAGTGGACCTCAATCGGGGAATCAAGGAGGGGTTGATTTTATTATGACTAACGAAACAATTAATGAAAATGGAATCAAAGATACACAACATCGGTTTTCTAATTAGTCTTACCACACATCTCTTTCCCCTTGCAGGTCAATCGGGAAGTCGTGGGGTAAGTAGTATGATTACTTTTGAAATTAAAATATGGAAAAATGCAAAATTATATCAAAGTATACAATCCTGCATGTCAGTACTAAACTAGAGCAGAAAAAATGGAAGAATGCAAAAAAGTGAAACGAACGCAGATCCCCCCTGGGGGGGATGGGGAGCAGGCTCGAAAGAGCCTACTCAAAAAATACTTTCTTTTATTATTATTGGTTACAATATCAGCAACTTAAAATATCAAAAATCTCTTGGTCCTTCTGCGGGATGAAACCAAGATCTTACAACTTTCCAAAATTTTTAAATTTTAGTGAAAGGGGAGACCCTTGGGGGGATTTGAACGCTCCCGAGGCCACTTTCGAACAGCAGCTTCTTTTCTTTTCTGTTACACCTGCTAAAAACCAGCAAGCATGTTATTAGAACAAAATATGCCCAAAAGCACTTTAAGAGTATCTTTGGGTCAGCCTACCTTAACTCAGAAAAGACTAAGTTAAAACTAGCTAAACAAGTGAAAAAAGAACCAAGGAAAGCAAGATTTCCTTGGGATCTTGGCTTGCTGTTTGTACAGCCAATGAAATATGCACTGATTGCCGAATTTAATCTTTTTTAAAACAGAAAAGGAAATATAGAGCATGCAACCTACTGATTTTCTTTAACTTGCCATGCAAAACGGGCGATTTCCTTATGCTAGATCTAGAATGCTTAATGATACTTTTCAGAAATGAGATCTAGACTATGAGCTTTGAAATAGCAGATCTATGTAAATTTTACTTTAATATAACAGATCCAAATTATAACAAAGCTTTCTAACACAATAACCAGGTGAGAAAATTGAATTTTAGAAGGAGTAGGAGAGAGGAAGAGTGTTGGTAGCCTTGAAGATCCACCGTGGAGCTTTCAAATGGAATGTGTTGTCCGTCGATTGCACACCAGCAGCAGAAATCAATTGAAAGTTGTCTCCTCACTTGAGAAAGTGGGAGAGGTGCGACCTTGGGGGCAAGCACAGAGCTAGGTATTGTCACATACTCCTAGCTCCTCCGTTTAGGCTAACTCCTAACGAAGCCAAGGGGGGTAGTCCCTAACAAAGAGTTTTCTATGGCTCAATGTTTAAGTTAAGTTTTGGATGTTTTGGATATGGATGGGTGTTGTTTAGGAGTTATTGTGATTTAAAATGATTAATATTAAGGGGATGATGATTAATCAAAGCAATCCATGTTGCTAACAAGAGATCACACAGATAAGCAAAGATTCCAGACTTATAACTTAAGCATTCAAATATAATCAATTGAAATGGACCATAGACAGTTGATCAAGATAGAAAATTAATCAAATATAACAAAGGACCAGTGCCTTATGGAGTCAAATAAATGCGTGAAATAAAATCTAGGAATTAAGCTAGTGAGTATTAGGTTTTGAAGTGCTCTTGGTAGATTTTAAAAGTTTTTAATAGTGGTCTTGCTTACGGTAGCTGGATGTCCTAACCGGAAATACCTTCAGTGGCTCCGTTCGAAGACATGACGGACCTGTCTGGGATCACAGGTAAGTGTTCAATAACTTAACTACCTGTGCCCAAATTGGGTAGCCCGGCGCCCACACTTGGAATTTGCCCACATGCCTCGATATTTAAACGAAACAACGCCGGTGCGTTGGTTATGGGGGAAAAGTTTTAATTAAGTTACTCTTGTGGGGTTTAAAGATCCAGTGTCGTTTCTAGGTATTCCGATCAGAGATCGGTCAGAGCATACTCCGGCAAGGAGGGAAGGGAGTTAATTAATTAAAGGAGTGTGTGTGTTGAAAATTTTATTAAGTTAATTAATTAGACTCTCCGACAAAGAGCGATCTTGACATTGTCTTATGACGAAGGTTCAAGAGTCTTATCTAATCTAGATGAGACTAATGCAAGGATGATGCAAATATTAAGATGCTCCCCGATAGAGAGTGCTCTTGACTTGTGTTTCTGCAAGTTCAAGAGTCTTACTTAAGAATTAATTGATTAAACAAATGTGAATAAGAAGCTAAGATGAGTTATTAAACTCTCCGACAGAGAGAACTCTTGATCCACCTTATGGTGTGATTCAAGAGATTTAAGCAGTTGATTTACTTAGAAAGATAAACAATTTAAAATAGAATAATCAACTTAATTAATGAATTAGATGTGATGGATTAACAATTATTCTAAGAATAAGATGCAAATAATGATGAAGACAAGCAAATCTAACCTAAGCATACACAAGTAAACACAACACAAGCCTCCCCAAATGGGGGAGGATGAGAGTGGAGACTTAAAAACCCCACTCAAACAAAAGTACTTTATTGAAATTATTACAAATTGCCTTTAAGAATTTAATCCTTGAAAGGGCTTTTCAAATAAAAGCATACAACTCTACTATCATTAAAATTTGTGTAAAAAAAAAGGAGAGTGCTTTTACTTTTACTTGAAGATCCTTCTGAAACCTATGAAAAGGGAAAAGAGAAGAAGTTTGAATGAGAGCCAAAAGAGCAAAGAAAAAGAGGGCTGAAACAAAAAAAGATGAGGAAAAGAAGACAACAAAACAAAGAGAAGGTCAAAATCAAAGAAAGGGAGGGATAGGGCAGCCAACTATGAAGCTAAAGAAGGACAAAAATTGAAGAAAACGGGGCAACGAAAGAGAAAACAAATGGCTGTCATAAAAAATACAAAACAGGGCAGCAAACAAAAAGTGGAAAAAAATGCCAATAACAAGGTTGAAGAAGGCCCAAAAACTAGGGCAACAAAGAGGCAAAAAGGAAGGAAAACTAGGGCACACTAGGGCTGTCCAAAATAAAGAAAAGGGATGGTAAAAGAGAGTAAGAACGAGGCAGCGATGAAGAAAAAGTGAGAAAAGGCAAACAAGTCAAGGAGGAAAGGGGCTAGCAAGGAAGGAAATAAAAGAAGTCAAGGAGCAAAGGAAGAACTAGAGGAAGGAAGTTCGGTAACCAAGAAAGTACTTAAATTTATGGATGGAACCCAAGAGAGAGAGTTAGACACCCAGCTTTTTTTTTGTATTTTGAAGAAGAAGATCTCTGTAGGTCCTGCAATGAAAGTGTTAGATCAAAAAGGTTGCTTGAAGCCTGGGATAGAAGCAGCTGAGCTCACACCCTTCTTCAACCTGTGAAGCCTAAAAACACACTACAACTTAACACAAAACGTGAGATCAAAATATATGCTAGTATGCTAAGAAAATTGAATTATGATCAACATTACGTATATACTGATTACTCATGTCCATCAAAATTACTAATCTACTTCGCATAAACAATCAAGTTGAACTACAAATGATTGTTCTACTGTGCCAACAATGGCCCTCTTGAGCTAACAAATAAACAATTTAATCTCACATAAGCATTAAGGAAATAGGGGTTAGAGACAATATCACCTCAACCAATTGCAAAGAACTACCACATCCAAGAGCTCATGGACCTCCAAAGTCTGATCTTTATTAACAAATTAAAGCAAATGCTTGATACAATTTTCTCAGAGTAACTCTGCCACAAAAGTCCATCCAAATAGAGCTGAAGGAGCCTCTATTTATACAATGAGAGAGTGCTAAAACCCTAAAACCAAACCTCATAACCTAACCGGCCTGGCCACCAAACAGAGAAACTAAACCTAAGACAGAGAGCTAGGAGTGAGGGGAGGCCTCCACCTAGGCAAGGCGCCCCCACTCCAACCCTGAACAACCAAATCAAGCCATAAATGAACCCACACGTGTGGAAGGCGCTCTCAGGAGAGAGAGGGGCGTGAGCTGTGAAGGAGACCTCTGGTGATGTAGGTAAACAACCTTTTAGGTTTGGCAAGAGCCTATGCTAGGTTTGGGAAGCCCAGTGATGGTGTAAGCCTCGATCTTCACCTCGATTAAATCATCGGACCAATGAGTGCTCTCCATCTCATTCTTTAGCTGGAGATGACAAAGCGGCTAACTGATAATAAATTAATTGCTCACTTAATGCTGACTGAAGCTGAGTTATGACAACTCCAAACATCATAAGTGCTCGATGAGATGTCATTTAGCCTTTTATTTCGTTGAATTTGGATTAATTTGGAGAGTTTTAATTTTCTCCAAAATAATCATTTTTTAATAAAAATTCATTTTTTTCCTCAAAACTAACTTTTTTGAGAAAAAAGGCATTATATGTCTGATTGATGATCCGAAAGTTGGTTCTGACTGGTTGGCCGATCAAGAATGATTTTTGGCTTAAGGTTAGAGCCTTCAATCACTGAATTCGGAGTCCGGATGACCAATTTATTACAAACAGGTTTTTTCCATTTAATTTATGGAAAAATTAACCCAAAAAACTTAGGAAAAGTAATTAAAAAATAATTTTTTCCCTGTTCGAAAAAGATTTTTTCGAAAAAACTTTATATGTCCAGATGACTTAGGACATGACCATGATCTACCTAAATAATGCCTAGTAGGTTTATAACACTCAGTTGTGTTGCCCACCTATTTCGACTAGGTGGCAACTCCATGTACATAAGTTGTACATGATTGTACCTTAGAAAAATCTAAGGATTTTTCACTTCTGCAGGGCTATTGCCCCTTTGTAAAACGAAATGTCCGCTCCCCTGCGTAGGAAAATTAATGTAATTTAATGTGCTAGTGTGGGTCATATGATATGGATGCCACACCATGGAACGGGTTGTTAGGGAAGTCCCCTCATCGAGTGTTTTTCCCTTTCCAAATGACCTTGTTGAACAAACGAGTTTAATCGGTTTGGTTTTCACTCAAAATCCTCCAAAGTGGTGACGGACGTTCTACCAGTCAATTCCATGAGGTGGCTAAGGCTCTAAAGTGTGATTCATGACCATGCTAGGCATCTGTCTAGAGTCTTGCGGAATTTCGTTATGTTGTTGTACCTTTATTAATTTTTTCCTAGTTAATTAATTTCACCCCATGGTGATTAATTAACTCAGTTTTTGATGTAATAATGTAATGGATCAAGCATGGCATTTTGTAATAGGGGCTATGAATGCAAAGATAAATTGCTATGAAACCCCCTAAGCCACTGCTTCGAGTCCCATATCATTCTGATGAGTGGTTGAGGAGATAGACCATTTTTTGTCTAAGCAAGGTCTATTTTTCCTAGGGAACTAATTAAATTCCCTAAGTCAAAATTCACATTTCTTGATTTTGAAGTAAAAAATCAAGAAATGCCATGGTAAGTTAGTTTGGGGATTCCTAAGCCTAGGAAAACTTACTCCAAAGTTTTTTACCCCCCCATGGCCTAGATATTAATTTTTCAAGTTATTTTTAATTTTTCCTAAGTCAATTCTAGGAAAATTTTAAAAATTTAATTGAAAATTTTTATCTAAGGTGAATGTATTTTTATCCTAAGTCAAAGGGATAAAAATTTAATTTTTGTGGCTAAAGGATAAAAGCCTAAAAGCCTAGCTAAGGGATTCCTAAGGTTTATTAAGTGGTCAACACCCTCCATAAATAGAGGGGGCGTCAACCTAAAGGGAAGCCTCCAATGTTAAAAATGAAGGCGCCACCAAATATGGAGGGGCGCTATACATTAAAGGGCCCACGTTTTAAAATGGTGAAGGTGCTATATAATGGGGGCACTACACCTAAATGGAGGCGCTAGCTACCAAGTGGAGGAGTTATCATATAAAGAACCCACGCTACAATGAAGGTAGCGCTAATGCAAAGGAAGGGCCCACGTTTAATATAATGGGGGCGGCCAAATATAATGAAGGGTCCACGCTATACTAAGAGGTCGCTAAAGTTAAATGAAAGCGCTAGCAATAGAATGGACCCACACTAAGTTAAAGGAGGCGTCATACTAATGAAGGGACCCACGTCTAATTTGGAGGCGTGTGCTATTTTAAAAGGGCGCTACTACAAATTTAGAGGGCGCTAAATTATAATGGGCCCACGTTTCACATAAAGTCAATGCCAAGTTAGTGGAGCGCTACACCAAAATACAAGGGCGCCACCATATTTGGAAACTCCACCATTTAAGAGGAGCGCTAGCTCAGTTTGGAGGTGCGCTACCACTATTTAGAGGACGCCAGCTAATATTGGAGGTGGACGTTAGCTGCTTTTGCCCATGTTTTGCCATTTTGAGGAGATTTTCACCAAATTGGGATGGGGGCGCCTAGTTGGGCCCATTCTAATTTTTTCTTTATTTCTATTTTACTTAAAAGCTCATCCAATGGTGGAAAATGAATCAAAAGCCTAGATCTAAAGGCTAGTATTATTTGAGACATGGATTAAGTCTCTTAGCCTTTGATTAAAATTAATCTAATGGTGGAGATTAATTGAGAGAAATAGAATGTCAAATACCTAGATCTAGAGGTGGAAATTAAACCTTAGATCTAGATCTAATCTCAACCATTGAGTT
>LPNX010552240.1:43199-79744 GCA_001517045.1 Pseudotsuga menziesii | reverse complement strand
TATCCAAGCAAAGAAATTCCTTCAAGAAACATCATTCCGGCAACATTTTCAATTCGGCCATCTACTTTCAGCCTGTTTTAAACAGGGTTTTATTCACTGTTTAATGAATATAACCCCTGTTTTAAGGCCCTAACCTTTTATATATTAATTAAACATTTTATTTCTGCTAGTTTTACTTCATTTAGGTGGCTGGAAACTCATTTTCCAGCCCTCTAAATTCCATATTACTGTTATTTATTACATTCAGAAATTTTTGTAAATTTGTAATTATTTTTTAACAACCTTTTTTTAGTGTTTTATGTGATTTGCAGCGAAAAATACCTTGCTGGTTTTTGACAGGTTATTCACATTTAAAGAAGAATTGCTGCCCCAAAAGACATAAAATCTCCTCAAGCTTCAACCGGCATAAAAAGGGTTCCATTCCTCAACTTTCTCTCTCAAAATTTTATGTTATTGTAAACCCCAAAGAGAGTCTCTTGGGGTATTCTTTAAAGTCTTGTAATCATTTATAATTTATGAGTAAGTAGATTAGGAAGAGATAGATAGTTAGTTTTATTTCCAGCTACCCACCTATCTTTGTGACAGACCATCATCTCTGTCACAAAGATTGTTGTGAGGTGAGTTTACTATAGTTTAGTTGCTTTCAAGTTTCTGTTTATGCAAGTTTCGTTTTTTTTTTGTTAAAGAAGTAACCATACAACCCATCCAACCTGTGTATCCTCTATCCACTTGTCATCTCCCTTTAGGGAATTCAAGCTGGATATGAAAAACAGGGTAAGTGGGGGCTTAGGTAATTAGATTAACTTTCCTTTCCTTGTACTACAATCTACAATCAATCTCTTTACTTCCCAAGTTCTTATTGATTATTTTAAAATAAACCTTGCATATTAAACATCAAGATTAAAATAAACCTTTAAAATTTACCAACAAAAACTTCCAACATCCTACTCGGTTATCACCCTCCGGGGTACTCCGAGATACGACCAGGGGAAAGGGAAGTCCTAGTTTAATAGGCATCCATCTAGAGATTTTCAAGTTGATTAAAAACAGTGACTCGAAAGCTGCAAGGGGTAGCAGACCGAGGGGGTCTCTAGGCGCTTCGTCGTCCTCCTTGTGAGCACCGGGCCATTGGGGTTTGACCTGTGAGCTAGGGGTGGGCTTGCTCCCACCTGTTGAGCGCAACAGCATTCCATCTTCAGTTTGAGAAGAACTAGATCGGGGTAGTCACACCACCGGATCTAAGACTTAATCCAATAAGAACAACTCTAATAAAATTTATTAAAATTAACCAAGAAGCATTGCAGAACGCCCTACAAACACAGATTACTACTTTTACTACAATCATTTTCACTTCATTTTACTGCAAGTACTACAACACATTTATTTTAAGCACTCTTTTACTACAATACAACACTACAATTTTTACTTCCAGCACTTTATTTCTCAGTACATTTATTTACTTTCGATTCTGCAAATGAGCATGTGGTGAATGTTGACTGCTTAAACCTTTTCATATTTAAATTCACTGCTGGTTTAGTAATCTGTATTCATAACGATTTTCTGCTATCTCGCAAATTTGTTTCATTTGTCCATACATTTGTTTTATTTCATTACTGTTTATAATCATATTGTTTATCCTTATATTTCTTTATTAAACATTGAACCTATAGTTTAATCGTAGATTAACATTTCTTTTTTTTTATAAAGACACATTGTATCTTTTGACTCCATTTAATATAGGCACTAGTCTTATAATTTTGTAATCTTAATAAAAAGATCCCTTTAATTAATCTTCAATTAATTAATAAACCTGGAACATAGTCTTTCCATAGGGACTACCCCCCTTGGCTCTGTTGGGATCTTGCCTAAACGGAGGAGCTGTAGACTGTGGTGACAGTGGTCCCCAGCTCTCGCTTGCCCCCAAGGACACACATAGCAGGTTGTGACTTTCCTGCGTCTTAAAGTGTGAATTAGGCGGCAACAAGTTGGGCTCTAATAACCCCCCAAGGCCCAGCATTCAACATCAGGCATTCCAGCTTTGGAGGAAGCGAAAGAAAACCTCGTCAATTATTCTCGGTTGAAGGCAAAGCATAATTGTCAGGGGCAAAAAACTCCCTGGAATACCTTATTTGGATTCTACGTCTTAGGAGACCGAACCACTCAAAAATACCCTACTAGCACATTTTATTACAAACCCCGCGGGGCCATGGTCAAAATTATTCAAATCAAAAACTGACTAGCCAATATTGGCTAGACATGAAGACGGATCAACTGATACACTGGAATCAGACATTGAACATGTTTGTCAACCGGCGGCTCCTCAGGTAACCCAACTAAGTGCAAAATTAGTGGATAACAGAATGTCGAGGGACTATGCCTTTGGATGGTTTTGGAGAGAGTGAAGAAGAAAACTAGTTCAGCATCCTCTCCAAGCTAGGAACCTGCAACTGAAATCAAAGACTTGCCAAAATACTTGTGAGATCCGATTAATACATACACAGAGATTCAGAATAACATGCATATAAAGTTATAAAACATGTTGAATCTAGATCTCTAAACATGCATCAAAGGAAAGAGATGGCCAATAAACTTATTGAAAAGTTCATTTCCTATCAAGACTATAATAAGCTTATCATCAATCTTAGCAATGAATCCACAAACAATCAGCAAATTATGAACATAGATACATGTTACTTCAGTAAAAAATGGAAATGCTCATCCACACATATAATGACATGACACCGTCTTGCCTCCAAAGCTTCTCTTTATTTCAAATGAATAATAACAACAGTACATTAGCAGCAGCACCTCAATCCCAGTTCTAACTAGCTTGGAAGAGGCAGCCTGAGCTTTATTTATACAAAAAATAGGAGATCCAGCCCAGGGGGGCGCAAATCCCAAGGAGACAGACCACTGTAGCTGAAGGAGAGTCCATCAATGCCGAACTGAAGCTGAACTGAGCCTATTGTCAATCGGGGGGCCGATTGAGCTAACACATCAACCCATAGACTGACACATCAATCCACAGAGCTTCCAGGAGAGCCCACACGTGTGGAGGAGAGAGAGAGGGCGCAATTCCCCATAAAGGATGCTGAATATCAACTCTGGATCTATCCAGATCACCTCATTCAGTCAAGGATTTGTCAGATCCAGTCAATCTGGTTCAGATCTGACTGATTTCAATCAAATCGGCTGAGAATCCATTGATCTAGGAATTTGGATTTGCTCCATTATTCATCAATTTATTAATTAAAATAATCAATAATTGATTTTTTGGGGTTTTCTGACCTGAGTGATGGAAAATCACTCAAAACCTAAAAAAAGTGGGTCCATGGGTTTACATGGTGCTCTTAGCTTGAAAATGAGCACCTACATGACTGAAACTGATTATTTGGCCCACTTTTATTACAAAACCAATTTTTCCAATTAAACTATAAAAAAATAGCTTAAGTTTTGGAAAAATTAAATTTTAATAAAAAACACTGAAAAAATTAAAAAATTAAAAACCTAGGGGGACTTAGACATGTTCATATGACTCGACCATGATGCCTAGCATGTTTATACATTGACACATAAACTCTAATAACCTCAATAGGCCTAAATGCCAAGCCGACCACCCCAACTTTGGAGGTATGGAGTGAAAAACTCAGAAATTATCAGTCGTTTATTCAACAACCAATAATAACCAAGGGAAAAAACACCCTAGGCTGATCGGATTGACAAATAAAGTCTAAGAGACCGAGTCTTTTACAGACACTATCATGCTAGAACATTTATTACAATTCCCCCATGGGGTATGAACATGTGATATAGTACAACAAGCACTTCCCATAAGCACTTCTAAAGGTCTTCTGAAGTCCGAACAAAAAATCTTTGTCCAGTTCACCAAGCTCACTTGATAAAAAACCACTATGTACAACTTAGGTGGTAACATTCTGACTCCAACTGCAAAACATGTGCTCAATCTGGTCATAGGGCAAGGAGAGGATACGAGAACACCAGAATCTCTAGTTTATACACCCTATAAAAACATCTCAACTTGACATGAAAACCTCAGTAGCACAAGCTTTACATAAAAACCAAATGAACCATTAAGCTGATTTATTTAAACAAAATGTAACTAACTAATGAAAAAATGTTTGATTATAGCTAGGTACAAAACAAAAAATGCGGAAAGTAAATGCTCTTTTTCAAGGAGCTTATTTTCCTACTCTAAGCATGATATAAAAAGGGTTAAGTGTAATTAGAAATCCAATGTAACCACCTAAGCATTTTATTAACATAAAAAAAAATTCCTTGTCTTTGGTTACCAGCCAAAGTAAGGATACTTTATTCAGAAAATGCAAACCTGCGTGATGATCTGGAAGGGGCGAGATGGATGGGAAATCATAGGCATGAATAATGTCGTCAAACTTCCTCCCAAACTGGCAAGTGCTTGCGCAGGCTGCTTCTATCCATGACTGGACAGGGTTGATGTACAAATCGGAATGATGAGGCAGATTAACTACACCATCATACTGATCATCAAGGCTTACCGGATGATAATTCACTATATAAGCCCCAAGCGGCTCCAAATCATGAGGAAACTCTATATGTGAAGATGATAGTTGAGACTAATATTCTACTAACTGCATAACATCTGTCTTTGCACAACACTGCTTCTCCATGTCTTCATTATTGATACCTTTGTGCGGCTCTGCATGGTATGACTCTGAATGATCACATAAGAGTTTTGAATGCTGCTTTTCCATACTAGGATTTTCCAACGTCTCCAGATCCATGCTTCCCTCTATGGAAGTATAGTAGATTGGACTTCCACAAATTTCTAAATAGACACTCCCCTTGCTGGATATAGCATAGATAGGATTCTTAATAAGATATCCACAAAAATCCCAATAGTCATCACCATCATCTATGTTAGATGTGATGGATTCCCCATTGCTGATATTAGGTTTCGATATCAAGTTCTCTTTGTCTTCATTACTGATAGTGATATATGGCTCAGACTAATCATGTGGATAAACTGCATGCTCCTTTTTAATATCAAAGTTTCCCAAGGCCACATGGTCCGTGCTCTCTCCTTTAGATATACCATAGACAAAAAAATCAACAAAACCATCAAAAGTTTCTGGTTCATTATTTTCCTCTTTATTCATGTCATAGACTGGATTTTCCATGAATGTCCAGGACTCCTCATCAACATCTTTGTCAGGGATAAGGAACTCTTCGTCACTTGTATCATGCTCCAAGTTATACTTGTCCTCATTTTCATACTCATCTTCTTCAAAGAAAAGGTCACAAGGCAGTAATCCTTCCAGACTGTCATCATTATATGGAGAACACGTAGGAGTCCCATCATGTACATTACAGTTTTCATCATAAGTTTCACTATAAGATTCTGTAATGGTTTCATACTTAGGTTTGTACTGTTTAGCTAGTGACAAAGGGTAGGCCTGGCCTACCATGTATATATGATCAGGCTCGCTTGAAGTTGTTTCTTGATTACTGACCTCAGGAAGTCCATGTTCCATGACTTGATTTGCAACATAACAAGTGCTTTCTTGGTGGAATTGTTCACAGGGTCTACACCATGGAATTACTTCTTCTACCATGTTAGCTGAGTCTAACTGGTTTGGAATCTTGGGCTCTTGCTAAGGAAACTTCTTTTGATACATCTGATTCTGCCTAGGCTGAAAGTTCCTAGGTCCATTATTTCTTTCCATTGTGATTATTCTATTGTGCATAAGATTCAGTTGTGCGGACTGATTTGCCATAAGTTGGTTTTGACTAGTAACCAAGTCTTTCATCATGTCTGTTACCTTTTCCATGGGATCTTTAGAGGCTCCCTTTTCTTCTGATTCAACGGCTTTTCCCTTTTCTTTGTTGTATGAAGTGTTTCCCCTAGTGTAACCTGGAATGTTGGATTTTCTTGAAGACTGCATATTCTTTTCTGTTTTCTCGGCCAACTCCTGAGCAGTTTTTAGATCGACCGGCTCTTTTTCTCTTAACTGGTACCTCAAATCACCAGTGAAAGCTTCGATGTAAGATATGAGGATGGAGGCATCCTTTGGCTTGATTTCTTTAGGAAGGTCCGCAACCACACGCCTGAACTTAAGTGTTAAATTCATCCATGGTTTCATTCTTCATCTTCTTTATGTTATGAAGGGCAGCAAGCAGATGTCTTGGTTCTTTCTTTTCCCCCATTTCTTCTTAAAACCCTCTAGAAATTCACTAAGAGTTTTATATGAATCATCACCTAGGTCGAAGGACCATTCTTCAGCATCATCTTCTAAGGATAAAGCAAAGAGCTTCATTTTGACATCGTCATGGTCATGGTCAGCATCATTGCAATAACTGACCAGGTGCTTTTCAAACTTTCGAAGGTGAGACTTGGCAATGATGGCATTATTGCCCTGAAATATGGGCAGCTTCTTGATAACATCTTTTGGAATGGCATGGGGAGCACCTGCTATCTGAGAAAAGTCAAGGGGTTTGAACAATTCCGTCATTTCTTGAGATTGGTGAACATGACTCTCTACAAATATGTGATGGATATCTGAGAAGGATTGGTCCCCTAAATTTTCAAGGTTTCTACGAGAAGTCTGCCTATTCAATCTTTCCCTAATAAACCTTTCGGGATCAGGGAGAGGATTGATTAATTGATGGCAGTTTCTTCGGGTAGAAATTCTTGGAGGGATGTTAAACAGTGGAGTCGCTACATGGATCGAGTTTTAATTTTTATGTTTTTTAAAGACTAGATCAATCAAAATTTTTTTTTATCTGTTTAGTTGTTTAGAAAAAAGTTAAGCTAAGTCGTACCCGGGAATAAAAAGATTTATCCCCGACAACAGCGCCAAAACGTGTTGCCGCCTTTCACACACCTGGGTTACGTGGCAGAAATCTTCAAGCCACTCGGTGTGTCCTTGGGGGCAAGTCTCGAGTCAAGGCTGTCACCTTGTTCTTGACTCCTCCGTTTAGGCTCAACTCCTAACGAAGCCAAGGGGGTAGACCCTATTAAGTTACTAAGGAAAAATTATTTAGTATGATGATGGTATTAAAGAGTAAGTTTTTTAGGAGTTTCGATTTAACAATTGTAAACAACAAATAACATGATAAGATAATCACAAGTAAGCACGAAAATGACACCCAATCACATATAGATTGAAAGAAATAAACAGTTGACCAGTGCCTTGAAAATGGAGTCAAAAAACAATTAAGAGTGCTTGCAAGTGCTGGAATGAATGTTGCACAATTGTATCTTGGTTAATTTTAAATTAATGTAAGAAGATGAGTAATTTAACTTAGGCAAGGGGACTCCAGATATACCCTGGGGGTACTTGAAGTATGTCCAAAACTAAACCGTCACGGCTACCCGCAAGGAATATGTGGGTTGAATGGAGTCTCTCAGGCTGTTGCTCATAATGCACCCGAAGGTGTAACAGAGATCGGCGCCCCGAGGTCACTTTTCAGGAGTTCCCGCTTCCTTTGGGTATTTTTCCACCGTAATGGTTTGATCGAGGCGTTGGATTTTCGCCTGATGGTTTGTCAATTTGGGGAGAGTGAATCCTAATTATTCTAGTCACTCAAGTGCTTTTGATGCAGCTTGACTGATCGGACAAACCGCGGCCAAGTACAGAGCATACACACTGGAGTCTTTGTTATTTTTAGTAAATTTTAAAGTACGTGTTCTTGTTAAAAAGAAAACCCTCCAGGAACCTCTTTCGATCCAAGTGGACCTCAATCGAGGAATCAATGAGGGGTTGATTTTATTATGACCAACGAAACAATTAATGAAAATGGAATCAAAGATACACAACACCGATTTTCTAATTAGTCCTACCACGCATCTCTTTCCCCTTGCGGGTCAATCGGGAAGTCATGGGGTAAGTAGTATGATTACTTTTGAAATTAAAATATGGAAAAATGCAAAATTATATCAAAGTATACAATCCTGCATGTCAGTACTAAACTGGAGCAGAAAAAAGGAAGAATGCAAAAAAGTGAAACGGACGCAGATCCCCCCTGGGGGGGATGGGGAGCGGGCTCGAAAGAGCCTACTCAAAAAATACTTTCTTTTATTATTATTGGTTACAATATCAGCAACTTAAAATATCAGAAATCTCTTGGTCCTTATACGGGATGAAACCAAGATCTTACAACTTTCCAAAAATTTTAAATTTTATTAAAAGGGGAGAACCCCTGGGGGATTTGAACGCTCCCGAGGCCACTTTCGAACAGTGGCTTCTTTTCTTTTCTGTTACACCTACTAAAAACCAACAAGCATGTTTGAATAAAATATGCCCAAAAGCACTTTAAGAGTACCTTTGGGTCAGCCTACCTTAACTCAAAAAAGACTAAGCTAAAACTAGCTAAACAGGTGAAAAAAAAACCAAGGAAAGCAAGATTTCCTTGGGATCTTGGCTTGCTGTTTGTGCAGCCAATGAAATATGCACTGATTGCCGGATTTAATCCTTTTTAAAACAGAAAAGGAAATCTAGAGCATGCAACCTACTGATTTTCTTTAACTTGCCATGCAAAACGGGCGATTTCCTTATGCTAGATCTAGATTGCTTAATGATACTTTTCAGAAATGAGATCTAGACTATGAGCTTTGAAATAGTAGATCTATGTAAATTTTACTTTAATATAACAGATCCAAATTATAACAAAGCTTTCTAACACAATAACCAGGTGAGAAAATTGAATTTTAGAAAGAGGAGGAGAGAGGAAGAGTGCTGGTAGCCTTAAAGATCCACCGTGGAGCTTTCAGGTGGAATGTCGAGGGAATATACCTTTGGATGGTTTTGGAGAGAGTGAAGAAGCAAACTAGTTTAGCATCCTCTCCAAGCTAGGAACCTGCAACTGAAATCAAAGACTTGCCAAAATACTTGTGAGATCCGGTTAATGCATACACAGAGATTCAGAATAACATGCATATAAACTTATAAAACATGTTGAATCTAGATCTCTAAACATGCATCAAAGGAAAGAGATGGCCAATAAACTTATTGAAAAGCTCCTTTCCTATCAAGACTATAATAAGCTTATTATCAATCTTAGCAATGAATCCACAAACAATCAGCAAATTATGAACATAGATACATGTTACCTTAGTAAAAA
The DNA here is from genome assembly GCA_001517045.1 of Pseudotsuga menziesii. Lineage (NCBI taxonomy): Eukaryota > Viridiplantae > Streptophyta > Pinopsida > Pinales > Pinaceae > Pseudotsuga > Pseudotsuga menziesii. The sequence goes on along the minus strand of LPNX010552240.1, from coordinate 70,624 downwards.
ATGGCAATGCTCATCCACACATACAATGACATGACACCGTCTTGCCTCCAAAGCTTCTTTTTATTTCAAATGAACAATAACAACAGTACAATAGCAGCAACACCTCAATCCCAATTCTAACTAACTTGGAAGAGGCAGCCTGAGCTTTATTTATACAAAAAATAGGAGATCCAGCCCAGGGGGGCACAAATCCCAAGGAGACAGACCACTGCAGCTGAAGGAGAGTCCATCAATGCCGATCTGAAGCTGAACTGAGCCTACTTGTCAATCGGGGGGCTGATTGAGCTAACACATCAACCCACAGACTGACACATCAATCCACAGAGCTTTCAGGAGAGCCCACACGTGTGGAGGAGAGAGAGAGGGCGCAATTCCCCATAAAGGATGTTGAAGATCAACTCTGGATCTGTCCAGATCACCTCCTTCAGTCAAGGATTTGTCAGATCCAGTCAATCTGGTTCAGATTTGACTGATTTCAATCAAATCGGTTGAGAATCCACTGATCTAGGATTTTGGATTTGCTCCATTATTCATCAATTTATTAATTAAAATAATCAATAATTGATTTTTTAGGGTTTTCTGACCTGAGTGATGGAAAATCACTCAAAACCTAAAAAAAGTGGGTCCATGGGTTTACATGGTGCTCTTAGCTTCAAAATGAGCACCTACATGACTGAAACTGATTATTTGGCCCACTTTTATTGCAAAACCAATTTTTCCAATTAAACTATTAAAAAATAGCTTAAGTTTTGGAAAAATTAAATTTTAATAAAAAACACTGAAAAAATTAAAAAATTAAAAACCTAGGGGGACTTAGACATGTTCATATGACTCGACCATGATGCCTAGCATGTTTATACATTGACACATAAACTCTAATAACCTCAATAGGCCTAAATGCCAAGCCGACCACCCCAACTTTGGAGGTATGGAGTGAAAAACTCAGAAATTATCAGTCGTTTATTCAACAACCAATAATAACCAAGGGAAAAAACACCCTGGGCTGATCGGATTGACAAATAAAGTCTAAGAGACCGAGTCTTTTACAGACACTATCATGCTAGAACATTTATTACAATTCCCCCATGGGGTATGAACATGTGATATAGTACAACAAGCACTTCCCAGAAGCACTTCCGAAGGTCTTCTGAAGTCCAAACAAAAAATATTTGTCCGGTTCACCAGGCTCACTTGATAAAAAACCACTAAGTACAACTTAGGTGGTAACAGTCACCACATCAGAATATCACATATTTACCTTTAAAGTGATTTCCACGGTGCAGCTAGGAGTTTCTGTGGTAACTATCAGTCATGACTCAGAGTTGGGCGCATTTAAAGCTTCAACCTACATAGTTGGCATCCAAGTGATGAGTCGTGGACGCTTATGGTTGCATTGGCTATTAAATGACTAGTAAAAAGGGGATTTTTTCTTTAAATAAATGTAATAGTTCTTTTAGACATAAGTGGAGAGAAAAGTGGATCTTAAATCCACTTTTTCTTTATTTTATTATTTTTTGCCTTTATTTTATGAGAATGGCTTTTGGAGCCTATAAAGAGGCCAGCCTTCTCGATTGTATGGATGAAAAAAATTGGGAGGATTTTTCCCCATAACTTAATAGAAAAATATCATTTTGGGTTTCATGGATGTTTAGTTGAGCACTCTCTTTGATGTGTGGCGTGAACTTGTGGAGCTTCAATGAATGGGTGATTGTAGCTAGAAGCCATTTTTCTTTTCTATGTTTGCGTCGGAAACATATGCTATCATCTTATTGGAAGGTGAAAATCCTTAGCAGCTGCTAGCCTTTTCCCTTTGTGAGCATGTTTGTACAGGCATTGATGTTTACATTTAATCTAGCTTGATTGTGTAGTATTAATCCTTTGCATGCATAGCGCATCTCCTGCAATTAGGAGGAAGCAAATCTAATAGCCACGCCATTGACTAATCAGGGTTTGCTCAATCATGCGAGCTCTCCCCCTTAGTCACATATGACACAAGGCCCTCGTGAGTTCTCCTTTTAACTCCATTTATCCCTTTGATGTACTGGCACTTGTCCATTTGTGAGGATTAATCTTTCCCTCTTTCCCATCAACGTTCAATTCATACCTATACTACAATTGTTTCTCTAAGGCAACCTCTTCGTTTCACCTTGTCCGTCATTGCATTTTCCTTAGTGATCCTAACCTTAGGGAAGCCCCCTTGAGTTGGAGAAGAGCGAACTTGAAGCGAGAAAGAGAGGAGTGTGGTGACAGTGGCTGCTCTTTTTACAGTTGCCATCGGATCGATGTGCCTACTTTTGGGCTTTGACACACGCACGTCGGTCAGGAGCGGCAACAGTGTGTCTACAGGCTCTTGTGGTTCTGCCATGTCATGATCTTCATGGTCTTCTGGAATTGCTTCTACAATTTCCGTACCTCGGACTCTCATTCCTTCAGGTTCCTCGACCTCTTCAATAGGTAGCCTCCTGGATCTAGAGAATGTGGAGTCTTCATCAAAGGTTACATCTCTGTTGATCTCGATCTTCTAGAATCCTAGGAAGTATATTCGGTAGGCCTTTGATATATCACTATATCCTACGAATATACCCTTCCTCCCAGAAGGATCAAGCTTGGTCCTCTTCTCCTTTGGGATATGTATGTACATTGGGCAGCCAAATCTTCTAAGATGGCTGACTTTTGGTTTCTCTCCTGAGAAAGCATCTTCAAGAGTCTTGTTCTCAAGTACTAGATGAGGAGTACGGTTCTGTACATACATAGTTGTCCTTGCTGCTTCCACCCAAAGGTGCATTGGAAGATCCTGGTCATGTAGCATTGCCTTCGCTGCTTCCATTATGGTTCGGTTCTTCAATTCCGGAACGCCATTCTGCTGAGGATTGTATGGAGTGCTTAACTCCCTCTTAATCCCAGACTCTCTGTAGAGTTCTTTAAGTTCTTCTGAGGTGAACTCTCCGCCATTATCTGACCGCAGAGTCTTGATCTTCCTTTCAGTGTGGTTCTCGACCAAGGCTTTATATTCCTTGAACTTACTGAATACTTCATTCTTCCCTTTTAAGAAATATATCCAAGTCTTACGTGAGAAATCGTCTAGAAAGGAAACATAGTACACATACCTACTTAGTGAGTTGGAAGAGATGGGCCCACATACACCTGAGTGTACTATCTCCAGTATTCCTTTAGCTTTACTTTCACTGCTGGAAAATGTCTTCTTTGCATTCTTTCCTTGTGCACATTCTTTGCAAATGCCTTAATGATTTGCCTGGATTTCTGTAAGCACTGAGACTGCTTTGTTTGCAATCGGTAGTGCTCTGTAATGCACATGTGCAAGCCTTCGGTGCCATAGTTCACTTGGTTCTATTGACTCATGAACCAATGCTTGTTTGGGCTGTCCTTTTAGTTTGTACAAACCTTCATCTAGTTCTCCAAACATTATTGCATCATCTATTGTCTTTCCTTTAGGCCACGTTATCACACAATGTGTAGCTACCCACTAAAGGTATCCCATCTGGGACGATAGAGGTGGGGTAGCCAACTGGTGACAGCGCAAGGGCCTTGTCCACTACGGATGAAGGGTAGTTGTCACACCGGACGGGCTCTTGTCACTTTAGATCAATCCGAAAAATGATCAAGGGGGAGTCCCTACTAGCCTAAGAGGGCTAGTGAACCTACTCAAGACAGTTCGAAGGGTAAGCAATGGGTAAAAGAGAGAGATAATGAGTGAGGTAGTCTAGATCTAGGAAATAGATGTGGTATAGGAGCTAAGGTGAAGTTGGGGAGGCTTAGTGAATTAGGAAAATAGCCCAACTTAAGAAAGAAAATACCACAATGAGTTAAGCAAAGTAGATCTAGAAAGATATAGCCATATACAAGAGAAACCTAAAGGACCCACTTAGGATTTTATGCAGAAGTGGACGAAGTGGACCCAAAAAGGTAGATCAGGGCATGAAATGACTAGATCCAGGTGCTTGGAGGATAGATCTGTGGAAATCAAGTGGGTTCAACCATACCCAACTGATAGATCTGAAAAGATCTAGCCACACGAATGGAAATCCTAAAGGGACCCACCTAGGGTTTATGTAAAAGTCGACACGACGGACCCAAAAGAATAAATCGAGGCAAAGAGTGACTAGATCGGGCAACTTGAAGGATGGATCTATGGAAATCAAGCAGGTTCAAGCATACCCAACTGATAGATCTGAAAATTTGGCCACCCACCCAAAGGGAGCGCCCCCACCTAGAGAGACTAGTGCTAGATCCCGAGGCAAATGGAGTCTGATTTACGTGAAATTCGAGATCTAGGGTCTATTCAACAATTTACAAGTGGGTTTTGATCATCGTCATAAAAAACTCACTAGATCTATCAGATCTACAAAACTAGGGTTTTAAGAAAGGATTTTGAATGGATAAATGGATGAAAACACAGAAAAACAATACTAACCTTGCAGATCGTACCTGAAAATACTTGTAGCCACCTTGGATGTCAATGATCCTTCCACTTAGTTACAATTTCAAGCTAGATCTAACACAAGACAATGGAAAAATGCCCGATTGAGGTAGTGTGCTCCCTCTTCTCCACCTGCAAAATCAAACTACAAATGAGATTTGTTTACGGATGAAAAAGACAAGCTACATACAACATCTACAAAAAAAGATCCAATGTAAAAATGACAATTGAAGCACTTCCTGAAGATGAAGCGATCTGACCGGAAAACGATGCAAGACGCCTTAGCAATCTCCTCCAACCAATTCACTACCCTGCAAAAGATCAGTAGGGCTACCACCAAAAAAGGTTTGTTTGCATGCAAGATCCACTGAAATGTCTAAGCAAGAGGCGTAACAATCAGATTCAAATGCATTCACAAAGCTTCCAGGAGTATCTACAAAAGTTTTCTTGTATTCAATTTTCCCAAATCCAAAAGTCCACTTACAAATGAGAGAGCATCTCAATATATAGATCTCTCAAGTACATATAACGTAGATCCAAAAAGATCAAGGGTCAAGATCATAAGAAAAAATCATCCTAATCTACAGCTAAGATTAGCCAGATACATCTCACATGGATCAACTCACTAAAAGAAGGGGGCGCATCACTATAAATGCCCAATAAGGGGGCGCACCACATAAAATATGACTAATGACCACAAAGTAGCACATGGTGGGGCTAGGAGCAAGGTTGCGGGGAATCACTAGGGACCCCCACGAATCACTCTCGATTCGCACTCCGGGAGGAATCGATGAGGAATTATTCCTCATCGATTCCTCCTGGGAGCGTTTTTTAGAATCGTGTTTCCTAGGGGAAAAAAACGCCCCCTCCCCATCCTTGGAATCGTAGAGGGAGCGATGAGGGAGTGACGCTCTTAGAGCGATTCCTCATCGCTCTCTCAACGATCCCGAGCAAAAAAAATGCTACCGAAAATGCTCCCTCGGCGATTCCACGCGTTAGGGAATTTTTTTCCCAATTTTCTCAATTTTGCAAAAAAAAAAAATAGTGATTGGCTTAAGGTCTAATTACTCTTAATAAACATTATTGGACTCTATTTGGACTCATTCTATTCCTCATTTGCTTGTGTTATCACATATATAGTAGTCGGGCTACCATATTCTATTTTTCAGATTCCAGTGCACTTTCCAGCCAGTTCCCCTACATATGAGATGCTGAGATGAGCATCTATGATGGATCATTATCTGATTGATGGACTATAGTACTCTCCCATGCCATGACTGAGTCTCAGGACACTCAGATTTGAGGGCTGATGTAGTCATTTAGCCATTTGCAGAGCTGTTAGTAGTGCCCAGAGTTGTATCAGTGTTTTCTCATTGGACAGATGTTGGTTCAGATGGATTATTTACATATTTATGACACAGCTTATATTATCTTGTGTTATTGTTATCATTGCTCTTATAATCATTTTTGTGACATGAATTAGCATTTAGTGTCATGATCTGGCGGTCATATAAATATGTGGACTTAGATGTATTGATATTATGTATGTATGTCCCTACTCATACCTGGAAGTTCCTGATTTATACTCATTGGTTTTACCCTCTTTAGGGAGAGTAGAGGTGGTCATTCCCACCATACTTTGGCTTGCTAGTGTTGGTTTCATTATTCACTGTCTCCACCCATCCATTACCTTCCAGTTATGTTTCTGACCCGACCTACTACTTGACTTGTGGCATGGAGGACCTTTCCCCACTAGAGCCTCTTTGTTGGACAAGCTTCCCTGTTTATTTGTGTCTCGGCTCTGGATTGCCTAGGTTGTGTTGGCTAAACCTGAAACAAGTAGCGTTGCCATCAATACAATGTATTTGGAAATGAAATGAATATCTTATGAAAAAACCCATGAAAAGTAGTGTTTTTAAACATACATTAATGCAAGGCAACCCTAATGAAATTGGCTTTGAAGTATATTGAAATGAATACCTTAAAACATTCATGAAAAGTAGTGTTTTTAAACACACATGAATGCATGAAGCCTAAAATAATAAAAATCCGTGTAATAAATGCATGGATCAAGGCTATGGAAAATCAAAGGCCCAAAAAAGCAATGGTTCCTAAAGTTATATATAAGGATTGTTGGCCTCATATGTATTGATTTGGATTGTGAGCATTTGTCAAGGTGAATACGCACCTCTGAAAGTAGCTTATCCATTTGTGAGACACTGCCATCCCCTATGTTATTGCTTGTCCTGCATATGCTAGAGTGAGTATTCCCTTTCTATATCCGAAGTGTCACAGTGTCAAGTTGGTAGTCACCCTTTTGGCCTAGCCTTGTGAATTTTAGCCTTCACCCTTCACTAGCAAATTGATTACAACTATGAAGTGAGTATGGTCTTGAAAGTCTGGTCTAAGTTATAATAAATAAATGAAACCCTATATATTTGGTTGATAGATCACCAGTGAAATGATTGCTACTTGTTATAAGTGTTATTTGAATGATTTGTAGAGCATGTCTTAACCTTTGAACACTTGGAGCGGATGGATGTCATCCTGGGTTATATTATATGGTCATTTACTAAATATTATTTTGTCTATCTGGGTATATTGGATATTGTAGATGATCATGCAGAGACATATAGGGTGTATGAGTATGCACCTTAGATGGATTTGGACTCCTTGAGTCCAATGAGACAGCTTGCTTTCAGTTCCGGGCAGTTGCAGGTATGATTTGGCTCAATGTACCATTCCGGTGCAGTTTTGCCATGCTGGATGACTTGTCTGAGCAAGGAGATGATTTTCTTAGATCTCCTAGGGCGATGTATGAGGAGGGGGTGGTCCAGCCACTTGTTTGTACCATATTACCCCCCTTCTAGAGAGCTTGGTTAGCTCAGTTGGATAACGCAGGCACCCTAGGAGGCAGTTTTTGGCATATCACGTTACCCGAGGTAAATAAAAACTAATTAAAATGGCTAATGAAGAATTCGATTTGGGCTACTGAGGCAGGGAAATGGCATGGGATGAGTTCTGATGATGAGTGTGTTGTCTTCCACTCCAACTCCAGCAGCTGCAGCACTTGGATGGACCCACATCCATTGTTCGGGCATATTTTATTATTTTATGGAGCTTTTGGAGGCTCACGATTTCCTTAGAGAGGCACTATTTTGCAGTTAAAAAATTATATTATTTTTATGTGCCATGGGGACACCCTAGGGGAGTTAGTTAACACTCCCTGGACCCACCATGAGCTTCATTTTTTTTATTTAGTGGAATCCCCTCTCCTAGGGTGATTTGCTCCATTTTTATATTATATTATTGTATTGATCCATGTACTTTATGTTGAGCTCATCTCAACCATTGATTAGAACATTTGGATCTTTTAATCTTGGCCACCCATTTGAAAAGTGGTAATGATTTTGGTTCTCTCATTCCTATTTAAAGGAGAGAGCTTCTCATTTGTAAGAGGTCTTTGGCTCTTAGATCTAGATAATAGAAAAACTATTCTTGTGGAAATTTTCTGGATCTCCTTTGCATCTGGTATTCTTAGATGGTGATTGGAAAAACTATTGCTTCCTAGCATTTGGGTATTTGTTGTGAGATCTATATATTTTTGGGAAACATTGTCTTGTCTACAGGAGGGCGACTTCAACTTGGGCATTTTTGCAAGGGTTCCTCAACTCGCTTGGCTTGGATGCGTTTTGTATCAGGGGGTTTTCATTAGTATCAATGCGATCTACGATTTCATCTTGCTGTTTTTCTGTAGCATTTGTTCTTTTCTCATGATGCAACAAATCTGATATGGTTGACGTTTGTTGTGCGGGAGAGAGGGCACAGTGGCTTCCTTGGGCAAATCGTTGGACATAGAAACTTCATCAAATCTTCTCAAATTGATCGGGACAGCATAGATCATCACCATCAAGGCATCTACAAGGTTTTCCAGGTAAGATCTACAGGTTAGTGTTTCTTTTCTAGATCTCAATCCATTGGCATCTTCATTTTCATCTTAAAACCCTAAATATTAAAAATCAAAAAATATTATAGATCAAACCGCTTGATCTCAGGGCAAACCATTTCTGGGTTTTATAGATCGAGTCAAACCCTAAGTGGGTCTTCCTCAACGTTGGGCTAGAAGTGACTCCATTGGTCCCAAATCCCAATGCACTGGTCTCCAAACCCTAGCACTACCCTTCTTTTGCCTCTTTCTCCTGCGTTTTGACCTTTTTCTTATGGCTCGGTTGCTTTGACATTGCCATACCTTCTTTCGAGTCTATCCCTGGGTACTAGATAGCCCCAATCCTGTTTTTACCCTCCCTACATTGGTCACGTTTCCCAAGGTAGTGGACATCTTCATCTTTTGCTAGTACCTTAATCCTGGATCTAGTATTGGGCTTATAGGTCACTTGTGTCTTGAACTTGGATCAAATTTCACATTTCATAAACCCTGATCCAAGCCCTAGTTCACCTAGTGACGTCATCCATAAATCTAGGGTTTCCTCCACCTCACACCTTACGTACTTCAAGTCCATTTGATCTGATCTAGTGTTTAAGTCTGATCTCTCCTATCGGGAGTAGATCTGGGTCTCCCCCATTGTTGTCTTCGGCTAAGACAACATCAAGTGAAGATTGCCTCGATTGGCATGACAACCATCCATTTGGGAGTCGAGGTGACCTTGGTTCCACCTCTTTAGTTTCCCATCCCTCTACCGTCCATCCTGGATCCACCTCATAGAGGCAACTACAACTTTGGTGATAACAACTTGTTTTCATTTATCTTGCTAGGGCTTTGAATGGCTTTGCTAGTTGTTTGAAAGCAAATTTGTAGGAGCTTGGAAGGGAGAATGAAAGGGAGATTGAAAGCTACTAGTTGTGAGAGCTTGGAAGGAAGATTGAAGGCTTCCATAAGGACATTCAACCATACTTGAAGAGCTAAAGAGGTAGGCTCTAAAAACCCAATCTTTGTTTGTTTTTGAAAAAAATATTTCACTATGTTAAAGTTTTAAATCTTGTATGTTTTTTTTCCTACTCTTTCCAATTTCTTCTCCATCATTCTATTGCAGGCAAGAAGTGATTCTCATATTGAATCAAGAAGCATGATGGGTATGTGGTTTTTGCTTTTGGTTCCGATTCTTCTCATGATGATGGTGGTGGGAAGTAGATTTGGTGGTGGCAATGATGAGGATGAAGAGATAGGGAGTGGCACATACCATGGATAGGAGGAGGAAGAGAGAGAGGAGGAGGAGGAGATTGAGAACAATGAGGGGAAAAAACAAAAAGACACAACACCTTTGTGGAAGTATGTGACAAGGCTTGGGGGAGGGAGAGGGGGTGGAACCACAACGTTTACATGCTTCCATTGTAATAAAACTTACACAGGTTCATATACCCGTGTGAGAAAGCATTTGTGTGGGCTTATGCCATGTGATCAAGGTAAGGCTACTAGAGTCAAAACATGTGACAAAGTGTTAGCTAAAGAAAGAAACAAATACAGGATGGAAGAAGAGGTCGCTCAGAACAATTCCAAGAGATCAAGGCTCGAATCTGGATCCCCACAGAGAATGTTTAGTAGTGGATCTGGATCATCATCCACCCATGCTAGTGGATTCTCTCCTATGCGAAAAACATTATCAGATTCCCTTGAACTTGGTTGTAGAGATGATGTGGATTCAAAAATTTACAGGTTTCTCTATGCATGTGGTGTGCCATTCAATGTTCTTCGCTCACCATATTGCCATGAAATGGTACAAGCCATCAATGGTGCCCCTAAAGGATATAGAAGCCCTGGGTATGGCAAATCCGACCGTCTTCTCAGAAACGAGAGTATCGGTACTGAGATTTTATTCAACTTATATTTAAGATTAAAACCCTTAAAATAAACAAGGCTTCAATTCCCGTATGCTCTTGTGAACATTGCAAGCTATTGGCTGGATCAGTGGAACAATCTAAAAGGGATTGGAGTGACTAGTAATTAGTCTAACACTTCAATTAATTCCCAAAGTGAAAATCTGGCACTTACTCGAAATTACTCTTTAGTGGAAAAATTCTTCAAGTGAAGCGGGAACTATTAGAAAGTGACCGTGGGGCCCCATTAGGCTATACCCTTGTTGGTGTAGTGTTGAACAAAACCCCACGACTCCATCTAGCCCACACATCACAGTAAAAGCCACTTCCGAGTAAATCCGGACATATTCCTCGTACCCCTTGGGTATATCTAGAATACCATTTTCCCTTTAATAATCAAATCATTACCACATTATTAATAAAATTGATCAACAATTTACCCACTCCTTAATTACTCACTAAATAATTCTAAAACTGACTAACCGAGACAATTGCAATACTTCTTGATACATCACTAGCAACCCTGTTACATGCAAGCACTCCATTAGCACTAGTCCATTACATCATCTATTTATTTCTAGTTATTTAAATTCATTGATGTGTTAAATGGGATGTTATTTTATGTTGGTGATTTAAGTTACTTGCAAATTATCTCAGTTTCAGTATTTGTGTTATTATCTCCTAAATTAACTGTTTTGCTTTCATAGATTAAAACAGCCTTAGATTATTTTACTAGGGACCTGTTGATGCCTAGAAAAATCCCAGGTACCAACAGTAGGGATTCTCCCCAATAATCGTTCCCAAATAGATCGTTTATCGCTTGGTATGGGGAATCCGTCTGGTTTGCGGTCCGGCTACCGTTGAGTTAAAATGTGTTCTTAAATCTCTTTTACCGGTTGCAGCCCGATCCACCGTTTATATATTTTATCTTTTATGTATGAGATGTAAGTGCCTAGATTAAAAGCAGGTAACAGAAACAGAACAACTAATCTAAATCTATTCTAGCCTATCCCCAGGGAGCAAGATTGATATTAAATAAGAATGAATGATGTATTGTATTGTTTGCATAAAGAACTCTACAGATAACTGATAAATCCAGGATACATACATACAGCAGAAAGTTAACACAGAGATAGCTCAGTGATATTAAAACATTCATCATTCATTATTGCATAAGATTCACCACATAACATAAAATCAGTCATAACTCAAAAATAGTTCAGAGGGTTAGGAACGATCTCACAGATTGTATATAGCACTAAAAAAGAAATAGTTCTTCATTCAACTTTACACAACATGCTTTGAGGCCTATGCAATACTCTCTCCAGCAAAATTCCATCTTCTTTATTATAAAAGGAAATAGTTCTTCTTACAACAAGCTTCAGTAACTATGCTAGTGAAAAGTCCTTCTTTCATCTAATTTGCCCCTACTTATACAAATTACAAAATGACTCTTAAGTTTCCCCAACCTCTTGGGCTTCCTTGACTCTTCATACACAAAATTTCATCTTTTAGTGTATTTACTAGAAAAAATGAATAAATACAAAATGTTACATAATTCTCAATATTTGAATAAGATAGATTTAAGTGGGCCCAGTTGGTGTCTTAATGAAAACACTCCATGCTTGGGCTTCTTCATTGATGACTCTATATTCAGCTGGCTCCAGTACACGCACTGCCACCTCATGCTTCGACAACTGGGACTCGATCTCTTTCAATTTGGGTGTTCTGTCTCAGTAATTCCTCCAACAGGTGCTTGTGGACTGAAACTTGGATAATCCAAATTCCAATAGCTTCCTCACTGACAACCTCGATTTTAGATGTGATTTCTTCTTCTTTTCACAGCCTCTCTTGTAAGTTCTTTAAATGTTCCTCCCTAACTGGGAATTCTTGATCCTGGGTGTCTGCTAAAATCATGCATTGATTGTGAACAGAACACGTCTTTGTAGAATTCAGTGCACTTTTCAATAGTTCTATCAATATCTGTGTTTAATCTGACTGCTAATTTGCACCCGAAATTCAATATGGCCACTTCCATCTTCAGACTCCCCACAGTTTTCTGAGGCATATTTGCTAGAAAGGTCGGGTTGGCTCCTATCCATGTTAGCTGATTCTTCACAAGCTTGACCACATCTGACAACTTCTTCCGGAATTTTGACGAACTGAGTGTTATCTCTTTCAACCTAGCCTCAATTTGTTTAATCTTGTACATCTCCCTTGCCAATTTCAACAAAATCTGATTTATTTCTTTCTATAACGAAGATGCTTGATTGCGGAAAGGAGCAATATCCAGTTGTTTCTCCTTTGCTGCCTATAGTTGCTCATTTAGCAAATTGTTTTGATTCCTTCACCCTTTTATCAACTGCATTTTCTTTCTTTTCTACTTCTGCAACTCGCTTCTCTAGATCCCTCTTTTCCCCTTCAATGATATTTACTGTCAATACCAGGGCATCTTTGTCAGATTGCAAAATCTAACATGCCTCTCTTAATTTATCCAGCTCGCTGAGACTGTCCTCATGTTTTCTTTTTAGGCTTTGTCTTTCACCTCGTTCTTTCTTTAAAGTCTCCTTCATTTGAGATACCTTCTCTTTATATTGTTCCAGATCATCTACCATTTTGTCCACATTATCTACATTCGCAAGGGCTGAGGCTACACCTTCCCTTGCAAGGAGTTTAGGATCCTTGTTAGTCCCATGGACGACTGTTTTCTCAGTTACCATAACTCCTTGCTTCTTTTCGGTGTTCACCCTCTTCTCGGTTCTCATGACAATCCTTTTCCTATTTTTATCATAGAAAATTGTATTGAAATCAGCTACCGCCTGCTCTTGAGATGGGACGAAAGGAATCAGTTCAAATTCTAATGCCGGAGTTGGATCTTTTGTTGGCAAGCTACTTGATGGAAAAACTAGATTGATGGGATCGTCAAGTGCCTGTCCCTGATCCTGACCCTCCTAATCCTGGCCTTCTTGCTCATTCTTTTTCAATACCTCGGCTACCTTTTCTGCTGCTTCTTTTGCTCGTTCAGCCAATTCTTTCTTAATTCTTTCAATCTCCTCCCATACTCTCAGCTCTTCTTCTTCTTGCCTTTTCTGATTTTCCTCTTGTTGCCTTTTCTGTTGCGCTTCCTCAGCTAAACGTTGCTCTGCTTCTTGAGACAACCTGAGGGCTTCTTCTTTTCTCTCTTCTTTGCAGCTTCTTCTTCTTGTTTCTTTCGTTGCTCAGTCGCTTTACTACTGCTTCCCTTTCCGCCCACAGTTGTTATCTTTTGCTTGAATCTTCTTCTTAACACTGTCATATTGCAGGCATTGTGGAATATTTCTTCATTTTTATCCCAGTAATTCGTGTACTCAAAATGTACCCCTGCTGCTACACAATAGTTAGCAACCTTGTTCTTTGAATCGTTTCTATGAAAACTCATTTCTCCAAAGCGAAAGTATTCTAACTCTTTTACAAACTCCAGTGCACTTTTCACCTTGGAGAACTTATAACTACCTATATAGAATGGGAGTGGTGGGTACACAGCCTTTTTCTAATCAAATAAGAAGTTCCCAATCCTATCAATGTAAAGCTGCCTCACCACTTCTTTGTGAACAACATAGTCTGTGGCGTATTTTGGTAACAAAGAAGGAGCCCTAGTTCCACCAAACATTCTTAGGTATAGACCTTCTTCAGTTAGGTAATAATGGCCATTGTCTTCTACAATCTTCAATGCTTCCTCACACATGCAGTTACATTCTGTAAGGAAGATTAACTTGTACAGTGGCATTATGAAATCTTCGCAGATGCTCTTGTAACGGCTGAAATATTTCTGTGCCCAAAACAACTAGTATGTAGAATAAACGGGGTTTTTGGTCTTATCCCACTGGCAATTCAGTGTTGGGAACTGTTGAATGCACAAAATGCAATCAATCAGAAAAGAGCTCATATAGAACTCTGACTTCTTTTGCGAGACACCTCCAAGCGCTGCACTTATACATGAAGACAAGCTATTGGATATTATATCAGCCCAATTGAAAATGGTACCTTGGATGGCCACAAAATAGATCATCGGCACCCAGCTTATCTTGTAATATTTTCCATTTGCTTGGCCAAAAATCCTATTCAACATTAAAGCTAAAAGCCTATAGGGAGTGTGCAGGTTTGCGGTATCATATTCCCCAGTAGGCCTCGTACGAAACTGCTTCCCGGGGACCATCATTCTTTGGACACTGTCAACAATATCAAGGTCTAGCTCTTTTAACCACTTTTCTGCTAGATAAATCTGAGGCTTGGGTAGCTTGCAGGTTTGAGCTACATACGTCGGGCTGTAAGCTGCAAAACCTTGTCCATCAACATTTGATAAAATCATTTTAGTTATGTCTGCCTTTGGGAGGATCCAGCCAATCACTTCTGCACATGGAAAAAGTTTCAGTCGCGTGGAAGCCTTCATAATAGCTGACCTTTCTATGTTTGCGTATATTGGCAAATCCTCTAACCCTGCATCAGGTACGCTCCGATCCTTAATCATTTAATAGATCTGCCCTCATCTGTACTCAGGCTCAATGCCAGTAGAAGCTTTGGTATCTTCGTATATGATTTCTACTGGCGTTATGACCTCCATTTCTGGGCCGTCCTCCGTGGCTTGAACCTTCTTCTTTCTGTTATCACATATATAGTAGCCAGGCTACCATATTCTATTTTTCAGATACAGTACATTTTTAAGCCAGATCTCTTACATATGAGATGCTGAGATGAGCAGTTTTGACGGATCATTATTTTGCTAGTGGACTATTATACTCTCCCATGTCAGGACTGAGTCTCAGGACACTCAGATTCGAGGACTAATGTAGCCATTTAGTCATTTGCAGAGCAGTTGATGATGCCCAGATTGGTTTTAGTGTTTTCTCATTGGACAGATGATGGTTCAGATGGATTATATGCATGGTTATGACTCAGCATTTATTATATTGTGTTATGGTTATCATTGCTCTTATACTCATTTTTGTGAGATATACTAGCATTTAGTGTCATGATCTTGGATGTATTTGTATTATGTATTGATGTCCCTACTTAGACTTGGAAGTTCCTGATCTATACTCATTGGTGTTACCCTCCTTAAGGAGAATAGAGGTAGTCATTCCCACCATTTCTTTGGCTTGCTAGTGTTGGCTTCATCTTTCACTGTCTCCACCCATCCATTACCTTCCAGTTTTGTTTTAACCCGACTTACTACTTGACTTGTGGCATGGAGGACCTTTACCCGCTAGAACCTTTGTTGGACAAACCTCCCTGTTTATACTGTGTCTCGGCTCTGAGTTGGTGACAGAACTTGCCTTTGGTAAGTTGGATTGTATGCCTAAATCATTCTGGTCGGTTGTCCCGATGTTTGGCACTGTGCAGAACTCCCCCTGGACACTTGAGATGTTTTTGGCTAAAACTGAAAGCTCATGTACTACTTGTATTGGAAATATTTATATATGCGCCCATGGAAAATGTAAATTCTAAACTGTGTTTCTTAACATATGTGAGCAAAGGGCAAGAGCAATGAAATGCTAAAATATCCTGTGAAGGGTATAAGAAAAGGTCCCAAAAGCAATGGTTAAATATATGTTATATCCAAATATTGCTAACCTTATAAATTTGAATATGTCTTGGATGAAAGCTGCGATTAGCTGTGCTTTTAAGCACTGGTGAAGTCCCAAAGGGTCATATAGGCCAAAAAGGCCATGGAAATAAAATTGATGGTCCTAATGAACCTGGATCAAACTTGATGTAGACATGATGCCTAAGTTGAATAAGCACTCTCTGAACAACTCAACCATTTGTGAGGCAATACCATTCCCTGTGTTGTTGTTTGCCCGGCATGTGGTTATAGTGAGTATTCCCTTTCCATATCCAAAGTGTCATGATGATAAGTTGGTAGTCATCATTTGCCCTAGCCTTGTCAATTTCAACCTTCACCCTTCACTAGCAAATTGACTACAACTATGAAGTGAGTATAGTCCTAAAAGTCTTGTCTGAGTAATAATAAATAAAACCCTATATATGTATTTGGTTGATGTACCGCCAGTGAGGTGACTGCTCCTTGTTATGACTGTTACTTAAATGATTTGTAGAGCATGTCTTAGTTGTGTAACACTTGCAGTAGATGGATGATAGTCTGAGTTATATTATTGGTATCTGGTCATTTACAGGTGATTATATTGTCTATTGGATATTGTTGATGATTAGGCAGAGACTTGGAAAGGGTATGAGTATACACCCTAGATGGATTTGGACTCTCTGAGTCTAGTGAGATAGCTTATTTTCAGTTTCGGGCACTTGCAGAGATGGTCAAGCTCATTTTACCCTTCTGGTGCAATTTTGCTCCACAGGATGATGTGTCTGAGCAGGGAGATGTTTTTATTGAATCTCCTAGGGCACTGTATGAAGCATAGGGGGTGCAGCCACTTGATTGTACCATAGTACCCATGTTATCACATATACAGTAGCCAGGCTACCATATTCTATTTTTCAGACACAGTACTTTTTTCAGCCAAATCTCTTACATATGAGATGCTGAGATGAGCAGTTTTGTCGGATCATTATTGTATTAGTGGACTATTGTTACTCTCCCATGTCAGGAGTAAGTCTCAGGATACTCAGATTTGAGGACCGGTGTAGCCATTTTTTTCATTACAGAGCAGTCATTGATGCCCAGTTTTATATCAGTTCTTTCTCATTGGACAGATGGTGTCTCAGATGGATTATATTGCATGATTATGACTCATCTTTTTATATTGTGTTATGCTTATCATTGCTCTTATACTGATTTTTGTGACATGTATTAACTTGTGGTATCATGATCTGACGGTCATAATTATATGGATTTGGATGTATTTTGTACTATGTATTGATGTCCCTACTTAGACTTGGAAGTTCATGATCTATACTCATTGGTTTTACCCTCCTTAGGGAGAATAGAGGTAGTCATTCCCACCATTGTTTTGGCTTGCTAGTGTTGGCTCCATCATTCATTGTCTCCACCCATCCATTACCTTCCAGTTTAGTTTTCAACCCAACTGACTTCTTGACTTATGGCATGGAGGACCTTTTTCCCCGCTATAACTTTTGTTGGACAAGCCTCCCTGTTTATATTGTGTCTTGGCTCTGAGTTGGTGACAAAACTTGCCTTTGGCAAGTTGGATTGTATGCCTAAATCATTCTGGTCGGTTGTCCCGATGTTTGGCACTGTGCAAAACTCCCCCTGGTCACTTGAGATGTTGTTGGCTAAAACTGAAAGCCCATGTACTACCTGTATTGAAAATATTGAACATGCGCCCATGGAAAATGAAAATTATAAAACTATGTTTCTTAACATATGTAAAGAGGGCAAGAGCAATAAAATGCTTAAATACCCCTTGAAAGGTATAAGAAAAGGTCCAAAAAAGCAATGGTTAAAAATATGCTATATCCAAATATTGTTGACCTTATAAATATAAATATGTCCCGGATGAAAGCTGCGATTAGCTGTGCTTTTAACCACTAGTGAAGTCTTAAAGGGTCATATAGGCCAAAAACGCCATGGAATAAAATGATGATCCTAGTGAACTTGGATCAAGCTTGATGTAGTCATGATGCCTAAGTTGAATAAGCACTCTCTAAACAACTCACCCATTTGTGAGGCACTGCCATTCCTTGTGTTGTTGTTTGTCCGACATTGGTTATAGTGAGTATTCCCTTTCCATTATCCAAAGTGTTATGGTGTTGAGCAAGAAGTCATCCTTTGCTTTAGCCTTGTAAATTTCATCCTTCGCCCTTCACTAACAAATTGACTACAACTATGAAGTGAGTATAGTCCTGAAAGTCTAAGTCTGAGTAATAATAAATAAAGCCTTATATATGTATTGGTTGATGTACCGCCAGTGAAATGAATGCTATTTGTTGTGATTGTTGCTTGAATGAGTTGTAGAGCATGTCTTAGCCTTTTAACACTTGCAGCAGATGGATGATAGTCTGAGTTATTATTGGTGTCCGATCATTTACAAATGGTTATATTGTTTATTGGATATGATTGATGATCAGATAGAGACCTGTGAGGGGTATGAGTATACACCTTAAATGGATTTGGATTCTCTGAGTCTAATGAGACAGTTTATTTCCAGTTCCGGGCACTTGCAGATATGATCAGGCTCATTTTGCTTCTCTGATGCAGTTTTTCTTCACAGGTTGATATGTCTGAGCAGGGAGATGTTTTAGTTGGATCTCCTAGGGCATTGTATGGGCATAGGGGGTGCCGCCACTTGTTTGTACCATAGTACCCCCATCCCAGAGAGCCTAGTGGACTCAGTTTGACAACGCAGGCACCCTAGGAGGCTGTTTTGGCAGGATCACGTTTCCTGAGGCATATTAAAAAATGATTAAATGGCTATTGAAGAAATCGATTTGGGCTACTGAGGCAAGGAAATGACATGGGATGAGTCACAATGATGAGAGTGATGTCCTCCACACCTTCTCCAACGGTTGCAACACCTGATTGGGCCCACACCTATTTTTTGGCATTTTTATATTATTTTCTGGAGCTTTTGTGAGGCTCACGATTTCCTCAAGGAGGCACAAAGTCAAAGAATTAAATTATTATATTATTTTATTGTGCCATTGGGGCACCCAGAGGGAGTTAGTCAAATACTCCTTGGACCCACCATGTGCTTCATTTATTTCTTGTTGAGTGAGTTACCCTCTTTATGGGTGATTTAGTCCACTTTGGTACTTTATGGTTATATTGATCCATGTATTGTATGTTGAGCTCATCTCAACCATTGATCAGAACATTTTATCTTTTAATCTTAGCCACTCGGTTTGAAAGTGGTTAGGATTCGGTTATGATTGTGGTTCTCTCATTTCTATTTAAAGGAGAGAGCTTCTCATTTGTAAGGGGTCTTTGGCTCTTAGATCTGAATAATAGAAAGATTTTTCTGTGGATATTTTCTGGATCTGCTTTGCATCTGATGTTCTCAAATGGTGATTGGATAGTCTTCTGCTTCCTAGCATTGTGTAAATTCATGTGAGATCTATATTTTTCTGCTATCATTGTCTTGTCTACAAGAGGGCGTTTTGGCTGGAGCGTTTTTGCAGGGGGACCTCAATTCGTTCAGTTTTCTTCGTCTTGGATTAGGGGGTTTTCATTAGTTTCATTGTGATCTATGATTACTTCGTTTTACTTTCCTGTAGCATATGGTTTCTTTATCTTGTATTGGAAAATCCGATATTGTTGACATTTGCTCATGCAGGGTAGGGGGCGCATTGGTCGTTTGGGGATTACATCCGTCATAGAAATCACTTGGATCTTCCAGAATTGATCGGGATAGCAAGGATCATCACTGTTAAGACTTCTACAAGCATTTCCAGGTACGATCCAACAGGTAACTCTCTTCTCTTTAACAGATCTGAATCCATTGTACCTACTTTTCCTTCCATTTTTCTGAAAATTCCTAAAATACTAAAAAACCCTAAAAAGTACTAAATCTGGGAACCGTCCGATCTTTGGCCAAACCACTGCTGGGTTTCATAGATCCGGCCTCCCCTTCACTGAATCTACTGCAACACTGGTCAAATTCCTATTGGTTTGACCTAGATCTGATTTTTAGCTTGAAAACTGCATAGCACCCCCACTGAAAATTTGACCTGCTAGGATTTTGATTTTTTCTGATTTCTGACTTCATAGACTGATATATCGGGTCCCACACAGTCCAAATCACCCTCAACGTCGTCCAGATTCATGGCAGTTTGATCTAGATCTGAGTTTTAGACTGAAAACAGCCCTGGCGCCTTCACTGAAAACTGGACTTTTCCGGAGTTTACTTTTTCTGAAATCTGACAAGCTAGGCTAATAGATCAGGGCTTGAGCACTCCAGAACACCCCCAACGCTGAGCTAGTTCCTGCCAGGTTGCCCTAGATCTGAAAATTTGACTTTCAGCCTCCTAGCCCCCCTCATCAGATCTTGACTTTTCCAGATCTGATTTTTCCTATAGTTTTCTGACTTGGGTTGGCAGATCGGGCCATCCTAATCTCATTTCCCCTCCAACGCTGAGCTTATAGTCTCCTAGTAGCTCTAGATCTGCAAATCTGCCTCTCCAAACCCTAGCGCTAGCCCTCCTTCTGTTGATTTTCCTGTAACCTAAATCTTCCGGGCCAAATCATTTTCTGGGTCCATAGATCAGGGTATATCCCAGGTGGATTCACTGAAACGTTGTGTTGATACTGACTCCATTTCCCAATGCACGAAAGGCATTGATCTCCTATCTCTAGCGCTAGCCCTAAATTGACCTTACTCCTGTTCTCTTTGCTAACATTCCTTGATAACTCAAGTTACCTGATACTTTCATATCTTTCACTGAGTCTGTCTCCTTGGTACTAGACAGTCCCAACTCTGTCCTTGCTCACCCTGTCACAGTTACGTTTCCCAAGACAGTGATCATCTCCATCAGTTGCTAGTACTTAAACCCTAGAGTTAGGGTTTCCATTTACCTTACACCTTACGTACCTCAAAGCCACATTTGATCTATTCTGGTGTCTAGGTCTAATCTCTCCTGTCGGGAGTAGATCCGGGTCTCCCTCGTTGTTGTCTTGGACTTAGATAACATAAAGTGAAGGTTGCCTTGATTGGCATGACAACCATCCATTTGGGAGTCTAGGCAGTCTTGGTTCCACCCCCTTAGTTGCTTGCCCCTCTACCATCCATCCTGGATCCACCTCACACAGCCAACTATAAGGTTGGTGATAACAACCCTCATCCGAGAGAGCCTAGTGGGCTCAGTTGGACAACGCAGGCACCCTAGGAGGTTGTTTTGGCGGGTTCACATTTCCCGAGGCAGATTAAAAAATGATTAAATGGCTATTGAAGAAATCGATTTGGGCTACTGAGGCAAGGAAATGACATGGGATGAGTCATGATGATTAGAGTGATGTCCTCCGCACCTTCTCCAGCAGTTGCAGCACCTGATCGGGCCCACACCTATTTTTTGGGCATTTTTCTATTATTTTCTAGAGCTTTTGGGAGGCTCATGATTTCCTCAAGGAGGCACAAAGTCAAAAATTTAAAATATTATATTATTTTATTGTGCCATGGGGCACCCAAAGGGAGTTGGTTAACACTCCATGGACCCACCATGTGCTTCATTTATTTCTTGTTGAGTGGGGTACCCTCTTTATGGGTGATCTAGTCCACTTTGGTACTTTATGATTATATTGATCCATATATTGTATGTTGAACTCATCTCAACCATTGATTAGAACAATTATATCTTTTAATCTTAGCCACTCGTTTTGAAAGTGGTTAGGATTTTGGTTCTCTCATTTTTATTTAAAGGAGAGAACTTCTCATTTGTAAGGGGTCTTTGGCTCTTTGATCTGATTAATAGAAAAACTTTCTTGTGGATATTTTTTGGATCTCCTTTGCATTTGGTGTTCTTAGATGGTGATTGGAAAGTCTTGTGCTTCCTAGCATTCGAAAAATTTGTGTGACATCTATATTTTTTTCGGGATCATTGTCTTGTCTACAGGAGGGCGACTTCATCTTGGGTGTTTTTGCAGGGGATCCTCAACTCACTTAGATTGGCTTCGTCTTGTATCAGGGGGTTCTCATTAGTTTCATTGTGATCTATGATTACATCTTGTTACTTTTCTGTAGATCTTGTTTTTCTTTCGTGATACGGCAAATCTGATATTGTTGACGTTTGCTTGGCAAGAGAGAGGGTGCATTGGTCACTTGGAGCAAAACGTTGGGCTTAGAAATCACACAGGTCTTCTCAAATTGATCAGGACAGTAGGGATCATCACCTTCAAGGCATCTACAAGGATTTCCAGGTAAGATCTACAGGTTAGTTCTTTTCTTCCGGATCTCAACCCATTGACACATGCTTTTCTTCATTTTACTGAAAAATTCCATAAATAATAAAAAACCAAAAATACTAAAAAATTAACCGCTCAATCTCTGGACAAAACACTGCTGGGTTTTGTAGATCAGGCCTCCCTCTCACCAATTCACCCCTAACGCTGAGCTAATTCTTCCTAGTTTGCCCTAGATCTGAGAAACTGCCTTCTCAAACCCTAGCGCCCCTCACTTAATTTTTTACTTTTTTCAAGATCTGATTTTTCCGGGAAAATAACAACTTGGGTTTGTAGATCAAGTCCTCCTCACTCCAAATCACCTCCAACGTTGAGCTAGAGGCTGACAGGTGGCCCCAGATCTGAGATACCGTCTTCTGGGACCCTAGCATTTCTCATCATTTTTCTGACTTTTTCCCAGATCTGATTTTTTCAGCATTTTTCCAACTTGGGTTTGTAGATCAGGTCATCCCCATTCCATTTCCCCTCCAACGCTGAGCTGATGGTCTCTGAATTGTTTTAGATCTGAGGATCTGCCTCTCCAAACCCTAGCGCTAGCCACTTTACTGTTGGTTTCCCCTGTAGACTGAATTTTCCAGCCAAATAATTTTCTGCATCTATAGATCAGGGCATTTCCCAAGTGGGTCCACGCCAACGTTGGGCAGATATTGACTCCATTACCCTAGGTCCAACAGGCACTGATCTCCAACCCTAGCGCTAGCCCTTCTTTGGCCTTTTTTCCTTGCAATTTGATCTTTCCTTGATGACTCGAGATCTCTGATATTGTCACATCTATCATCGAGTCTACCATCAGTACTAGATATCCCCAACACTGTCCTTTCCCTCCCTGCATTGGTCGCGTTTCCCAAGGCAACGGATATCTTCACCAGTTTCTAGTACCTCAACCCTAGATTTGATATTTACCCCATAGATCACAAGTGTTCCACTTTGGATCAACCCTCATTTGTCTGAAACCCTTATCCAAAGCCCTGGCACACTTAGTGACACCTTCCATAGATCTAAGTTCTCCAATTACCTTACACCTTACGTACCTCAAGTCTAATTGATCTGATCTGGTGTCTAGGTCTTATCTCTCCTATCGAGAGCAGATCCGGGTCTCCCACTTTGTTGTCTTGGGCTTAGATAACATAAAGTGAAGGCTGCCTTGATTGGCGTGACAACCATCCATTTGGGAATCTAGGCAATCTTGGTTCCACCTCCTTAGTTGCTTGTCCCTCTACCATCCATTCTGGATCCACCTCACATAGGAAACTACAAGGTTGGTGATAACACTTTCCTTTCCAAGGCATAGTGTTATATAGATGATGAGGCTGTTAAACCATAAAACAATGTGTTAGATTCATTTCAAATGCATATTACTACAACTGATAAGTCTACCATTGCATATAACCAGAAAACAAGAAGCCATATTTTAATCAGGAAGCTTTACCACATCGTCATGATACATTTCAGCAGGTTCTTTATTCCCACTCTAAACAGGGTAATAATGTAACAAGAATTTAAGCAACAGGTTTAAAACTTCTCCAGGAAAGTTCCTTATATGACTAGCAAGCGGATAAACTCTAGTCCAAAGGCATTAAAGGCTTCCGCATAGCAACACATATTCCTGGGTAGAGTAACCCCAACAAGAAAAACACGATTACCAAAAAAAACCCTAAAACCAGACAACCAGGGCTTTTGCTCAAGGAGAAAACATCCCCACCGTCCAAAATCGAGTGCAGACGACGAAACGCTCGTCTGCCCACAATCCTCCCACTGCAAACTACTGATGGAGAAACTTCCATGGCGAGGGTTGGGCGACAAATGGCTTGGGGCAGGTAGAAAAATTCAACGGCTTTAGCTAAATGGGTGAAGGGCGACCACGGTTCTGCCTCCTGGGAGAACAAAGCTTTGAAACCAAGTACAAAACGACAGACCTCTACGACCCTGGGTATAAATATTTTCTTAGGGAAGGAAACCTAACTCGGTAAACAAACCCCATAAGAAAACTGTGCACAAGTTTAAGATCCTACCTGGCAATCGCAAATGGGCGGGAGTGAACGCGAACTTCACGTGCTGACTAGATCCAAACAACAATTTATAGCTCCACACCGCAAAACAACGGACTCAAAACGGACAATAATGACTATAACACGCACTATCATTGGCTTAAAAAGGAAAGAAACGCAGAACGACTATTAATGGTCTGCGGACGGAAAATCCTGTTGGCGCTATGAATAATGCTTGCATCGGAAGTGATCTGAAAAGAACAATCGACGGCCTCGGGTGGAAGATCGGGATAGATCCGACGTTCATCGGGTGGCTACAAACTTGTCTAGTCGGGATAGACTTAAGGATTGTATCGAGATAGACTTAAGGATTGTATCGGCAGAACAACACGCTATCCACCCGCAATGGTACCGGGCGATTCTCCGGGAATGGCATCAGTTGTAAATCAACAAGCGTGTCCGGTACATCGGCGAAGACCTTTGAAACGAACCCCGCGGAAAACTCCTGAACAATCATCCACAACGACGGGCGAGAAAGGATATAACACAACCTTCGAAAGCATCGGAAAAACTTCAACGAGACAATCTGATACATCGGAATACTGTTGACAAACCATCCAGTCAGGAATTGGAAGATTTCTTCGATATCATCGGCTAACAAGACCAAAGTTCAACCGACGAATTAGCAAACTCACGCAAGTTTTCCGGAAAGCACAAGAAAAGCTTAAGGTTTGGTAAGTCAAAAAGATAACTCCTCCGCCACATCAAATAAACTCCATGAGTTCATCCGATACGTCCGGTGGAAAGAAAGAGTTTTGTCCTTTAATAAAATTTCAACTTGCAAAAAGGAAAACTTAAGTTAGGAAGAGTTTCTTGGAGGGCACAAGTGATCTTTAAGGCTTGAAAAACTAGAAAATAAAGGGGGGGAGCCTAAAACATAAAATTTTGGGGTGGTGGTTGCAGCAGCAACAGGACCACCCCCCTTGGTTTTGCTAGGAGAGACCCTAAACAGAGGTGTCAATATCAAGTGACAGCACCTGACTCTTGCTTTCCCCTAAGGTCGCACCCAGTGGCTTGAAGATTCTGCCACGTGACCCGAGGTGTGAATTAGGCGACAACAAGCTTTACTCTACATGGGGTCCACACGTCCTTGTATTCTTCACTTTAAGGGTGTTTTGATGTATTTCTGAGGGGGATGTCCTAGTGATTTTGATTACTCCATGTTATTATTGATGATTACACCTTGTTATTGTGCCATGGGGCAATGCTAGTGAAGGATATGTATAACCTCCTAGCCCCACCATGTGCTAGACCATGTTTTTACACATCTTTATGTGGTGCGCCCCCTCCTTGCACACTTTTAGTGATGCCCCCCCCCCTATTAGTGAGTTGATCCATGTATGACGTATTTGGCTAATCTTAGCTGTAGATTAGAGTGATCTTATATTATGATCTTGACCATTGATCTTTTTGGATCTAGGTTTTATGTTCTTGAGAGATCTATATATTGAGATGCTCTCTCATTGTAAAAATGACTTTTGGCTCTTGAACTCTTGAAATAATAAGATATTTTTGCAAAACCCTCGAAAGCTTTGTCGAACATCTTGTGTGGAGATTGGAAAATCTTTATCTTTCTAGCATTCTTGTGGATTTATGCTTTGCTAATATTTTTGCAGGTCGTCATACCATTGATAGAGAGGGTGATTTGATGGGGTCACTATTGTGACTGAGCTCCATATCTCTTCCTCAAATCGTCTCATTGTTTCTTTCTTCATTAATTTTCTCTCTTTTTGCAAATCGATTCTCACTTAGGTAGATCTCTTTTGCAAGAGGAGGGCGCACTTAGTCTCTTGGAGGGCAAATCGATTCCACTTGCCATTGCATGGAAAACGCTAGTAATTGATCAGAAAGGGAAGATCATCACCATACAAGGTTAGTAGCAAGTATTTTCAGGTATATTTGCATCTATTTTATTTTTTGGGGGCTTAATCCAATTCACCATAAAACCCTCTCCTTTCAAACACTAGTTTTGTAGATCTGATAGATCCAGTGAGTTTTTTATGACGGCAATCAAAACCCACTTGGAGATTATTGAAAAAACCCTAGATCTCAAATTTCATAAAAATCCGACTCCGTTTGCCTTGGAATCTAGCACTAGTCTCTCTAGGTGGAGTGCCCTCCTTGGGTGGGTGGCCTATTTTTCAGATCTATTAGTTGGGTATGCTTAAACCCACGTTAATTTCATAGATCTATCCTTCAAGCCACTAGATCTAGCCATTGGATACCCTGATCTACTCTTTTGGGTCCACTTTGTCCACTTTTGCTTAAACCATAGGTGGATCTCATTAGGGTTTCATTTTATTTGGTTAGATCTCTCTAGATCTATGTTACCAAACTCTTTGTGATACAATCTTAATTAAGTTGGGTAATTTTCCTTATTTCTAAGCCTCTCAGCTTCGCCCTAACCTTCTATACCACATCTATTATCTAGATCTAGACTTCCTTACTCATTATTTATCCTCTTGCATTCCTTGCATAACCCTAGGAGTGTCTTGAGTAAATGCACTACTCCTCATAGGCTAGCAGGGTCTCCCCCTTCATTCTCCGGATTGATCTAAAGTGACAAGAGCCCATCCGATGTGACAACTACCCTTCAACCCGTAGTGGACGAGGCCCTTGCGGTGTCACCAGTTAGCTACCTTACCTCCTCGTCCGAGATAGGATACCTTCAATGGGTAGCTACACTTTGTGTCATAACAGGAACACCACTCGTGGTTATTCTAGGTTTACTTAGTGACCTAGGATACCTAAAGAGAGACGACTCTGCCCGTGTGACACTTAGGGGTGGTATCCTGAGATTTTTCCAGGTTAGCAGCTGATTAATCCTTGCAATCCAACAGTAACATCCTCCAAAGAAGAAAGGAAAAGATGATGACCATTGTGTTGAGTTCTCATCATGTGTTGGAAATCTAAGTCTCTTTCCTAGTGGTCTTGTCTTGTAGTATGTTTTCATCTTTAGTTGAGTTCACTAGCAGAATGTAACTCCCATTTAGGTCCACTTGTAACTTATAACTCCTCTAGATTTTCCTTTGCCGGTTATACCAGCGTAGATCCAAATCCTAGGCTCTATCAAGCGCCGAGAGGGATCAAATCTCTTTGTAGGTATCCATTGATTTGATTCAAACCAAAAGACACATATTTTTATTATAATATTTTATTATTGTTTTTTATTTTGTTATGAACTAACATTACAACATTTCCTCATACATGGTTTTAAAACCATATGCAAGGCCCTCCAACA
>LPNX010552240.1:1217-42818 GCA_001517045.1 Pseudotsuga menziesii | reverse complement strand
TTTACGGATAATTAAATTTTTACTTTTTTATTGTTTTGTTAGGTAGGAAGATTACAACATCTCCCCCATATTAGGTTTTTTTTCTGGCCGACATTTATTTTATCCTATAATTAAAAAAATTATTTTTTATTAATAAAAATAACGTTACGTAACGTTACAAGATCTCCCCCATACTGGGCTGTAGAGCGCCTCTCGGCGCAATAAGGTGTTATTTGTTTAAAAGAGGCATTGACCTATAAAACACCCTCCATTCTTTCTATTGTAGCAGGAAAGCATACATCTCTCTCAAGTATGCATACAGACATGGAGTTAATGAAAATACTGATTTGTGTTTTCACAACCCAGGTATTTTTGTCTTTCACTTGACACTTAGGATCTCTGTTTTAGATATCCCCATCTCCATTACTGGCCCATATCATTACCAGGACATAAGTTTGATGAGTCACACCTATTTTCTTGATGTATGTATCCATATGAAGTTACAACACATTTTACAGTTGTCTATCAGCTCTAACATGAAATTTCTAATGTTGAAATCAATGCCTGATGTCCTACAAAAGTATTCTGAACATAATTTCATCATTATCAGATCCAAATGATAAATCTGAGTTGCAAAAATACAATATGATGAACCATAGATTGAGACTGGGATTAGATTATTTTCATGAATTATGAATACTGTTGGTATATTTCCTGTCCAAGTTCAGAGAACTAACTTGTTGAAGCTGGATCCAGTAGATCCCAAGTAGCTCTAACCCTCAACAATCTAGGTTCTCCTCAATTCTAACCCTAACTTCAGACTGATTGATATATTAGATTATAGCATGTCCCAATCCAAAAGATGTAAGAGGTAATTACAAATTTCAAGTTATATTATGTATCATGCCTGTCTTCAGGTAAGAAGGATAAATTACCTGCAATTTAAGTTTTGCTTCACGTACAATATTGAAAAGTTCTCTGTAGCCTGACCAGACATACTTCTGAGGAGTTCGGCCTTCCACAACACCCCACCAACAATCCACCATTATTCCATCAACATTTATAGATTTCAATGCTCTTAAATCTTTCCGCAAACCTTCTGGATCAACCAACTGGCAACGATCATTGATGATTCCAAGCTAATTTGACAGCAGTTACACAATAAACAGAAGTTACTAAAATACAATATCAAGCAGAGGCAAGCACTGCTTATGTAACCTGAACAGATTTTGGTATGCTATTTTGGAACTAAAAACATTCAGTACACTTATCCTCTTTTGGGAAAGAAAAAACTTAGATACACAAATAACTTCAAATGCTGTTTGTTCTAAATAGAACTGCACAGAACTCTAATCCATATATTAATAATTAAACATATGGAAGCTGGTTGAATTATAAAAGAAAACACAAGAAACACTCACAGGAAGCATTACATAAACTGGAACATCTGGAGTTCCTGAGAAATCTCTTTCTGGCTCCTTTGGAAGAAACTCTTCAACCTATACCCATTGTCATCAATAGATTCACCTTGTTAAGGCTTACATAAAGGAAGGAGATTCTTCAAAAATTAACAAACATAATATGTTCAGCAACATCTTCAGACATGATGACATATTTCACATATGGCCACAGGTTCCTCCATTGAAATATCAAGTAGTCTTGGGGGAATTCGAAGCAACTATCACAAGTTTTACGCATGAAATCTACTGAGTTTGTATATTGTGCATACGACATATCCAGCTTATATAAAATTTAGGAAAAAAACTAGCCTTCAAGTTATTAATGAGATCCAGATTCAGCATGCTAATTTGCAAATGAGTATGCCTAGCACATCTTGAAATTTTACTATAGAGGAAGTAGCTTTTCCTGAGAACAACAGTTATTTTGTCTAATTGAAAAATAGAAATGAAGGATGTCTGATATGACATTTACTGGATTATCGCTCCAAAAATTCTGCAAGGCATTCAGATACTAACATGCTACTTGCTCAACCAAGAAATATTTTCAGCTATAGTGCAGGAAATGTTAATGCTAGGATAGATCAGCATGATGTGTTTTGAGAACAAACTCAAAAAAGAAACATGGACTGCCTAATAACTTAAGTTCTTGAGTACAGATTCTTCACTTTTTATTTGTTCCATGGCCACTTTGGAGTTGGAGAAAGGTATTTACATTTGGTAATTAAATTGCTCGACACATAAAAACATTACACCGCTTTCAGTTAAAAGTGTTATAGCAATTAGTTTGCTTAATCAGAAATTACACACCTTAAAACATTTCATCTACAGGTTGCTATTGTAAAATGTATTTAAAGATGAACAATTTATGTCAAGAGGATATTATCATAAGTTATAACTTGCTGCACATGCAAAGTCGCCTCTTAGCCAGAAAGAAATGAAGAGAGAATTTGAACAAAAATTAAAAGTAGCATATATAAGAGAATAAAGACATAACAAGACAAAGATAAGAGAACGAAGAAGGCATGCCTGCTCTACCTCCATCAGCTCCAGTGAGTTGTCAATAGTCACATTGTATATTTTCTCTTTCTTTGGACCTTTCTCTCCAAGCATAGTTGAACCTGGTGATTTGAGTGTGAAGCCCTCCCTGAGCCTGACACCAGAAGGCCGGTGATCTATTGGATTTTTTACCAGAGTACTCCTCAAAGAAGCAGATGATCCAGGAGACCCAGCTAGAGAAGTCGATGAAAGAGCTGCCACTTTGACAGGATAAGGTGTCTGTAAATGATAATTACAACAGGTCAGACCTGTACTGAAAATGGATGAATAAAGAAAGTTGTAACCCTGACAGTGCACAGTTTAAAAAATGGGTCTCTTTAACACAATTGGTAATTAATGTATTGAATCTTACTTGGCGTGCATGAAAAATAATGTCCATTCATCGAACTCAGAAAAAATTGTTATTCATTAGATATGTAAGCAATTGTTTGTGATTTTTCTGATGCTCCAGTTACAAAGAAATTTGCTTAAGTACATTCAAAATTCATCAATTTTTTTTAAATGCATTAAAACATAGGAACAAAAACTATTGTCATAAATAACCGGAGAAGCATTTCCAAACATTCGGACTTGGACATCTTTGATTTATATTCACTATGAGTGAAGCTTGTTAAATCCTCAACGACAATGGATTCTGTTAGAGAATTGAATTGCCATCTGCTTCATTCAGCGCCACTAATTTCTCTGAGACTATCCAAAGATTGCAAATATAATTGCAAAAGAATATGACTTCATTAGATATAGATCTAAAATGAAGAAACACGTATCCATTCACTATTGAATGAAAATGAATCCTATGAAGTGTTCCACAGAAACTGGATATAGTCTCAATTGATGTTCATATGGACCTCAAAAATTGTAATGCCAATCCCCACAACAGCAATATAATTTAGAAACCCAGAGTATATGCACTTTTATTGGAATTGTCTAACCATTATACTTTTTCAAAATTTTGACCAATTTTGGTAGTATATTGGCCTTTTTTGGTCGTAAATGTCCGATTCTGATCGTATATAGGTCCAAAAAGTATAATAGTTAGACAGCTCTGTTTTTATTTTGTGTGGCTACTTTTACAATTCTTATGCTTGTATTTGAGTGGCATATGATTGATTCCATTCTATTAAAAATAAGTGGTCTCTTAACGCAGAATAGTTGGTCATAGAAGATTCGACTAATCAAATACTTTCACCCCTTGGACTCCTCAACTTCTTTTGATGTTAACGGTGTTTTATCTATACCATACCAGAGCATTTATGGAAGTTTTATATTATGAATTTATTGCTGTAAGTAAATAATTCTGCAATCTGATTTGTAGATGAACCTTACCATTAAACATATAAAATCACTGTGTCTATTTTTTATGCTTTATTTTTAAAATGCATCTCAGATTAACATAGAAATATTTACAAAAGAAAAAGCAAAAGTGGAAGGATATATACAAAGAGAACTATATCTTCTTCCTCAACACTACTAAACTAGAAATAAAATAAGAATACACTGGATCATCTAGCTCTTTAGCCTCTTTAAGGAAAAAAGCATTTAGCCAATAATTGTACAATGTATACATACCTTTTCCCTCCAGTAAAAACGAAAAGACTGAATTGAACTGAATTGTCAGCAAAAACAAACTTGGACCTTAGCTTCCAAATGGTGAACAATGCAGTAACTCTGGGGCAATGTCAAATTCCTACAAAAGCAAAGCAAGCACTAGATATCTAGAGTAACCAAAGACTGCAGCTTTCGAATGCACCTTCCCTTGTAACTGGGCAGAGTGCTGATACTGTATGTGCTGCCAGCATCGGCAGTCCCAAGATATGTGCATCACTCTTATCTAATTGCACCTTGGATGGTAGCCCCCGATAAATGACTAGCCATGCAAAGACCCATAATTGTAAGACAAGTGAACGGACTAAACACTGCAATCTGTGAATCCATCTATCCTCGGTATCGGAAGAAGTCCAATAAGCAGTAAGAAGTTAGAACAAGTGCCAGGACATGCTCTCATGTAGCAAGGAGTAGAGTTTCAGGAATTAATACTGTTAAATCTGCCTACCAAACATCCATTCCCAATCTCTTCACAAAGGGTAGTCTCGCATATCAATATTTACTATTTAGTTTGAAGAGGTCTTCAGGGGGAATTAATCCACCAATGTCTTTAATAATTGCTTGTCAAAAGGAGGGCCTTCTGTCAATCTGACCTATCCAATCCTTCCAAAGTATAGTTCCAGGAATCTGTCAAAAGGAGGGCCTTCTGTCAAGCTAGCCTCTCCGTTCCTTCCAAACTATAGTTCCAGGAATCATACTGCTAAATCTGCCTACCAAACACCCACTCCCAATTTTTCCACAAAGGGTCCCGCATATCAATATTTAGTTTGAAGAGTTCTTCAGGGGGGATTAATCCACTAATATCTTTAATAATTGGCTTGTCAGAACAAGGAGGGCCTTATATCATGCTAAACCTCTCCAATCCTTCCAAGATCTAGCCTCAAAGTCCCATAGATCTTACCAACAAAAGTTGCCCTTTTTTTCTTAACCTACAAGCTTGGAACCGTGGAAGCTCAGTGGTGCAATGGCCATGATGTTTCCAGCACCAGATTCGATCACCTTTTACATGGCAAAAGAATGAGTGCCGTCATGCATCCAAGTGATTAGCCCCCCAAGGGCACCATCCCCTATAGAGCGAGCACCCTCTGGAGGAGGGAATCAAGAGGACCATCCATGACAAAATCAGGGGCATTTAGCCCCAAATCAACACTCTATGTTCTAATCTTGGCCTTTACATAGCAAAAAATAACCCCTTCCCCTGGGGGATCTATAGGAAACGCTGCAGATACTCTGAGGCATAACACTATGCATCAATGTGGTTTATTGGAATGGTAATGTTTATAAATTGCTGATTTTCCCTTGCATTCCGATCTTCTTCATCAAGTTTGAATTTGACTCCATTTACCCAAAGGACAAGGAACTCAGTCTTGCTTGTCTTCTCATTTTTTTACCTAAATAAATCATAAATGTTCAATTTGTCAAATCTGGAAATTGCTATTGGTTCTAAAGGACAGATTTGAAAATTTTATTAGGGAATACCCCCTTGCGTTGGAGGAGAGACAGCCTAAAGTGAAGGGAGGTTCTATTGAGGTGACAGTGGATAGAACTTCCAAGAGTTACCCTAGGGTTTGTACCTGGAAGATTGGACTTATTTTGTCTACAGATTCGGGAGGTAACATCTAGTAGGGCCAGATGCCCCTTTGGAGAGCATAGCCTGGTACCCCTTTTGGTTTTAGGGTTTTTGTTGAAGGTATAATCCATCCACATATGTTGGCTATATTTCGAAAAGTGAATTGGCAGTTTGGAATTCAAAAAATGGCTTGAAAGAAAAAAACTAGAGTCCGACAGGGTTTGGTACAAAGGATCCCTTCACTGGAACAAGACTTCACTTCTTCCCAATTGTATATACATAATTTGTAGTCATGCATTTCTTTAAGCCTCTTTATCTTCAATCCCCTGTATATTTGTGTATATACATAGCCTGGCTATTATAGGTATTAAGTGTATACATTTCTTGTATGCACAACAAAATTGTCACACTTGGACTCAGCAAAGACTCGCTGACCAGGGACAAGGCAATACTCGGTGACATGGGAAAGACTTGGCAAAGACTTCGGAAAGACTCAGCAAATACAAAGACACTCAAAATATAATCTGGGAGAGTGGCAAGTCTTGGCCGAGCCTTGGCAAGTCTTGATGAGTCTTGGCGAATGGTGAGTTCAGGGCCAAGTATGAGGCGAATAATTGGCCAAGCTAAGACTCAACAAGGCTCACGATCCTTGGCTGAGTCAAATTACAATGATGCAAAACCTTCCAACTACGTTCTCATACCATGCCCATTTCTCATTTCTGGTAACTAAGCTTAACATCAGATTCTGTTAAAGATCTGTCAATTATAACTTCTTACCATTTTTGCCGAACTTGTGTAGTCACAGTTTTTCCTGAACTACTTAGGAATTTCACTATAACATATTTTTCTCTAAAAATCACGATTCAATCAAGCCACAGTCCAATAGTGCAGGTAGTCTTAGCATCTTTGGAATAGTCAGTCAGTAAATAGAATCCAGTGCATGGCTAGAAAATTAATGGATCACCTATTAGTTGAATTGAAACTATCGAAATTACGTTACTAAGTTGGATTTACTTTTATCGGAACTAGTGCAATTCTGCTAAACTTAATCTAAATTATCCTGACAATGAAGTAGTGGTAACTAACTTACTCTTAATAGAACCAGCATGAAGCTGCAAATAAATAATAAATAGTTAATTCAAATCAAGTTAAGAATGCACTACCTGGACAGTATTATAATTTAATTTATGAGGAATGAACTATTATGTCCAGTTTAATATGTCATGTTGTCTAAAATTGACCTGATTCAACTTAAGGCAGAGTATCTAGATTCTATATCATCCAGCTTGGAAAATAGCAATAATCACCGTTGGCTCCAGTTCTCAATTCTAGATGGAGTTCTTTTGATCAAGAGTCAAGAGGATAAATGGATATGCAGGCTGCATAGTGTTTGGTCTATTCGCCTTTCATACATACAAATTGCGGGTCTTTGCTTGGTTAGTCATTTAGGTCAGTCATTTACCAGGCTCTGACAACAAAAGTTCACCTGGGGAAGAGTGGGTTGATGGATAGCTTGTGAATGATGTTTGGAGACTTTGAAACACGCTTTTTTTTTAAGAGTGTTAGTATGGTAGAGACTACAGGACAGGCAACAAGCCCAAGCGCATAACTCTTCTTTGTTCGAAGGAGCGATTCACTGGAGAGATGGAGAGATGCATTGTTGAGTGATTCCAAACAGCTTGTTCTCTCTGCTTTATGAGAATATGGAACAGCCTTACAGTTATCACCTTGTTCCCTATCGGAAAATAAGGTGTATACCTGTCTTCTCTTTTTATAAATACTTCTTATATTTAAAAATATATATTTACAATTAGAAATGCATAAAGTAGAAGGGTATATACAATGGAACTCATAGCCTTTTCTTGAGAGCTACTTAAACATAAATAAAAGCAAAGTACTCAGTAAGATTCAAAGATTTGGCATCTTTGGCATATAAACAAAAATACGATAAATCCAGTCAGTGAAACATCATAGAAAACGCCATAGAGTGTAAACAAAAATACCATAAATCTCACCAATAGAAAATGCCTTGCTCGCTCAGAGTGAAACATCATAAATCTCACCAATAGAAAATGCCTTGCTCGCTCAGTCAGTGAAACATCATGGAATGTAAACAAAAATACCATAAATCTCACAAATAGAAAATGCCTTGCTCGCTCAGTCAGTGAAACATCTTGGAATATTTGATTTGTGTATGCTTGTCTTTGCCAATGAGGTCTAGTAGGAATAATGTATCCAGTCGACGGCCAAAGGTCATCTTCTCGTTAAGAATGCTTAAGAAAAATGTTTAAATCTACGGGGTTTAACCATATTTCGGCTAAGATTGTCGAATTTACTAGTAAAAACATTGAATTTTTGTGAGTCTTAGTTGAATTTACATTGATATTACAAATTCAAGAAATCAATTTTGACAATTATGATTCAAAATCGTTTAAACAAAAGTAAAAAGTTAGCATATGGGTTGTGGCTAATTTATTAGGGATTAGGAACTTAGTTAGTGATGTTGTTTGCTATTTAGGTAGTTTCATGCTGACAGATGTCCCAGTCTAATCCTTTAGATTAGGCTACAGCGAATTATTTCACAAAATTGTTCTTAGCATTACAATTTCAAACAAATATTACAGAAAATCAAACTCAAAAAAAATGCAGGCAATAATTAAAAATTGCTGAACGAAAACAGTGCAAGACTATGGAATTTTACATAAAAATTATGATTCGGTCAAATATTACGGAGCTTTACCTTCAACATAGAAATTTAGGCGAAGAGCATTAAGCTTATTTTGATCAAACAAATTTAGTCAAGTTTTACTGCAACTGAGTTTAACTAAGTAATTTTTCTAATTTATTGCTCAAAATTATTTTCAACATTAAAAGTAATACTACAGAAATGGAGCAAGAATTACTAATTGTTGGACAAAGACTCATAAATTTAGTTTCAATACAAAAAAATCCAACTAAAACAGAGGAATTTAATCTAAAAACAAGAATCGAAGCATGTAATTGCTTGACAAAACTCGGAAATTTAGTCTAAATACAAGAAATTCGAGTAAGCTTTACTAACTGCTTAACAAAAACTGAGAAATTTTGTCTCAGTATAACAAGTATTACTATTTGGTTAACAAAAACTGTGAAAGACTCCAGAATTTTACATAAAATTTACTTTATATAACACTACCGGGAAAGACGCCGAAATTTAAATTAACTCTGCAAATTGAGCGGAAGCTTTAAATTTTAAGCATAGAGTATAGAAGTACATGTGCCTGCGATCGATATGTTGTGCCGTCGGAATCGACCGTCCAGCCGGCCTCCCTCGCCAAGGCTGCAATGACGTCATTGATATCTGCTCGAGCGGGGAGTGTGTAATTCCCGTATTGTCTTAAGCCAGAGAGTATTCGAGAGGTAATCGCCCGGCGCTGCCTTTCCCTAAGCTTTGTACGCTCCTTTTCCTTTTCCCTTTCCCTTATTCGCCGCTTCACAGTCGCGTTCCCGGCGGGCACAAGGACCTGCTGAACATTTCCCTGCCCCTGCTCCTCCTGTTCTTGCTCTCTCTGCTGGTTCAGGAGCTCTTGATCGTCTTCGTCCCGCTTGATAGCACTCGTACTCATCACAGTGTGAGCCTGATCCACCATGTCCATGCTTGGCCCTCTAAATAACGAAATGCCATCACAGCTTCCTATCTCCTGGAGTCTCAGTATGTATGAAGTATGAAATGATCGTCGTCTCCTGGTCCCTGTCAAAGCCAAATGTACACCCAACGCAGTCTTTTAATTATTTAGTTTAATGAACATTTTGTTTCGGAGTATGGTGGGAGACAGTGAGGGTGGGATCTTCGTCCGACTCTGACACCACGGCTGCTTGAGACCGCCGGTGACCGGTGGCCGGTGGGGTTACCGGCTAACCTTGCGCTGATGTCATGATGGAGATGGTTGACCGGAGAACCTGCCTAGGAAGACTTTTTGGTGCTTGTCGTAACACGTGTCAGTATATTAGTGCACGTAAGGAATCTTTAGGAGTCTATCATTTTCAATCTAGGGCAAAAGTGTGCCGTTTAACGTGATTATGGCGCCTTTGATTTGCACAATCCTGCTCAAGGACTTCATTACATAGGACTAACCAACCCGTCACCCCACCCCATATGTGATATGTGAAGTGCGCATTTCTCTATGGTTTATGTTCCGACTCCGAAATCTAAAAATATATGGTGGGTGGGGTGTCATAACAAATCATATATTTATTGCGTCAAATAATGGGATAGAAATTGTTAGACATGAGTGAAGTACATTGTGGTATGAACTCTACTTATATTGTATTAATCCTAAAAGTGGTAAAACTGGATTTTGTTTTTCCTTGGTGTTTCATGTCTATTTTGCTTTGCAACTTGGTTTACAAGGTTATATCTAAAATTATTGTAAATAGAATTAAACTAGTATTATTTAGGCACATGTCTTAGGAGTAATTCGCTTTCTTGAATGATATAGAAATTTATGATGTAGTTGGTGTGGTACATAAGATCTTTCATAGTATAAACACAAAAAAGATGCAAGGTTTGGTACTAAAATTAGATTTGGTGAAAGCATATTACCGAGTTAACTCGAGATTTCTCATACTCATATTATTACAAGTGGGTTTGGATTGGGGTTCCACAAATTAGATTATGGCATGTGTACAATCAATTAGCTATGTTGTTACTATCAATGGATCTCCTACAAATTTCTTTAGAGGTACCAAGGAGATTTGCCAGGGATGCCCCCTATCTCCTCTCCTTTTTCTACTAATCATTGAGGGACTCAATAAATTGATACATTCAGAAAGAGGTAGTGGTGAGATTTCTAGTATTAGTATCGCTCATATTATCAGAATTACCCACCTTTTGTTCGTGGATGATGTTATGATTTTTTTTCTAGGGAAGATTGAAGAATGGTTGAGATATAAATATATTTTGGACAAATTTTGCAGTGCCTCCGGGATGTTGATCAGTGATAAGAAATCAATTTTTCTTCAATATGGCCTAAAACATAATGATATTTGCAGGATTCAAGGCATTTTGCCATTTGCTATAAAAATCCTGGATGAAGGTACCAAGTATCTCGGTTATGAATTAAAACCCAATAACTATATAGTGAAGGACTGGTTCTGGCCTATAAAGAAACTTGATGCCCATAGATTAACATTGGTCAAATCGCTTTTAACAAACCTGTCTATATATTGGATCTCATTATGTAATGTGCCAAAGTCTGTATTTAGTTGTAAATAGTAAGATATTCAATTTTTAATGGTCTAGGTCTCTTGAGAAGAAAAAGTATCATCTTGTCAAATGGGAACACGTAGCCAGACCCATATCATATAGCGAATGGGGGATCAAAAATCTATATTTATTCTCAAATTCACTTACAACTAAAATCCTTTGGCGGGCCTTATTTATGGGAATATGTGGCATAGGGTTATAGAGGCAAAATATATAAGGAACATGAGTGTATAAAATTGGATGAGATTGTCAAAACAAACGGTCAAAGGCGCCTCAAATATACGATGTGGCATCACCAAAGCTTTCAACATACTTGGTAATTGGCTGGCTTGGATGCCTAGCAATGGAGAGTCCATTTGTGTGGGATTGGATCTGATAGTGGGGGGACCAGATATTTATAAATTGTCCAGTGGGTTGGTTGATGCTTTTCACAAGT
Source organism: Pseudotsuga menziesii (assembly GCA_001517045.1). NCBI lineage: Eukaryota > Viridiplantae > Streptophyta > Pinopsida > Pinales > Pinaceae > Pseudotsuga > Pseudotsuga menziesii. The sequence continues at coordinate 31,467 of LPNX010552240.1, read as the reverse complement.
TTGGTCGGAAATGTTTGAAATGTTTTATCAAGAACAGAGGTTACGACAACTATGGATCAAACTAGATGGAGCTAATGACTTGGATCTGGAAGCTCAGCTGAGTATGGAATTGGATAGATATATATGTGGCTTAAATTTGGGTGGTATTAGATTGTCTAATGAGAAGAATTCATTAATGTGAACATGGAATAGATCATCTGGTGTCGTTACAACGAAACGAGAATCTGAGATGCAGTGGCATTCTTACCACTATGAGGTTCAGTGGTTGCAGTTGGAGGTCTAAAAATGGAAGATTCCAATTAAATGCAGTTTTTTTATGTGACTGGATTTAAATAAGTCCATATTAATATGGGATAATTTGGTAAAGAGAGGTCAGATGGGACCGGGAGTATATTGTCTATGCTTCACATTTGAATAATCATGTCGTCATATATTTTCAAACTGTGTTTTTATATTGAATGTTTGGTCAGGCATTTGCAGAGTTATTCGCTTGCATACACACTTGAATGGAGACACCCTGAATAGTTGTTTGGATGATTGGTGACATGCACAACCCAACATGATGCACTTACCAGTATTTGTATGTTGGGAAGTCTAAAAAACAAGGAATCATTATACTTTTGAAGGACAAAAACCAGTCGTTGGTTATACTATCAAATGCATCCTTGCATCTTTCTCAGAGAGAACGGTATCGGTTATACATAACAATCATAAGATATGTTGGCTGCCTATTTTTGATAGGGATTGTTGCAAAGGCTTCTTTGATGGAGCATCACAAGATGAGACTACTCGTGGGGGAGCAAGCATAATTTTATGGATCAATGATGCTCCATACTGCAAACTAACTTTTAATTGTGGTACTGGTACAAATACAAGATCTGAAGTCTTGGCACTATGGTTATTGTTATATTTTTCACATATACCGAGGTTGAAGATATTGAAGGTATTTGGAGACTCCAAGGTATTATCAACTAGATGAATGGAATCAGTAAGTTAGAGGCGACACAGATTAAATATTAGTCATTACGAAATAAGGAATTAGCACAATCACTCAATAATATCACTTATGAACAAATCTATTGGGAATTCAATAAAGAAGCGGATGCTCTCTCAAAAAAAACTTTTGAGTTACAGGTTGGATCAGTTGATATTCCTTTCTTTTAGACTGATAGGGAGGTGGAATTCAGATCTATTAAGATCTTTTGATTATGGGCGATGGTTATTGATCTCCGAACAGTAGTGGAAGCCCATTTTTATATAGTATATTGAGGACTTAATTTTGGTTATCCTTCATTATCACATCTCTCGGCATACATGTTTATGATAAATGAGTTGATTTTTTAACTGAAGCATGTGTTTTCAGGTTTCACATGTTGTCGGAGGCTTGGATGCAACTTCTTGTTGCAAAAGATTTGGTTACAATGGCATAGCTTCTTCACTTCTGCATTGATAGTATCATGATACTCAAGCATTATAGCCTTCAGATTAGTTTATCTATGTTACTTTGTTTTTTGATAGACTTTTGATATATTGATGATCTATGTTTGTGGTCCTCAATGGTTGTCTATCTTTTTCCATTTGATCCTCTGGTCTATATGTTTTATGTTGCTTGTGATATCCTATGGTGTTTCCATTCTTGGGCCATATGGAGTTGGTATGTTTCTATGTACTATGCTTTGAATGCATATATTTCATGTACTATCTAGACTTATACTTATTAATATAGTATATATTTTTCAATAATGAAAAAAAGTGGTCTCCCAATTTAAATTCTAAACCCTAAGTATAGATGATATTTTAGCAAAAAACCAATTAAAGTTTTGAATTCATCGTAAATTTAATTTTTGTATTGTTATGTCCCGAAGGAAACATATAACATCCATTAAATTGTATTAATATGTGTTGTACAAGCAAATTTATGTGCTAAGTAAAGGTTTGTTCTATAGTTTGGGTCGGATTTGATTGAACCCAGGGGTGCCATCTAACGCGTGTCTTTGGCTCACGTCAAATTATTCGCAACTATGTTTTTCTTCCAAAAGAGCGTTTAATACCACTTTTGGATGGTTTGTTGAAGCATCCTTATCTCATAATATGAATGAATGAAATATTTTAACTTTCGTGAGGCTAAGAATAGCCTATGGGACAGACCAAGTCACACGTTGTTTTCTGCAATTCAATCCTTTGTCTATTCAACTTGATGATGAGCGCCCCCAATTTTTCAACAGTCTCCTCGTTAAATAAATCATCCCAAGATTTATCCATCAAGACATTTGCGTACCTATCCCTATTGTCCTTAAAGGCTTCACACTCTAAAATGAAATGTTTTTCTGTCTCCACCTTACCAGCGGTGCAAAAAATACACACTCTTTCTGCCCAAGCTTCTTTTGGCCTTTTCCAGCTTCCGGTCTCACAACGGAGTTTATGGGAATTAGTTCTTAATTGAGCAATAAGAATTTTGGCTTTCCACGATATATTGGCCCCTATGTACGCATTTTGATGTTGATTGTAGGTAGGGTTAAACTCTTCAATATAATACTTTCTCTTTCTCCCTAGCTCTTTATCCCAGGTACACTTGTGGAACTTACTGATAGCAAAAGCCTTTATTTCTTTACTATTTGTAGGGCACGTGCTCAAGCACATATCCCACTTGCTAAGCCATTTAATATTTTGTCGCATCCAAGTCTTCTTTCTTTTGCACAATATGTCATTGAAGACAACCTTAGGCCATCTACCTTCTTCCATTTGCTCAACTCTTTTTAGATACCTTATGAGTCTCACCATAGCGACGGCTTCAATAGAAGCCACCCCCGTTTCACTTAGCATGATCTCGTAAGGAACTGAACTCTTAACTTTGAACTTGCTTGTGATCATGTGTTTTTGAATCTTTTCTTTTTGCCTCTACTGTAAATCAGAGGTACTGTTAGCCCAAACCTCACAACCATAGAGAACAACTAGGATCACTAAGATCCCAAAAAGGGTTTGCATAGTTTTCCAGTCCCATAACTATGTCTCTCTTCACCTATTTTGGAAAGCATAAAACGCTTTCCAACCTCCAAGAGTTCTTTCTTTCTTGTAGCCTTCCCAACTCATATTTTTGTTGAAGTCGATTCCGAGGTACTTGTAATCTTCCACTACTTCAAGGGTATTGTCTTCAAAGTATAACTTATGTTGTTTATGTTTTCTTTTGCTAGAGAAAAGATAAGAGTTGCAATTTCATTTAATGTTGTGATCTCATTTACAGTCAAGTCTTAGTCCATGTTTGGTCAGCCCCCATTCCTCATGCCACGTTATCCAGTGATTTGCGTCATACGAAGGTTTATTTATCAGATATTAATACCCCATTGTACAACCATGATCCATAATATTCATTATTTTAAATGCACTCCTACTAACTCCATAATCGACTCCACCCTCTCTCAATGAGCATAGGAGAGATAGGTTCCAAGTGGCACTTGATTCCATATTGCAAAACTCCTTGTATAATGTGGATTGGCCATGCCCGTTAAGCACTGGTACATGTATCCTGATTCATGAAACTTTATATACTTGGAAATGTCCTTAGCCTAAGTTTATCCTCATCTGAAAGACCATCATTCAAATATATGGACCAACATAGGGTTTTGCTTAGGTGGAGGTTTTTGTATGATATGGCTTATTGAACTTGGCCAAACTATATCTATTGTTTTGTTTACGCTTTGGATTTCCCATAGAGGTTTTTTTTTCATTGAATTTTAGGGTTCATCGTTTTCCATTCTGCTACAACTCTACCACAGGGGCAAAGAACCCTCCCTTTTGCGTTGCATTTTTGTTCTTATGATGGTTAGTTTACTTGTATTGTGATTTCATTGTTTGATGGATATATAGCTTGGTGCTTGTATAATGATGGGTCCCTTTTCCTCTTGTGAGGAACCCATTAGATTGGTCTATTCCTCTCTTTCTGGCTCAATAAAATGGTGGTGGCACAGGCTCCTCTAGTCAATAGGCATACAAGAGACGCCTGTAGTCATCCAGTCAAGCCAAGCACTCAAATATTATCCAAAGGTACGGTATTATGATTAATTTAATGACGTGGTCTTCCTTTATTTTCTCATAGATATTTATATCATATTTTCATTATATTGATCTTGGAATTGTTACCCTTGACAAGTTTCTAGTGCATCTCGATCGTGTCTCTATGGACTTCATCAATTCCAGATACTTTACGCTCCTTTTTTCTGGCCACATCGAAGAAGATAGCTACTATGTTTTACTATCTTCCACCAAATAGCAAATCTCACCAATTCTTGGCAATGGGAGACTGCCTTATATTATTTGCAGATTTTGCTAGCATGATTTTGGGGTTACCAAAGTAACCATGAACTGATTGAACCCAACTATTGTAAACATCATATAATCATCCTTTATATTTACTAGTTTTTCTTGGTTAAATAACTAAGGCTAGATGCCAATTTTTCAAATTCATACTATATAAGTCCTCTCTATTAGTTACTACATTTTGACTTTATGTCATGCTAAATGAAAACTGAGTGTATTTGTATTTTTCTTTGGTTATTAAAATTATGATTTGGATTCTATTCGAGTTCCTAGCAGAATAAATGTGTTCCCTCTATATTCAACTCCATGCCATGATACTCGAAATTTTGTTTATATATCTATATATCTTATATTTGGTAATGCACTTGATTTGATGGCGATGTTCAATGGAATGCTTTGTATGAAATTTCTTTTGTCTGTTATGGAACGTCAACTTTGTGTGAAGGAGTTTAAGTAGTGTTTATGCATATCTTTATTCTTCACCTGTTACAATTCATATGTTTATAAGAAGATGATTTATTTGAACCCTTAGCTGAGCCATGGTTGCACTAGGGTTTTTCATAAGGTAGTTATTTCATTTAACAACTATTCCATATATACATGGCTTTGTAACACCACAACTGCACAGAAGGTAGTTCTACACAAGGTTAATTCAAATATTACTTCTCGACTTGGTTTATTTCCCAATCACTGGTTGTTTAATAGCTTATCAAGTGCTTTTTATGTAAAGTACTAAAATAGAACCTAGATATCGAGTGACTTCTTTTAGCATTGAACTTCAATTCAGTTCATAGGTAGTTGAATGATATTTGTTTATAAATATGTGTTCTATGTTCGTTATTATGTCTCGAAGGGAACATAAAGCATCCATGCAATTGTATTAATCTGTATTGTACAAGCAAATCTTTGTTCAAACCAAAGTTTTGTATATAGTTTTATCTAATGTGATTGAGCCCAAGGGTGTTATCCAACAACTGGCTCGGGTTCACATCAAGGAAATTGTTATCTTAATTCTTGTACACAGTAATACAAAATGTACCTTTGCACCAACATGGCAATTTCAATTAATAGTTTATTTATCTCTTATCCAACATACCGCTTAAACAACAACATTTGCACCATACATGTTGTGAATGTTAGAACATTAAAAACCCACTCCATACTTGGGATATAATTAATTAATCATTTTGATTAAATTTCTATGTACTAGACTAGGTAGTTGGCCTCCATACACCACCACTTGGTCAACACTTGCCATAAATACCCCAAGAGCACCTTATATTGATTCTGGATAAGATTCTTTCAACTTTATTGACTGTCTAGATTAGTAATTGCACCTTCCTTCCTTTTCTGCTTTTCATTAGATAAAAGTAAAGTTATTCAACTTCGCAATTGTTGTCTTTTGTGTCCAACCCATTCTCCATTATTTTCTCTCCAGATTCCATGATTAGTAATATTTTCCTTCACACATCACACCTCACTCATGCTCTAGCCAAATAGTGGGCTCTTAGACTAATTTGGAAAGTGCTTTAGTCACCTTTGGGGGTTTTTCATATTTTAGTAAGCCATCTTTATGAGATAGCACGAGTTGTCTCTTTAGCAACTCGATTTTACCTCTCAAGGATGTATTATTTATGTACACTATTATTGGCTATGGATAATAATACATGGAAGATTTTCCAATTATTCTTCACTTGTCTTGTGTTCAATCTCATTATTCTTCTCTCTATTTTTCAAGTGCATGTCTATGAGAAACATATTTGTAGAAAGATCTACTTGTTGAATTTCTACATGGTATCAGAGCTTATGGAGATTAGGATATCAAAGCTCTACATTGTATCAGAGCTTTAAGAACTTCAATCTCTCTTTGAAGAAAACCTTGATTGATCTTACAAAGTATTTCTTCTTCTTCTTTTTTGTGGGTTGCAGATAGTATCTCCAGGAGCGCAACAACAACAAAGCATGGTTTTTTCATCGGTTATGATTTTGAATCCCTTCAAATATCATGAATGGAAAGCCAATATTGGAATTCTATTGCACAGTAAGGGTCTCTATAGAGTTTCTATGGCTTTAGAGAATGAGCCAAATGCTATTGTTGAGAAAGCAAAGTGGCATAATAGAGTGGATGAAACCTCTGAATTGATTTATCTCTCAATTTCTATGGATCTTATTTTTAATCTTGATGGATTTACCACTCCAAATCAAGTTTGTACCAAACTTGAGCCTCTCTTTGGAGTACAAGATGATATCATAGGGCATCAATTGGAGAATGAGTTAATCTCATTGAGTCTAAGCAGTTTCGAATCCATGGAAGGATTCTTCACCAAGTTCAAGTCACTAATTATTTTGCTCAAGAAATGTGGGATTGAGAAGAAAGCAGATCAATTGATTCTTTTCATCCTTTTCAAAATTGGGTCCAGATTACTCAGTTTTTGTGTCAACTTTCCATACTACTATGCTTGCTTTTTGAATTGGAAAATGGCTTCTTTAAATGCATTCATTACCTCACTTATTAAAGAGAAAGACAAGTTGGTTCATATGGTAACCCTTAAAATATCCAAAAGAAAAGACCATGCTCTTATAGCTCAAGGAAGAAATAATACAAAGTCAAAAGAAAAGAAAAAAGTGAAGAAGAAGAATCCAAAGTCAGATGATGAAGATGATTCCAATTCTACTTATGAAGGTTTGAATTCCATGAAGAAATCCAAGAAGAAAGGGAGCTCTAAGTGTTCCTATCGCAGCAAGAGTTTTCGTGCTGAGAAAAATGGTTTCAAGAATAAATAGACATCATGGATAAATTGCTTGAAAAGCATAACATTGATGTACTAGATTTTGCAAAGAAAAGTGAACCATAGAAGCTTGTTGAATCCCCAGAGCATTTTCATAATGCACAGTCCCAAGGTAATAATAGTTATGCTTTTAGTGCCAGAGTTAAATCTTTTTCTCAATTCTCCGGCCTAGATTCATTTTTTGATATATCTAAATCAAAATTCTCTTTTTCTTCCTTGGATAAATCACCTATCAGTACACTAGATCCATCTCCCAATACTTGTGTTTTTCCACTAGTTCTTGACTTGTCTTTATCCATCTCTTTCTCACTCCATTCAAATGCTTCAAATTCTTATTTAGAAGTAATTTTGCAGGTTGATATTGTAAGTTTTAAACCTGTGCAGAGAAGCAAAGCATACAAATTCTTTTAAGCAAAATAGAGATCACAACACATCATTCACACATAAACACAGAGATTTACCCTGGAAACCCTTAACCGGGAAAACCAGAAAACCTTGGAGCCACACCTCCTATTTCCTCTTCATTACATTATGAAATCCTCACAATACAAAATATAGGTATTCTGCAACATCCAAATACCCTAATCCGTTAACCTGGATTAGAAAAAGAATCCAATCCCTTAACCAGGATTAAGTTACATATTTTTAGACAAATTCTAAAAATAGCCACAAACAGCTATAAATAGCCATAAAATCTATAAATAGCCAAAAAAATTGCTCGTTGCGCTCGCATCGAAAACAGCCTACAACCTGTTTCCATCGAAGGTGCCTTTGGGATTATCGAGATGCAGCACTAACATGCGCACCTCCCCTCCATATGCACATGCAAAGAATATAACATACACCCAACATTCTCCCACTTGTTGTTTCCTTTGCATAGAAATGAGTCATGTACTCATAAAGTCACAGGTTTAGGGCATCAATGCCCATAGATTCTCTACACCAAGAGAACTTCTCTATACTAACAGACTTTCTTAATGAGTCTACAAGATTTTTTATGGTGTCAACCTTCTCTAGCAGCACCTTCTTGTCTTCAACCATATCTCTCACAAAGTGATATTGCACATCAATATGCTTTGTCTTAGCATGATAAGCAGGGTTCTTTCCCAGGAAGATTGCACTTTGGCTATCACAATCTAACCTTACACCTTTCTGTACAAACCCAATATCTGAACACAATCTTTGCAGCCACACAATTTCTTTTCTTGCATGAGTGGCTGCCATGTATTCAACTTCTATAGTTGAGAGTGCAACTACAGCTTGTCTCTTGCTCATCCAACTGATAGCTCCTCCAAATAGGTTAAACACATACCCACTTGTAGATCTTCTATGATTAAGGTCTCCATCCCAGTCTGCATCAACAAATCCATGTACATTTATTACTCTGTCTGGTCCAGGTCTTCCTTGGTATCAAATTGCATAATCTGTGGTGCCACGCAAATATCTGAAGACCCTCTTTACAGCTGTCCAAAGCTCCTTTCCTAGTTTTGACATATATCTGCTCAAAACTGCCACTACATGAGCAATGTCTGGTCTTGTACAGACCATTGCATACATCAAACTACCAACTACACTAGCATATGGAACTCGTGACATGTCTTCTTCTTCTTCCCGTGTCTTGGGACACTGCTCTACAGATAACTTTACACCTACATGAATAGGAACCTTGAACAACTTACTTTCCTTCATGTTAAATCTCTATAGTATCGTCTCAACATATTTTCTTTGATTTAAACTGATCATTTTGTTTGCACGATCTCTTCTTATCTCCATTCCCAGAATGAAGTCTGTAGCACCGAGATCTTTCATATCAAACTTGGAGGACAGTTGAGACTTCACCTCCTTTATAACATATTTGTTGTTTCCAATCAACAACATGTCATCAACATACAGAACTATGTTAATGAAGTGATCACCAACTTGTTTGGAATATATACAGTGATCAACTTTGCTTCTCACAAGCCCCAATCCAAGTATGTATGTATCAAACTTTTGGTACCACATCCTTGGAGATTGCTTTAGACCATAAAGGGACTTCTTTAGTTTACATACCAACTCATTCTTTCCCTTTACTATGAACCCTTCTAGTTGTTTCATGTATATTTTGTCTTCCAGATCCCCATGTAAGAATGTCATCTTCACATCCATTTGCTCTACTTCAAGATCAAAAGCAACAACAAGGAGAAATCTAATAGAAGTTAATTTTGCAACTGGCAAAAATATTTCACCAAAATCAATCCCCTCTACCTAAGAATATCCCTTTGCTACCAAGCGGGCTTTATACTTATCCACTTTACCTTATGCATTCAACTTATTTTTAAATAACCATTTGCTCCCAATGACTTTTCTCCCAGTTGGTAATTGGACTAGATTCCAAGCTTCATTTTTGTCCAAGGAATCCATTTCTTCATCCATGGCCTTTTTCCAGAGATCACTATCCTCTGAATTAACAGCTTCCTTCACATTTCTAGGATCATGATCAGTAATAGACATAGCAAAATGAGAGCAAAAATAAAGAGGGGAATACCTTTCTGGTTTCCTTATTTCTCGAGATGATCTCCTCAAAACTGGAGTATGAGGTTCTTCTTCTTCTGATTCTGCTTCTTCTATTGAGTCAGATTCTTCACCTTCTAACTTAAACTCTATTTTCTCTGGCTCCTTTTCCATTGGATTCACTTCCTGTCTAGGGACTTCTTTTACCTCTCAAAACACAACATCTCGGCTGTAAACAATGTTCTTAGTTATAGGATTCCAAAGCTTATACCCTTTCATACCATCTTTATAGCCAATAAAGATACACTTCTCGGCTTTGTTATCTAGCTTGCTCCTTTTCTCCTTTGGAACATGTACATAAGCATCACAACCAAAAACTTTCAGATGCTTAATAGAGGGTTTCTTACTAGTCCATACCTCTTGTGTATTTTTATCAATCAATGCTGATGTGGGTGATCGGTTTACCAAGTAACATGTTGTCTCCACTGCTTCTGCCTAGAATTATTGTCCTATCCCAGCACTGCTTAGCATGCTCCTTGCCTTTTCCATCAACGTCCTATTCATCCTCTCAGCAACTCCATTCTGTTGAGGTGTGTATGGAGTAGTCTTTTGCCTTGCTATACCACACTTCTTACAAAATTCCTCGAATTCATTCCCACAGAACTCTCCACCATTATCTGTCCTCAACACCTTTATTTTCTTTTTTGACTGATTTTCTACAAGAACCTTAAATTCTTTAAACTTGGCAAATACTTCAGATTTCTTTCAAAGGAAATAAATCCATATGTTCCTTAAGAAATCATATATAAATGAAACATAATACACAAATTTTCCTAATGATGGAACAGGAACAGGTCCAAACACATCACTATGTATTAATTCTAGAATTCCCTTTGCTCTTGTAGCACCAAATGCAAATCTTACTTGATTTTGTTTTCCATATATGCAATGTTCACAGAAATCAAAATCCAGAGTGCAATCAGTCATACCTTCAACCATACCTTTACCTTGTAATGCTCGAAGTCCCTTTTCTCCAATATGCCCCAATCTTTGATGCCATAGCATTGTCTTTCCTCCTGATGGAGTCAGGGTTTTGTCATCTTCACCTCCTTCCTCCAGCACAACAAAATTGTTACATTCATCAATGATGGTTTTTCCCAATAGTTTGTATAGAGATCCATACCGAACTCCCCTCATCAATACCATTGATCCTCGAACCATTTTGCAACCACCATCTCCACACACAGTCTTTACACCTGCAACATCTATCTTTCTGACATATATCAAGTTTCTCGCTATATTTGGAATGTGTAGCACTCCAGGCAGAGTTCTAATCCTTCCATCCTTCAGTTTTAGCTTGACTCTACCACATCCAATGATACTGGCTGGTGAATCATCTCCCAGGTACACATCTCCTCCATTTTACTTTTCATATTCACAGAACCACTCCCTATGAGGGGTCATATGACATGACGCACCTGAGTCAATCAGCCATGTATCATGTCCTGAAGGATTACCCATGGAAGCTAGGTACACATCCCCTCCTTCTTTTGAGGAGTTCTTCACGTCTGTGGAAGGGGTATCCTCATATCCCTTTGCTTTCTCAACATTCTTAGATCTGGAATCCTTTTTATAGTGCCCAACTTTATCGCATTTCCAACACTTCCTTATTCCTTTTCCTGGGGATTTAGATCTACCCTTAGATTTAGATCTCCCCCCAAATCCTTTATTTTTGTTTCTCTCCTGGGGGTGACCTCTCATAGACAAGGCATCCATGCTATGATTATCCATGGTTTTTCGTCTCATCTCTTCTGATAGTAGGGATGATACAATTTCATTAAATTTTAAGGTCACATGTCTAGAACTACTTATTGCAACAATTAGGTTGTCCCAGGAATCCGGCAAAGAACACAATAATGCAATACATTTATCTTCTTCAGCCATTTTAATACCAACAGAGGTTATCTGAATTACTAGAGTATTGTATACATTCAAATGCTCTGTTATAGTGTCATTCTCATCCATTCTAAGGTGAAACAACTTCTTTTGCAGAAACAACTTGTTCAGAAGGTGCCTTTGGGATCGCCGAGCTGCAACGCTGACATGCGCACCTCCCCTCCATATGCACATGCAAAGAATATAACATATACCCAACAGATATGTAGTTTATGACATCATTCATACCATTTACCCATACTTTGAATACTCATAAGACCATACAAACCCCAAGTTCACTAGTTGATTCCTCCTTGGATCCCTATTCAATGTCACTTGTTTATGCTGGATTCAAGTCTTGTTTATTTTTCATTGGTTGGTTAGCCATGTCATTAGTCATATTTGTACTTATTTTACACATGTTTGGGCCTGATATAAACATCTATGGTTCATATTTCAAGTCCATGTACCATTTAGATTTACTCATCTATCAATTTTACCCAGTTGCACATCATTTTCCTACTATGGTCCTATATACTCATGGAAATACCTTCGGTTTTTGCTGCTCCATATGAAAATAATTCAGATATTTTAGAGCCTCTTAAGCCTCATTTCAGAATTGGGAAGGTTCTGCATCAATTTGGAAGGAAGATATATGGTTTAGTTCACCATTTTGTAGCTATACAAGGAACTAATTATACTGAGTCTTTTACTCTTTGGGAATGAGTATGCACAGGTCTCTTTTTCTTTACTGATTATGTATTCGTATCAGAGTATGTTGGAAGCAAGAATCATTAAAATAATGCTACTCCGTCATCAGATGATGATATACAAGGATCCCCTCCACATGTCTTTTGTAGAGACTACATTGATTCTTTAGCGCATGATCACGGAGTTCACAAATTCTTCACCAAGTTCTTCAACAAGAAGCAGTTCAATCAGCTCATCCAAGTGAAGAAAAAGATAGAGTGAAGACATTTTTTCCATTTCAGTTCCATGTCGTTTCTTGAGGGGGGATTTTACCCACGTGGTTTTGCCTCTTTCCTCAACTTTTTGGACAAATAAATTGTAAAGGGTGACCATTGCCTTGTTGTTGGACCCTATATATTTATGATATTTTTTCCAGATATTTCACCATAAATTCGGGCTTTGGGGGTTGTTAGGACATTAAAAATCCACTCCATGCCTAGGATATAATTAATTAATTATTTTGATTAAATTCCTATGTACTAGACTAGGTAGTTGGCCTCCATACACCACCACTTGGTCAACACTTGCCATAAATACCCCAAGAGACTTTCCTTATACTGATTCTGGATAAGATTCTTCCAACTTTATTGATTGTCCATATTAGTAACTGTGCCTTCCTTTCTTTTATGTCTTTAGACTGCTTTTTCAGTGGATAAAGGTAAAGCTATTCAACTAAGCAACTGCTATCTTTTGTGGCCAACCCATCTTCCATTATTTTCTCTCTAGATTCCATGATTAGTAAGCGTTTCCTTCACTCATCACACCTCACTCATGCTTTATCCAAGTGAGCTCTTGGATTGATTTGGAAAGTGATTTAGTCACCTTTGGGGGTATTTCATATTTTAGTAAGCCTGCTTTATGAGCTAGCATGAGTTGTCTCTTTAGCAACTCGATTTTGCCTCTCAAGGATGTATATTTATGTACACTATTATTGGCTATGGATAATAATACATGGAATATTCTCCAATTATTCTTCACTTCTCTTGTGTTCAGTCTCATTATTCTTCTCTCTATTTTTATTGTGCATGTCTGTGAGAAATATCTTTGTAGAAATATCTACCTGCTGAAATTCTACAGTGAAGTTGTGAACCTTCAATGAGGGCCATATTTTTATTAACATATCCTTACTTATTTTTGGTTGTCAACAACCTCCACAAATTCACGTGATATCCAAACCTCGTAGATGCATAGAAGTCAATCATTCAAAACATGACATCTGATTCACAGGTGAATCTGGGAATTTCAGAAAATAGATGGCTCTTCCTTTTCTCTGTAATTTGGTCAAAATCCATGTATGAAAAAAATGTTGAAATCTAAGATCCCGCCGTCATCTTATCCAAACACCGTCATCTTAGCAAAACATGAGAAAGTGTTGAAGAATGAAATTTCAAATATATTCCTCCTTAGATTCCATACAAACTAAACCAATCCTTTTGCACAAAAAATTCAAAAATTGGTAAAACCCATGTCAACATGGATTCAATGTAGTTATTATATACCCAAGAACCTATTTACCATGGGGAGAACATCCATATTTTTATGCCATATGCTTTGGCATGTCCTTGATTTTAAAAAAAAATGTGTAATATGGATATAATAGGCAAATCTGTTTTCAGAATTACAAAAATAAAATTTATATCCTCCTAAAAAACACAGGTTTTTAATAATTATATCTATTGTACAATATGTATTTCACATTTATTTAACACATAAACAATTATTTTTACATTTAAATAACACAGACACTATGTAGTAAGACAAGTAGGATCAATGGATAGTTATATTCTAAACAAGATGGCTTGTTTTCATTTTCAATGTAATGTTTAAATATGTGAACTTGAACTACTTACTATAGTTGCAAATGCAACATTTGTTCTTATTTTTCTTCAGTTGGAAACAATGTTGTATTTTATATTATGGAAGCTAATGTTGTAGATTTAAAATTCAATTTCTAGAAATTGTTACATTTTTTTTTTACGCCACAAGCTGACTCTATTTGTTGATCTAAAGAGATTTTTGCAACATAAAATGTTATATATATTTTATTTTACAGCATAGGCTAAGTCCATTTGTTGATCTAAAGATATTTATGCAATAACAGTTGTGTTATCACCTTGTAATTTTCCAATGGTTGTGGTAGGAAGTCACAAGGGTAACCATTTCAAACCAGTCTTTAGACTATATTCTAGCCAATATAGTCAGAGAGGGCTCTCTCTTGTCACTGAAAAATTCACATATACATATGGCTTTAAGCAAGCATTCATAAGGCTAGATTTCTGAGGGGAACAAGGTATTTGCAGTTTTAAAAATGGTGAAACAAACAGACAAGAAAAACCATTGGGCAATGAAGTCACAACCTGAATCAATCAAGGATATTACAGTGAAAATGAGTGGGTATTTCCTTTGTATTCTGAGGCAAAGTAGGTGTCACATTCATTCAAATATCTTTAAAGAGTGGTAGGAGAAAGAGGAGAAAGCCCAGTGAAGCAAGAGGCACCTATCTGTGGATGAATCTCTTCCACCACCTTAAGCAGCAACAACAATAAGGCCAATAACTGATACATAGCACCTAACAGAGGGTGAATTCTATAACAATAATCATAAACACATCACAAATGTGATAGCTGATACAAGGAGCACTTAATTAAATGAACTCCTCATATACACTAGAGAGCATTAGCAGAAAATCATAGAAATAAAATTGACACAAACAGGAGAACATGAATTGAATGTAGAACACCGTGATGAATCTCAGAAGCATAGAAGAATATTTCTCAATAACACTTCTAAGAAAGTTTACAGAGATATAAAACCAAGAGCATAATGCTTATGAATGAAAGTTCCAACCCTTTCTTCCTCTATCAAGGGTACATTTATAGCTTCATGGGCTCCTGAGACCAACCTCAAAATAGAGCCGAATTCAATTACAAAATTGGGAATCATATCTAAATCATTATTTCAAATCCTAACAAACTCCCGAGGTGGCAGATTCGCCATGATTCATGTGTAAAACAGGAAATGTGAGGTAACAGACACGCTGGATAAAAAATGGTAACACGATGCCTGGGATGTAGGTTCGCTTGATTTTAAAATGATGTTTCATAGCACTTCTTAACGGTCTTATTCTCCATATGAAACCTACAACCTTGAATTTGTCTGTGCTCCATCTCCATTTCGCACCCGCGCTGATCTTTTTGCTCCCTGCATCTCTGATCATGCAAAATAAACCATAGCCGTAGATATCTTCTACGAGAAATATCAACCATTTAAACTGTGCGGTCCCCAGGAGATTTCACATCCTTGACTTGTTTTTATCTCTCGTGCACATTGCAGCTGTGAAATGCATCTTCGCCATAGATCAGGCCTGCTCAAAATTGTGGCCGTTGGAATAAGCAAGCCCTACCAGATTTCGCGGCCTTGGCACAAGTTATCCTCCGTGCATGTTGGATTCACGAAATCTCCATTCGTCGTTGATCTTGGACAACATCAATCTTGTACCATTAAAATATGGAAGGTATAACATATTTTGCATACCACCATAGCCCATTCCTCCGCACATATTTACACAGTGAAATCCTCCTCTTCCGTCAATCTGCATTACTTGCCCATCCGACGGTTGATACTGTTCTCCCTTCAACCTCATTCTGCCCATGCCAAGCTTCTTTTAAAACCATGCATCTTCTTTTGGTGAAATCCTTATCAGTCGTTGATCTTCTTTTCCATGGATCTGCGCCATTCATTTTCGCCGTTGAATAACTGTGAGCATATTTTCATATTTGATCCCAGTTGTAGGGTTGTACTAACTTCAATGTTTTTGGATGTTTGTTCATGCCGCACCATGGGATAATCCATTTTGACCTTCAGGATTAGGATAGGCTTCCCAAGAAACCTCCAAAACACCATACATGAAATTTTTTTGCCTATACCCTACCCTCTTTTGCAGGGGAATTAGTGGAAATGCCTATGAGAAATATCCAAAATTTAGCACAAGTGCTGATGGTGGATCCAACTCGGGGATGCTATCCTCGCTATGAGGTAGTGAGAACCACGCAGACAAAGTGCCTAGTCCATTGGGCTGATCCCAATCATTTCTTGAACCCCCCTAACATGCTCTAAAAACCAAAACTGAACAGATGCTGAAAACAAATTGAAATAATTGCTTAAAAGAAATGCTTGCCATGTCGATCTTATTCATCTATACCTACCCTACTTATTGAGCATCAATGACCAGTTAAGTAACTTTTGACTTACAGTGAATCCAATCAAGCAAATGATTCCATATGCGAATTTTCTCCTCATGCGGGACCAAAAGCAGAAATGAAGAACTAAATGGTAGAAGCTTATGTTTGAAAATTTGATCTTTACTACATATAGATAAGCCACTATTCTTATTGCAAAGATTCTCCACATATCTAGCCATTGGGTCATGACAACCTTTGGAAAATTCTGTTATGCACTTACCATGACAAGGATGCTCCATATATTCAACCACTGGATCATATTTATGTCATCTGCTTGCTCCAATACTGCTGCTCAAACTGTACCTCCACCAACTCCCTATCAAGATGTTCTTCAAAATAATCATGCAAGGAATTTTCATGACAACTTGTAAATGAGACATCAACTACTTCATTCAAAATGCCATAACTTAAAAATTGATCCCTTTCATGCATTTCATAGGGAATCTCTTTAATAAAATCAAGTGAAATAAGCTCTTCTTGACATAAAGCTTCTGAATGGGAAGAACAAGAAGAGGCATCCCATTTAGGGCCTTGAGTATTCTGAGTAGCTATCCTCATATTCATCATATACAGGTGGATTGAAACCTTCTTCAAAACCCCCACAGACAGGAATTTCAACAAGCTGACTGCATTCTCCATCAAACAAATTGTAACACTCCTCTTGCATGGAACTGGGCTGATCATCTTCCTGCTTATAAAAGGGAGGATTGGGATGCAAAGAAGGTTCTACTTGTTCCCCCTTCTCATTATCAATTCCTACAAATTCCATGACATTATTCCTGACCTCAAGTTTCTATGTTTGATTAGAAACCCTTAATATTTGTTTCAAAAAGTCAAATGAGGCAAAGCACAGTGGAAAACAACTACCTTCCTCCTGGTGATTGTAATCTTCATACGAAGAAGGCTTGGAATGCAAAGCAGACTTTAGTTATGTATCCTTGTCATATTCCACTAGTAGGGGAGGTTTTGTATGTTCATGCAAATATTCAGGTGAAATTTGAGTTGGAAAAACACACATAGGCTCTTCTTCAACCATTAACTCTGGCTCTGATTCCTATTTTAATTCAAACTGCAAAGAAACTTCGGGGATTCTTTGATTCCTTGGAGAAGGGAGGGGTCCTCTAAATTCCTGATTCCTATCTTGTGGGCTTTGATATTTTATGGGAGGTGGGTTGTGGTCCACAGTGAGTCTCTCCAACAACCTTTCCATGGATTCCAGCATCATGTCCATCCTAGACTCTTGTGAGATAGAGGAAAAAGGTCGAATGAGCTCTTTATCCTTCCCTCTTTCTCCCTCCTCTTTCTAGAAGCAGTCAGGTTTATGTATACCTCTATGGTATTATTCATCATATTTGTCAGGGAGGCTGATTTTATTTCACTTAGCCATAGGGTAAATTCACTATCAAATGCCTCAACATACTGCAGTTAGGCAGAACCAAGGGGAGGCTTGAACTAGGAAGGGATAGCATGATAGACTTTCATAAAACTATCTGAAAACTCCTAGACATATTCACTCTCCCTCCTCTTCATGGAATGGAATTTTGACAAACACTTCCTGGGGTCTTCCTTTTATGCCCATTGGTTCTTAAGCGAATCCTCAAAATATTGATAGCTCATAATGGGGTTATCTGGAAGGTTAGTGAACCATTTTCTTACCTCTCCAGCAAGACTTTGGGTGAACAGTCAGATTTTAACATCCTCATGGTCTATTTCCTCCAGGCTAGTCCAATCTGCAAACCACCTCAAGCGTTCTTCAGCTGAATACCCCCTCTTCCCAGTAAACTGCTTGAGTTTTTGGGCGTATCCCTGGGGAAGTTCAGAATAAGAACATGGAGAAGTATAGGGGCGAACCTTTTAGCTTTCCTTGAGGTTTTAGTAGGGCTTTCAAGAGGGTTGAATGTGGTGTGACCGACATAATCAATATGTTGTGAGGAACTATAGAGTTATGAAGGACTGTAAAAATGAATAACGGAGGTGGCTCAAGCTCAAAATTTGTTGGAAATAAGGTTACGACAACAGACTGTCCTGTAGCAGAGGATTTTAGTGAGGAAAATTTAAAAGGGAGTGAGGGGCATTATTGATCAGATGAGGTTTGGAGATCCTTACCTGGAGGCTCAAAAAAGGATGTAGTTCTAGTCGTAGCATCATGGTTCTTACAGGGATGATCAACTTGCTTGTGTGGCTCAACTGAAGGATCTTGATTAAATTCATATGTACAAGACAAAGGGATATTTTTAGTTCTCAAAGAAGGATATACATGGGTGAACCCTTGGCCTTTTTCTGAGTGCAATAAACAATGTAAAGCTGCTTTGACCAACCTAGGAAAGGATGGGAAGAAATTCACTAGGAAGGACAAGATATATTGGAGAAGATTCACAGTGGAGTACCTCATTTTTCACCATGCTTTGCCATGTCTTTGTAGTGGGTTCATTTTCCCAATAGAATCGCCATAGAAACTCTGAAAATATTTGCAGCTTCTGGGTGGTCGGTATTCCCATTGGAGTCACCTTCCAAAGGCTTCGGGTGGAGTAGCCAGAGAATATACAACAGGCATGTGTCTAGGATCGGCTGCTCAACAAGGTCATAGAACTGAAACAATGTCGCTTCCCCAAGGAGATGATAGCAATTAGTTTCTCGACAACGATGCCAAGATGTTATCACCCTGTGATTTTCCTATGGTTGTGGTAGGAAGTCACAGGGGTAACGATTTCAAACCAATATTTAGACCATATTCTAGCCAATAAATTCAGAGAGGGCTCTCTCTTTTCACTAAAACATTCACATATACATATGGTTTTAAGCAAGCATTCATAAGGCTATATTTATGAGGGGAATAAGGTATTTGCAGTTTTAAAAATGGTTAAACAGATAGACAAGAAAATCCATTGGAGTCACAACCTAAATCAATCAAATATATTATAGTGAAAATGAGTGTGTATTTTCCTTTGTATTCTAAGGCAAAGTAGGTGTCACATCCAGTCAAATATCTTTAAAGGGAGGTAGGAGAAAGATGAGAAAGGCCAATGAAGTAAGAGGCACCTATCTGTGGATAAATATCTTGCACCACCTTTAGTAGCAACAACAATAAGACCAATAACTGATACATAGCACCCATCAGAGGGTGAATTCTATAACAGACATCATAAACACATCACAAATGTGATATCCGATACAAGGAGCGCTTAATGAAACATATTCCACATATACAACTAGAGAGAATTGCCAGGAAATCACAGAAATGAAAATGATGCAAACAGGAGAACACAAACTGAATGTAGAACACCGTGATGAATCTCAGAAACGCAGAAGAATATTTCTCATTAACAATTCCAATAAAGTTTACAGAGATATAAAACCAAGAGAAGAATGCTTCTAAATGAAAGTTCCAACACTTTCTTCCTCTATCGAGGGTACATTTATAACTTCATGGGCTCCCAAGACCAACCTCAAAATAGAGCCAGATTTAATTACAAAATTGAGAATCATATCCAAATTATATTTCAAATCCTAACAACTCCTAAGGTGGCAGATTCACCATGATTCATGTATAAAATAGGAAATGTGAGGTAACAAGCACATTGGATCAAAAATGGCAACGCGACGTTTGGGATGCAGGCTTGCTTGATTTGAAAATGTTGTTTCAGAGCACTTTTTAACGGTCTTACTCTCCAAGCGAAACCTGCAACCTAGAATTTATCCATGCTCCATCTCCATTTCGCACCTGCGTTGTTCTTTTTCCTCCCTGTACCTTTGATCATGTGAAATATACCATAGCCGTAGATCTCTTCTATGATAAATCTCGATCGTTTAATCTGTGTGGGCCCAAGGAGATTTCACAGCCCTGACCTGTTTTTATCTCTCGTGCACATTGCAACTACGAAATGCATCTCCACCATAGATATGGCCTGCTTAAAATTGTGGTCGTAGGAATGAACGGGCCCTACCAGATTTCGCGGCCTTGGCACAAGTTATCATCTATGCATGTTGGATTCACAAAATATCCATCCATCATTGATCTTGGAAAACATTCAATATTGGACTGTTAAAATATGGAAGGTATAACAAATTTCGCATACCACCATAGCCCATTCCTCCGCACATATTTACACGGTGAAATCCTCCTCATCCGTCGATCTGCATTACTTGCCAATCCAACGGTTGATCCTGTTCGCCCTTGAACCTCATTCCGCCCATGCCAATCTTATTTTAAAACCGTGCATCTTCTTTTGGATAAATCCTTATCAACCGTTGATCTTCTTTGCCATGGATCTACGCCATTCATTTTCGTCGTTGAATAACTGTGAGTGGATTTTCATATTTGATCCTAGCTGCAGGGTTATAAATTTAGGGTTTTCGGATGTTTGTTCATGCCACACCATGGGATAATCCATTTTGACCTTCAGGCTTAGGATAAGATTCACAAGCAACCTCCAAATCACAAGACATGAAAAGTTTTTGCCTATACCCTCTTCTACAGGGGAATTAGTGCAGATGCCTATGTAGAAATATCCAAAATTTAGCACAATTGCTAACAAGTTGTTCACATTCCATTATGGTTTTAATGAAAACATTTGAATTGAACTTTGTTTTTGAATCTCAAATTATTGAGGCTATTTTCTTCCCACAAGGACATTTCCATTTTCATGGCTCTTGTTAGATTCTAGCAATTGAAGAGAAGTTTGTTATTAGATTACATAGTGCTCATATATACAACCCTTATACAATTAACTAATATTGAGTGTGTATGTAAAATGGTGAAGCACAATTTGTAAATTAAAACCTTAGAAGGTGGGTTAATGTTGATATTTCAATGTCGATGGGAATTTTGGTTATCAAATAATGTTAGAAACAATGTTACAAATATATATGTTTTTTCTCGATATTTCTAATTTCTCTTGAGTTTTTGTGTTGTCGATTTGTTCGATATTTTTATAACTCTTCATGTCTAAATGTATTTTTTTTCTTCTGATAATTCCTTATATTTTTCTCGATATTTTTGATAAGTTTCTTTCCAGACCCTCAATGATATATTTGCTGATATGATATTTGCAACTTTGGTCAGAACTACATATTTTTATAGCAAGAATGAGTACACACTTGTTATTGAGTTATGGCATGAGTCTTGAATTTCAATAACATAATCCATGGGCGCAATGCTCAAATTTGAACCCGTCCCCGCCCTTCTAGAAAGTTCTAGCATGTCCTAAAAGTGCAAAGTTAAAATTGCCCTTCTAAAAAACTTTAAATTCTATTTTTACCCTTCCAATTAAGAAGGGCTTAATTTGTACCAACATTTCAATGGAAGAGCAACTTTATAATTACATGTCAATACGAATTTCAATTTACAAAAAATAGCATGTTTCCAATCAAATCATCCCTACTCCCTAATTGATAGAAACTTCCTTCACCCAAAAATCTACAACAATGATTTGACATACAATTGTCTGGTGTTCCAACTTTCTGAGAGCCACAATAATACTTCCTTAACTGAAACTCAATGACCTCATGTAGAAAATTGTAATTTTTCTAGCAAGGTTCCATAGTCGTTATCAACAATATTTATTTTTTGCATTTTTTTGGAAGTGTTTGGTTAATTTATACTTGCCAACTGAAGTACATTTATTTATATCGGCTTTCATCTTTAAAGGGGTGGAAGAATATATGCCCTTCAAATTGAAATTATGACCCACCCTTCAAATTTGATCATTACTTGGGTGTATCAAGTTTGAAAATAAGCTATCACATGATTACAATAAGATTCAAACAAATTAATAAATTCCTTGTTAACCATGATCACAAGACATGTTTGAAAAATGTGCATGGAATATGATGCTTGAATGGCCTTGATTTATTACATTAACTTTCTCATTGTTTGTTTGCTTCACTACAAGTGAGAAAATCTTGGTTTCCCTGGTAGGATGTTATGTAGAGTGTCTTGTTATTTTGGAGAATTACTATATGAAACAAACCATCGAGTGGGTCTTTAAAAATGCCTTGGTGTTGTCATTATTTGTTGTCTGAATACCAATTCCATGCTTTTATGTAAACATTCCTCGAACTCTTTGCAACCACATTGAATGTTTTTGGCTTAAAATCGTTCAAGAATTAGTGGGTTTTTACCGATTTAGAGAACCCAAATGCCTTCAAGCTTTGTTTCTCTTGATATTGAGGCTCAATTGTGTTGAATGTTGGAGCAATCCATGCACATTCTAAATCTTCCTTTTCATATTCTTGCTTCAATGTTTTTACATATGGCATGATTTCTTTGGTTCATTATAATTCCAAGTTTGTCTCTATGGTGTATCTTTTAGCAGTTTTGGAGGATATTTTGTCAATGCCATGAAGATGTTTCAAGTTCGCATAGCTAGATCTGTGTGTTAGACATTGACAATCATGGTAACATATACAAATAGAGTTGATCAATCTAAAGTTGTAAAGAGCTCACTAAGATGCCTACATTGAACTTTGTTATATTACCTAACTTCATAAAATAACACGCATGAATAAATAAATATCATCAACAAACAAACAAAAAAACAAAAACAAAACAAATCCATAATTAAGATTTATTCTCAAAATTAAAACTACGATTTTTGTCCAAGCTCAAACTTCTATAATGATTTTGAACAATAAAATCTATAATCTCATGTAAAAAGTATTACCTACTAAAACTATTAATTCTTCATTATTAAGAACTTTTTTTTTAATTTATCATTAATAATATATATATATATATATATATATTTATTTTAAACTCTATTATTTAATAAAAAATAACTATAATACCCAAAACATTAACAGAAAACTTTACACAAGATGGAAAGAAAACATTACACAGCGTGCAAAGAAAATCCCAACATTGGTTTGGTGCATTTAAATAAAGACGATATTATATGTGTTCTAATATATTGCCTTTACTTTTACTTTGGGATGGTAAATGTACAATCAATCGTCAATTTGAAAGTTGGCTGGATAAGGTGGAAAAAATGTGAGAAAAAGTACAATCAATTTTTAAATTAAAGGTTGGTTCTACAAAGTAGAACAAAATGTGATTAAAAAACAAAAATGAAATAATATTTTCTATAAATATAAAGTGGCGATAACGTATTTGTAACACATACTCAAAAATTGGTGATAACATATTTGTAACACATACTCAAAAATTAAAATCCAAACTCAAAAAAGACACTTCGTTATAAATTATTCTTTCTATTATATATTTCATTCAGTCTTTTTTAATCCAAAAAATATACATATAAAAATGATTTAATAAGTGTAACGTAGTTAATCAAATCCTTTTAACTTATATATTGATATAGATCTTAATCGTGGATTTATTAAGTCTTAAAAGAAATTAAAAAAAAATTAGGTGTGGATCTTTTACAATGTAAAAGATTTTGAATTAAAATTGATTTATGTAATAGTTAGGAGTATGTGTTTTCTTTTTAGGAATTACAAGTTTAAACCTGAGAGGACAAGGGTATGTACATCTCCATAAAATAAGCAGTGAAGTCATTGCGTGGAAGGGGGTCCCTTGTCCCACAAACAAGGGGATCGCATACATTAATATTTGGTGTACGACCAAGTTTTGACCTCCATTATTATTATTATTATTGTTATTATTATTATTATAGTGCTTAATGGTCCGTCTTATTTTGTCATTTTTCATTTTCACATTAAATGTCGAACTTTTACTTCATTTTTATCTTATTTTATGAATGACACATCAATGGACTTGAAAACCTCTTCCACCTAGATTTTATTTTAAATTTTATTCGCATTACCCACCCACAAATGTGACATGCCCCTTCCACCTGAGCTACAAAATGCACCTTTCTTTTCTCAGTGGAATTAATTTTATTACAACTATATTATTATATGTGGGTATTACTTGGAAACCATTTACTATGTGGATATAAATCCTCAACCAAAGAATCAACCCAAGATGTTAACTAGGGTACACTCTTCATTGGAACATCATTCCTTTTATCAATCTAGT
Organism: Pseudotsuga menziesii; assembly: GCA_001517045.1. Classification (NCBI taxonomy): domain Eukaryota; kingdom Viridiplantae; phylum Streptophyta; class Pinopsida; order Pinales; family Pinaceae; genus Pseudotsuga; species Pseudotsuga menziesii. The sequence goes on along the minus strand of LPNX010552240.1, from coordinate 6,946 downwards.
TAACCTTACTCCAATTATGTTATTATATGTGGGTAGAATTGGGAACCTTGTGGATACAAATCCTTAACCAAAACTCTAAATCAAGGTGTTCAATAAGGTATCCATGTCATTAAAACCGTAATCATTTTTCTTAACACAATTAAATTTACTACAATTTATATTATTTTATGTGAATATTACTTACAAGTTGCTTCCTCGAGGATATGGATCTTTGACCGAAACACAAGACCAAGGTGTTCATTAAGGTTCCCATGTCATCAGAAACTCATTTACTTCAATTGTATCGATTTAGAACTATTTCCTAGTGTATATGGATCCTTGACCAAAACACCAAATTTAGGTATTCAAAAAATTACCTACATCATTAGAGCCTTGTTCCTTTTCCTCTATAGATAGAAATGTCACCGGTGATACAAAGGAGATTAAAAATCAATACATTATACATGTGACTATAGATAAATAACTAAAACACTAGACCAAGATGGTCATCAAGACATCCACATCATTAGAACCCCATTCATTTTTTTTGTTGCATAATAACAATAATCGTTTGTATTAAAAGAAAAAAAGGAGGGCTTGCAGCGACTCCCTTACTCACATTAAAAAAAATAAAATAAAGATGCTTCCTTTAACCGCTCTTCATCCCATCCCTCATTCAAACAAGGTTGATTTGGGAGGGTTACCTTTCATGACATGTAATTTGCCTTGTGTCATCATCATGTTTTTTTTGGGTATTTCTTGTTTTTTGGGGTAGCGGTGTCCGTCAAAAGTATGCCGAGTGGGTACCCGTTGGATGTGGAATTTAATTCTGTGGATATTCCAATGCTCAGTCTTAAAAAGACTACAATGATTCTATGCTCAATTGTGCAACTATCTTTTTGTATTTTTATCACTACAAAATAAAATAAAAAAACACCTTTTAGAATATTTAACTGTAACTAGCAACATATTAAATAGACTATAATAGTAAAGACACACACAATGGAACACAAATATATACCCTAGAAACCAATAAGAGAAAACCAATATTCAGTGAAGGATTGTGCATTTGTCCTTCTTATAATATGGAGATTAAAATATATATTACAAAGCTTTCTAAGCTTATTGTCAAGATATGGGACAATATGGCCTTATATACTCCTCTACAATGCGTTTATAATTTCTATATGCTCTATTGACATCTCCTCCACACTTGTGCTCGTAATTATAAGGAAGAATTTTTGGTTAGTGAAAATGTACACCCTTTTCCCCCATTATGCTACATGTTCGATAACTAGAATTAGGGTTTAGAAACTCTCTTGGACCCTCCATGTTGCTTCTATAAGTCTCTAATGGATTCTCATACATTGTTAACTCCCCATAATCAAATTATGATGACCTAACATGGTTGTCACTTGAACATGTGGGAATATTTGGACTATTACTTTGTTAAGGCCATAACTTTGGCATACAAACTCCAAGGTGCATGATGGATCCTTGGAAAGATCTCAATGATAAGAAAAATTCCCATTTTGATAAGAAAATCCTATGACAACCCTCATCTAGTACTAGGCCAAAAATTGTTGTTTAGGGACCAAGAATTGTGCCAAAAGTTGATGATCAGAGTTTAAGAAATAACAACAAAATCTTTATCAAATCAATCTCCTTATAAAACAATTTTTGCTTCCTTGACAACTTCCAATTGAATGTAACTAAGTTGTAATAATTTCCTCATAGTTCAAGTATTCATAATCATCTTCATTTGTTCATGAATTATAAATATAATCTTATATAACATCTTAAAACATTTGTTCGTACTTCCTCATCTATACAAGAGAAGCTATAATAAAACTCTACATTAATCCAACACCATATTGATGCTCTATTTATAGAGCATTATTCATTTCCCTTTAAAGCAAAACATAGTAATAATAAAAAAGGGGTGCGATTACTTAAACTTCCTAGATAAGATCTCCCACTTATTTTGAGAGAATATTTCGTGGACTTACTAAACATTCACCGATATATATGAAATATATCATTTATTGTCCTTCATCCATTCATGATAACTATTACTTTAGTTTCTCTCATAACATAAACAACTCTATGCTTCTTGTGTGCAAAGTCTTAACATTTATATTTAGATAACATGATCCCTAATCCATTCATTATGTACAAATAAGAAAATGAATATTCTTCTAGTAACATAAACTTGCGGAGCATTAACTTGGGCCAAATGATAGAAATAAGACATAATGCAAGAGAATGACATCAATATACGGGGTTCACCCCAACTAGGGGCTAGTTCCACCAAGAATTGTTAATATTTTTATTATTTTATCCATCAAAGAGGGTTACAATTCTGCAGCACTTTAGCTGCAATATATTTCCCTTTTCTTACAAAGTCTCTTTCGCAAAGAACATTTTCAAATTTCTATCTAGCCTTATTGCATGTCTTTTCTTTTTAAACCATGGACTAATAAATACACAATCTTCACACTTAACTACTCAAGGTTGAAATGCAAACTTAACTACTCAAGGTTGAAATGCAAAGGCTAAAAGACATAACTTAGTTTTTAGTAATAAAATATAATTCTTTATCCAATATAAAATAAGAGTTCCAACATTAAAGTTCATGATGTTGGCCTAAGTGCTTCTTCTATATAAAATACCTACATATACTATTCTTACTAGTATGGTACTAGTACATAATGAGAGATAAGTGACCAAAAAAATGACCAAAATCCTCCTATAAATGACCACTTTTGATTTGGTGATCATTGGTGGCTGATTTTCGGTCTCTTATCACGCGACCAAAAATGTGGTGATATATAGTTTGGTCATTTATAGCTTGTCGGCTGGTCATTAATTTGGTCGCATATTTGGTCATTAATCTGGTCATATATTTGGTGATAAGAGATCGAAAATTGGCCACAAAAATTGTTATTTGGTCATTTATATGCAAATTTTGGTCATTTGTTTGGTCTCTTATCTTCCATTTGTTGGTCACTTATCTCTCATTTTTTGGTCACTAATTTAGTCATTTTATATGCAAATATTCATTGATTTATGTAGATAGGGTATGGAGGAATCAAACCACCAATCTCCTGCCTGTAAGGCAGGTGCTCTTCCATTGAGCTAGTACCCTTTAGTAGTAGTAATTGACCTCTTTATCTTTCTATAACAAAACACAAACTCAATCACTAATTAAAAATGACTATTCTATTCATACCACCTTCATAGTTTAAAATTTTATCCATTTGATTGGATTTCAAGGGATGTGCACATAGAAGAATTCTCAAAATCTATAATAATACCATTTTTTAAAACAAAGGTTTTCGCTTGCCAATCTTGTGACCATAAAAGCAAAGGTTCATAAAGCAAAATATTTGCATTGTATATCATAATAGATATCGAATCAAAGAATTCCATTCCCCACACATAGTGGTCATATTAATGTGGAACCAATTCCTCAACAAGGTAATATTAAATAAGAAAATTATGAATACTTGGGATGCATTAATGCAATCTATTTGATGTTCACAATTCTTTCCAAGTGCAGAGATTGCATTGTCTGTTGACATTCTATAGTTAGGCAGAAGAGCTGATAGATGACTAATTACATCATTCAACTTTGATAGAGCTTCTATTGTCATTGAACCAAATGAATCCATTACACACTCAAGCTAGAAAATTGGAAATACTTAACACAATAATTATATCATGCTACACAATTGTATCTCCAAGTAGGGGTTTTATTTTTTATCCTCCATGTTCAGCACACACTCCAATTCCATAAATTGTTGATTGCAGAGAAAACCGATAGATTCCACCTAAAAATCAAAATGCACAACTAGGATGATTGCATAACCTATCGGACATCAACATCTTCATCTGTGCCACGGGGGTGTCACCTAGGGACCGATATGATATCACATCCGTTCATATTGGGGGGGTTAAAATTAAAAAATTAAAAATCAATATATTGGGGGTATATTAGGGGTAACTAGGGTTTTTTTATTATTATTTAAATATCCAATATGTTGGGGTATGTTTTATTCAACATTTTCGCCTGAGCCGTTCACCAGTCCTCCAAGCCTTGCCTGCTAGGTGCCTGCGAGCTCCTTTGCTTGTGGTCTGAGTGCACCTGCACCAAGCTGAGGTGCCTGCGAGCTGGGTTTAGGGCGTTTTTTCCATCGTGTGGCTGTTAACAGGGCGTTTTTTCAAATCCCCGCAGTGTTTTCTGGAAAACGAGGGCGTTTTACTCCTTGGGTTTTTTGAGGCACATTTTCTCCATCATGTTTGCAGGATAACAGGGCTTTTTTTCAACATCATTGTAGTGGTAGCAGTGTTTTCTGGAAAACGAGGGCGTTTATTCACCGTTTTGTGGTCGTGGGTTTGTGGTGGGTTTCTCTGGTGCTGGAGGAGGCACATTGGAGAGCCATTGCATATCATTCCTGGAGGTATGCTGTAGTGTGTTTAATCTTTGATGAAAAATGCCTGTACTTCTTTTTGTGAGATAGCAGAGACAGTTGCTTACCCATTAGTAGTTCCAGAATCAATAGCATGGTCAAAATAGTAATTCCTAGAATCACGAACTAGATCTTATACCTATGCTTTTTCCACTGATGAATAAACTCCTGTTTATAGGTCAACTACAATGAGATCCGCATCTCTAACTATTGCTACATTTTCCACTGCTGATGTTGCTCTCTTTATGCGGCCTATACCCTTGTGTATGATGAATCAATGGGTTATGTATGGCTTTCGAATTGGAAGAAATGCCAGTGGTCTGGGAACATATCCAATTGACCGAGTTTACTCCGACATTGACCCATATTCCGTTGCAGGACCAGCTTACCTTCACTCTGTTCCAGATTCATTCTATTTAGACCCAGTGCCAGTAGCATATGTTTAATACAAGGTAGTCCCTTCCCTGGAACATTCAGTACCTTATTGAAAGAGAAAGATAAGCATTCTCCTATAGAGGATTGTATCCATAAAGATAGTCAGGGGCCGTTTAGTGGGTGTTTTTATTGTTCAATATTTTGTATTTTTTGGTGTCAACTGCTTTAGCATGCCCTGCAGTTTTTTGGTAAATGGTTTTAGTTGTCACATGGGTTTTCCCAATTAATCTACTCGAACTGACTCAGATGCAACTAGCATTGCCGTTGGTGGTTTTCTGGGTTTCCCGTGGAGTGGATACGCCTTTTCCAAAGTATAAACCCAATTGATGGCTACTATTGTCCTGAGCCAGTTCAAAATAACTGTGTCTCCTTTGGAACTCATGATAATCCCTGAGCACGGGGAAAGAGCATTTAAGTTTTTTGGTAAATGGTTTTAGTTGTCAGTTCCATGATGTTTACGAAATCAGGCTTGAAAATCAAAGATTCTTACAAACTAAAGTTAGTAGGAATATTCACACCCTGGATTACAAAGCCCTTAGCATTTGTATGTGATATTTTGCAGTGCTTTTTTGAAATATTGTTAGGCATTGGCTGCCAGGCTGGAGATCTGCTAGAAAATCTGGTTAAGGGTCAAAGGCCAATGTGGGCAGAAGATTTCTTCTAGGAAAATACATAATCCTTACGCTGCTTTTCAATCATTGATCTGGTCACTCCCAAGTTTGCGATCTCATCCAATTCACCACTGTAATTTTTCCCTTGTTGTCACTCATTCTTTGGATTTTCAGTAGCTACCATTAACAGGTGTGAAGAGCAATGTACACAGATTTTCCTGATGTTGGGTGA
>LPNX010552224.1:198096-212288 GCA_001517045.1 Pseudotsuga menziesii | reverse complement strand
CCTATTGGGTATTCCAGTTATTGCTAATTCATGAGTAATTGTTAATAATTCTTTGATGAGATTGAATCTTAGTTCCTAGATCAATGTGAAGAATTAATATATCTCACTGAGTCCTAAGAAATGTGTGTTTGTGTTTATAGAAGGAAAGCTACTGGGTCACGTTGTTTCTAAAAAAGAGATATCCATAGAACCAGAAAGGATTAAGGCCATAGAACAGATCCCTTTACCCCATAACAAAAAAGGTATGCAATCATTCACGGGGACAATTAATTTTGTGCAAAGGTTTGTACCAGATTTTTGCTCAAATTGTCAAACCTTTGCAGCAAATGGTGAAACAAAGTGTGCAATTCAAATGGTTTGATGTGGAAAAGAATGCATTCAGTAAGATAAAGACATCTATTTCTCATGCACCATCTCTCAAAAGTCCAAATTTCAAAAAGATTTTATATTGTACACTTTCACATCCGATGATTCATTAACAGTGGTGCTTACACAGAAGGAAGATGGGGGAAATGAATACCCTATATCATTTATGAGCACTGGTATACAGGGAGCCGAATTGAATTACCCGACTGTCGATAAACAAGCTTATGCAATTTTCAAAGCGGTAAAACAATTCAGGCCCTACCTACTTAAGAACCGTACTAAGGTAATACTCCCACACCCAGCTGTAAGATCTCTTTTTGTATAAAAAGAATTAGAAGAAAGAAGAGGAAATTGGGTAACAGCTTTACAAGAATATGAACTTGAATTTAAAATGTCATCCATAGTTAAAGGGAAAGGACTGTGCAAACTATTGGCTAAAGGTAAAGAAAATGAAGAAAACAGTTGGGACAATGAAGCTGAGTTACATATGGTGGATGTATGTCCCTTATTCACAGCTCCAGATTCCTTGTACCGAGACCTTGTTCATTACCTTCAGGAAGGATATTTTCCAGAACATTGGAATTCCAAACAACGAAGAGCATTATGCCTTAAATCAGCTTCATATCAAATCATTGATGGAGTATTATTCAAAAAGAATTATGATGGACTTCTTCTCAGGTGTTTAGATCAAGAAGATGCAAACAAGGTCATAAAATAATTACATGATGGGCCTGCAGGAGGTCATTTTTCTAGAGATACGACAGCCCATAAGATTCTTAGAGCCGGGTATTACTGGCCCACCCTATTTAAAGATGCTCATGCTCATGTCAGAAAGTGTGATGTTTGCCACAAGTGTGTTGGAAGACAAGCTAAAGAAGTAGGGCCTTTAAAACCAGTGATGATAATAGAACCATTCGAACAATGGGGGATTGATATCATTGGAGAAATAAAACCAAATTCTTACTTGCAGAAAAAATACATTTTGATGGAAACTGACTACTTCACCAGATAGGTTGAGGTCATTCCGTTACACAAAGTGAATGAAGATGCAGTCATGGATTTCTTACAAGATCACATTATGACTAGGTTTGGGGTTCCAATTTCACTGGTTTTTGATAATGCTACTTATTTTTCTTCTATGAGATTAACTACATTTGCGAATGAAAGAGCAATTAAGTTGCATTATTCTGGAAACTATTACCCACAAGGAAATGGTTTGGCAGAATCTACAAATAAGAATCTGATTAGGATCCTAAAGAAAAAAGTGATAGAAAACCAGATAAGTTGGCACTTAGCGTTACCTAATTCTCTTTGGGCTGATAGAGTCACACCCAAGAATTCCTTAGGTGTGTCACCATACACCCTTGTTTACAGAAAATAAGCTATTGTTCCTCCCAACATTATGTTGCCTTCTTCCAGATTAGCTCAGGAGTCTAGAGGTACCGATAATTAAATCCTACAATTAGAATCTATAATCTTGTGAAGTTGGAAGAGTCTAGGTCCAAATCTAGAGAACGATTTAAGCATCAACAAGAAGTAGTGAAACGTTCGTTTGATAAGCATAAAGCTGAAAAAAAGGAATTCAAAGTGGGAGATCTGGTTCTTAAGTGGGATCATCCACATGATGAAAATGGGAAGCACACTAAGTTTCAACAATTATGGGTAGGCCCTTTTCTGATTGCAGCCAAGCTTGACCCCTCAAATTACAAGTTGCAAGATTTATAGGGGTGGGAGGAGAACTTGCCAGTTAATGGTTTAGTTCTCAAACATTATTTTTCTTGATTGATTTTTATTTCTTCATTTTATTGTACATAAATAAACTGATTTCATTGTTTATTTTTTATTTATTTTACTTTGTTTGTTTTTTATATTTTGATTGATTTCAATAAAATAAAATTTTAAAAATAAGCACAACTTTTGGTTGCATGGAGTTCATCAGAATTCTGGATTAACTAAAGTCCTTGATTATAAGACTGTGTAGTATTGATTTATTTAAAAGAACTTCTTCTAGTTTAGCAATTTTCCTAAATGGCTATGAACACATTGAAGTTCTACTTAATCCTTGTAAAATAACTCAGGATAAAAAGGTCTGGAATACTATTTCGAGGCTCTATCCATATCGCATTTAAAAAATGTCTTAGGGGGTGACAACAAAAGACCCATGGAGAGGAAGCAAGGTAAACAACATATTATATTTAAAAGATCCCCTGACAAGAAATGAAATCCAAAAGGAAAATAAGAGTCAAAATCTCCTAAGAAAGCAATATGTATCAAAACAAAGTACTGAACCATATGAGTACAACATTGCCAAAGTTCTTCTCTGCCCGTGAGCTGAAAAAATCAATACATCTCTCACACAAAAGGACACTATGGATAGAGGAGCCTGAATAAAAAATTCAGAAAGAAGGCATGCAGGAGGACTCATAAAGGACAAAAAAGTTCAAAAGCACAAAAGTGTAAAATGGCATGGGAATGAGCAACAAATGAATATTGTTTTTTACCATATGTTACAATCCTATGGTGTCCAAGCTGAGAGCTACCCGAAGACAGAGGTAAAAATGAAACTCATATCCCTGGCCTCAAAAGAGTTATCTAGACTTTGAAATCTTGGTTCTCATTATCCCTAAATTGGACTATCATCAATGATTAAAGTACATACATCTGTCATTTGGGAAATCCAAACATCTAGAAGAATTTGGCATGTTAGTATTTATTGTCAAAATAGTTTGTTGCTCAAAGAAGAAGTTGTCTAGAGATCTGTTTTCACCAGGTAGTCACCACTTGTTGTAGTTGCAACCCTTTTACCCAAATTTTAAAATTTGGGACCCTCCTTTTTTTATTTTATCTTTCCTGGGATTGTTTGGTTTCCTGAAATTTGTCATTCTTCTGATATAAACTTTGATTTTTTGAAGACTATGGAGTTTGTTTATTTTCAGAGCTTAACATTTTCTCTCCCTATGATTTTCTTTTATCACTATCAGAAGTTTATTGAAGATTGAGTCATGGCTTTAGTTCTCTATGGCATCACTGTTTCGGAGGTTAAACGAACTAATTTTACCACCGCCCAGTCGAAAGTATTTTGAGCATTTAACATTTTAATTTTTTTAATGACTTGGTTTTTTTATCACTGTTGGAGGTAAATCGATGAAGGAATCAGGGCATTAGTCTTCTATGCCGCTGATGGACAGTTTTTATCCTCACCGATTCCGTGGCCTTTATTGTTCAAACCTTTTTGATTTTTCGATGATTGTGTTTTTATTTTCATTATCGGGTATTTTTTGTCTAGCAGTCGCAGTTTTAGTCTTCTACGACACTGCCATTTAAAATTCCTTGTCGTTTGTCTCGTCGATACTGCGGAGTATTTTGTGCCTTGAGCTGTCGATATATAGTTGTTAAAGCTCCTGATTGCTGATCATTTCAGGATTACTGGGACCCGTAGTTGGTCTGTCACCTGCCATTGCGGCTTTCTAGTGAACTATCCTGCAAATCCATTAGTGGTTCTGATCTCCGACACTTAACTATCGGTGGTTTTTAGTGTTTAGGAGTGCCGACACTGCGGAAGTGTTGAAGTTTAAATTGCCAATGCATAATGCTCAGAGTTTTCAACACCAACAGTTTTTATTTGAGCATGGAACCATTAGTCTGTATGTCTTCCGTCGTTGCAGTTGCTTAGTAAACTAACCGTCTGACATATAGTCCTTCCTCTTGTCAATGCCGATGTGTTTAGTGGATAGTGGTTCCGATCCCCGATGCATGACTACGGCAGCATTTAGTGCCTTATTTCATCGACATTTTATTTTTTCGTGGGATCCTTAGTCTATTTGTGGCCCGCCATTGCGGCTGTCTAGTGCACTATCCACCTGACGTATAGTGATTTTGTCCATCATAGTGTTTTTCCTGCCGATAGGGTTTTCCTACCGATTTGGTGTGCTTTTACACTATTTCATGGGCGACGGAGGTTTTTGATTTTTGATCGATTTGGGGATTTTGCAATGAGAACACAGTACAAGATCTCACATTTGATGATTAGTCTTACTGATAGTGTGTTTCATGTTTTATTTAAAAGTTAGATGATCTTGAATGCAGTCCGGATTAATGATGTTTTTTTCTATTGGGGTTGTATTTTTAACTACTGACAGACTTAGAGGATTTTCAGACCCAGCTTGCAGGATTTTCTTTTCCTTATTATGCTTTCCTTTCATGCATTAATACTATGTATACTTTATTTTACATAATGCATATGGAGGAGGTAAATAGACTGATACAGTTTTTTGTTATGTTTAGGATAGGGTGATTACTGCTGCAAAGAAGACAAAGCAGAAGAGTGTTAGCTAAAGAATGGAATAGGAGAAAGAAAAAGGAAGAAGCAAAGATGAAGAAAAGAGAACAAGAAAGTGAGGGTCTAAGATCAACAGGATCTAAAAAATACCAATGGATAATTGAGCAGAATCGATAGCGGTAGAGGCCTAGGCATGGGAAAAGCTCATTAATGACCAAGTGGGCCCCTCTTCATGACGTGTTCTATTAGTTTTTATTATAATGTAATATATTGTATAAAATTATGAGCACTCACTACAAGACAAAATTTTGGGATTTAAACATTAGGGAAGCCCAAGAGTCATTTGGGGACATCCCAAAGGTTTTTTTTTTTTTTGTATAAATATATGAGAGCTTAGATAGCGAAAGGACTTTTTCCTAGATATATTTGTGAGGGTATGTTGTAAGAAGAACTATTTCCTTTTGCAATAAAGAATTACAAGTTTCCTACTGGAGAAAGCTTGGTGGAATGTTTCAAATGTTTTGCTATGGATCAGTTGAATGTGAACTATTTCATTTTCAGCTTATGTCCATTAACTGTGAGATCGTTCTAACTCTTTGAACCTATGTTCATGTTATGAATGCACTCTAGTCTATTCTGTGAAATTTCCACTGTGAGTAATGAAGGTTCTCATAAACAATAAGATATATTGTTGTTCATATATCTATTAATGTTCATGTGCTCTGAAATAAGTAACAATTATCTGTGATTTTTCTTAATGCATGCGCAGAAATAGATTACTCATTGATAACTGATGATTTTGCTCCCAAGGGATAGGTTAGATAGTTAGTTTTAGTTTCTTGTTGTGTGTGATTTATATGCAAGAGAGTTAAGATGAGAGGTAAGAACATGCGCGTCACATTGTGACACTCCTTGTTATCTCTATCAATCTGTATTTTTAGATAGGCACTTGCACATCATACTTAAATTCAAAGAACTAAAAATATACATGGTGGACCGGGCCATAACTGGTAAAACCTTTTATTTTGTTACTTCACCTACGGTAGCAGGACCATAAACCGGACGGATTCCCCATACCAAATAGTAGCGAGTTAGTTGGGAAGGTTTACTAGGGAGAATCCCTAACTATTGTTACCTGCAATTTTCTAGGCCTCAACAGACTCTTGGAATCAACAAAGCCTGTTGATGGAAGACTACAATTTTCCAATTCTAAGATAACAACATATATCCATGCATAAAATAACATTCAAGGATTGTGGATTAAGGGAAATACTGAAGATCACTTCAAAAAATGGAAAAATATCAATTGGTGGCAAGCGATAAGTCCCAATAAAAATATCCAAGCATTATGGGAGTCTCTTCAAACCCAACAAATAAGATTCTATGACCACTGTGAAAAAATAAGATGCGATTTTTCCCAAACGGGTACCTTCAAGATGAAAGAAGCATATTTTCTCCTCTCCATCCTCTCTAGTGAGCCTCGGGATGAAAAATGGAAAAAAAGTATGGAAATCCAACCTCTAGCAAAACATATTTAACTTTGTCTTGTTCCTTCTCCATAGATGCATCATAAACTAGGAAAATAGACAAAACAAAGGATACATAGGGATATCATGGTGTTGTATTTTCAAAAAATAAGGAGACTCCATCAACCATTTCCTTAATGAATGCAATTTTGCTGACAACATTTGGAAAGAAGGAGAAAACATCTTTAGGAAAGCAGCTTGAATAAAAGGATTCCTATATCTCTCAATAGCCAACTGGCCACATCATCCTTTCATAGGCATGCTCCTTAACAGAATATAGGAACTCTTCCCAAGATTTGTTTTTTGGGAAATATGGATAGAGAGAAACAACATAATATTTGAAAACATCACCAGAAAGGAAGAGGACGCCTAGATTACTCTAAAGAATCACATACTTGAAACTCTGAGATTGACATCTTAGGAATACAAGGATCTAACATCCAATGAAAATGAAACACAAATACTACAATATTGGGGTATCAACACCATTCCATACTACAATGGGCATATCATTTCAAAAAGTATTAGCAAGGACTCTGTGAGCCACTACTCCCCTCCTCCCTCATGAACCTTTAAACTAAACTTTGATGGAGCCTCAAAGGGAAACCCCGGACCGATGGGATTTGGATGTGCAATCAAAGATAACAATGGTAAAATTCAAGGTGTCTTCTAGGCATCACTTGGTTTCTCCACCAACAATGTTGCATAAATGGAGGCATTATTGGTCGGCCTCACATGGTCTCTCAACCATAACTAGATCCCTCTTATATTAGAATGCGACTCTCTACTAACCATCAATATGGAAAATAAAATCCAAGATAGCTCAACATGAAGTAGAGTGGAAAAACATGGAGATTGGAAAGCAGAATCAGAACCTTAGGAGGAATAATCCTAATCATTCAGTGGTTATATTCCAACATTTCAAAAGGAAAGACAATAAACTTGCGATATCCATTGCAAATATGGGGGTAACCATGAATACAGACATCCAATAGCTTTGTTGGGAGAAAAATATTTCTTTGACAAGAAGAGAGAAATGAAAACATATTGCTTCAAAAAATCTCAACATATGGAATGTGGGTGATCATCATAGGGAAGATAGAAGGTGTGAGTAGAACATGGCATGTGCCAGAGCAAGTGGAAGCTCCCATGACCACAACCTCCCATGCATAAATTTCCCTTCTCTCCTACAATGACGAGGGTCTTGCACATGTATTCTATTTTCCATTCTTCCAAGGAAATAATGGACCACTCTACCATGTCATGAATCACATGGCTTCGGTACCTAGAGGCCCATCACAACTTCTTAGCCATGCTTCAGATTACATGTACCTGGTACTCAGGGTATGTCCATGCATGCCTAGAACATTATATCAGGATGATCTTGGAGCTTAGAGACCGCATCCCATCGTAGGTTTCTAAAATTAAGTTTCTTCGAACAACTCTGTTTGCAAACACTGGTCAACTAGGTCTGCAATGGTATTTCTCCTCTCTTACGAACACCTTTCTTTGTCATTTATCCTCTATTCAGATTAACATTTTGAGGGCTTTCCTTTTCAAAATTTTTACCATGACTTCATATGGGAAGGAAGTTGGAAACATAGAGTGGGAATCCCTCTTCTACAAGGAGACATCGATTCACATCCACGAGGCCATAACTGCCATGGAAAATGAACTATTTGAAGAATGTTGACTCTGAATAGGCCCTAATTTAGTTATAGATAAATATTGGAGGATCAAATGCATAATCTCCATAGCCATGCGAAAAAGAGAAATTTTTGGAGAAATGGTACAAGTTACAATCAACCTATTAAAGGAATACGTTGACCAAAAACTTGCTCGCAGGAAAAATGTTATCCTCATTTCTGATTCTCCCTTTTAACGGCATCAGAGAACGAATAATTAGGACCGCAAATCTAAGGATAAGGGCACCACCAAATCAAATGACGAAGAGGATGAGTCTACAATAAAAGATGAGTTGATCTCTCTTACTATCCTTGCTGTGTTCCATGTTTTTCTTGTTTATGATCTACTTCAAGATCCTTTCTTCCCTTTCTATTTTCAAGTTATAAAAGATGCTAATGTATAATGGTTGAGTAGTTGAAACCCTATAAAGATTATGAGTTTGGATACTGCTTCATATTATCCTTTTTCGTTCTCATGTCAATATTCTGGCTCCATGTTTTGGACAAACTTGAATATGTAATAGTTTTTTACAATTCTAAGTAATAGAAAGAATCCTTCTTACTGACAAAAAAAATGGTATTCTACACAATTTTAAGATCTTAAGAAATTTTTCATATCAGCCAGAAAGAACTACTTGAAGCATTATATTAATACAAGGAGAAATACTTTTTATATAAATTTATCTATAGCATAATCAAATTTCACAAAGCATTTTTGACACCAACTTTGAAGGACATCCTCAATGTTGTTAAAGTAAACTAATACCTCTAATAATTAAAATTCTATTTCTTTATATTCTCCCATGCTCCACTTTTCCCACATAGAGACACCCATTGTCCATAATTCATCCTCTTCACTATTATTGCATTTATTAAAACACTTTGTTGGCAGGAAGTTTTGATGAAGATAATCTTTGCAACACCCAAGATAATGTGCAAGATTGAAGATAATGCACAATATAAAAGATGATGTGCAAGACCAAGGATGACACACAAGGAAAGAAAATAAAAAAAGAGTCAGCTTGGTCATGATTTTGTAGTATTTGGTCATAGTTTTGTAGTTTTGGTCCAAGTTGCTTAGGAAGTTTATCACAGTGGACCATTTTGTAAAAGGTGCAATCCTATAAATAGAGATATGAATGTAATGTTGAGGATATTTTTATCCTTATGCTATGATATCTTAGACCCTAGAGGCACTTATTTGATGAGATCTTAGATCTTATGATGAATGTTGAATTGTGCTCTGTGGAAGACAAATTTATGTTGTGTCACAACTGTGAAGATGTTTCTGACACCTATGTTGATACAGAAGTAATATGACATGACGAAAGTTGATGGAATTACTGTTTTATCTATTTTTTATTTTCCTATGTTGAATGATGCAATGTGAATGAACCAATACCATCGTATGACTGTTCTTTCTGAATGATGCGATGTTTTTTTTTTTAAATCATGTTATGGTGAACGATATGTTTATGAGTAATTATATTGTTGTGATCTTAATACGGAAATGGTTCATGGTATGACAACCTTTAAGTAGATATTTAAAGTAATGTTGCAATAGTTAGCAAGTAGATGCACAAGCCCTCCTTCTTACTACGGAAATGTGGTTTTGACAGCTCTCCCTTGAACATCTCAGGTGAGACTTCATCTACTTTGCAAGGGTTTCCTGACAAGGTAAAACCTGTCTGGTCCAGTGCTCAAGGAGATTGCTAAGTTACGGGTGTCAATAGAGTGTGAACCCATGTCAACAGATTTGTGTCAAAAAATTGTTTCGTTTCTGGGACCATAGTGCGAGGAGAAGGAGGCTATGTTGTGGCATCCGATGAGACCAGACATTCAAGAATTTTTTTATTAGAAGGCTTGATAATTTGTAGCGGAAGAGAATCAAAATTAGATACTAACGAAGAAAGAGTGGTTGGGAAGGCATATGTACTTTGATATCCACGAGTATTTCTTGTATGAGTTTTTGATCATCTTGTATGAGTGGTTGGAATAGTTCACCTATCAGAAGACAAATTTTCAATCAGGCAAAACTACTTGCTGGACCCCAGAGTTAATCTAGTAGCTGAAAGAGGTAGACAATATTGCACCAAGAGTTGTTGAAGTGTAGATTGATAGCATATTAGAAGGATACATCATTAAGTTCACGGTTCACACAGTCAAGTCTTATAGTGACACAGAAAGGGAGTTCTTCAAAGGACCAAGAGGTAGGTTTCTATTATCTTTGCAATTGTCGATGAAAATGCTCATTTGTGAAAAGGGTATCTTGAAGATGAACTCTGACGTGTAAATCCCTGGTGTGCGGAGGTTGCGGGTACTGTGAAGATGATGGTTGGATGGATGATACGAGGTAGATGGATGGGAGTTATGAAGAGACTGTGAAGGAAGCTGAGGAAGGGTGTGGTATTCTGCGAAGTGGGGTGAGGTTTCAGTAAGAGAAGTGGAAGAGGACTTAGGAGAGTCCTGTTGCGACTAGAATAAGAAGATATGAGAGAAGATAACAAGGGACTAAGAGAACCTACAATGACGAAGGAGACGACCATGATAGGCCCACGCCCAAGGAGAGACCAACCCAGAGAAACAATGTACCCACACCTCCATGCACTGCGCCGCACTTAGGAAGCAATAATAGCTCAACACCAAATTGTCTTCCATGTCATCAACACTCTAATAGTAGCAGATCAGTGAACGTAGGAAGAAGGCCCAAGATGGTGGGTGATGATGTAAATTTACCTATGTTTCATGGGAATCGGACTGAGGATCTTGAACAATACTAATTTCTGTGCAAAGTAGTTTGGACGGTAAAGCAAGCTCAGGATGATGATGTTAAGAAAGGTCAATTGGAAACAACTTTTTGGGATCGCGCACTGGACTGGTACATGAAGTTTGTAGAAGTTCCCAAAGGAAGCCCAACAAAGACTTTAAGAGAGATTAGAAATGGATTGATCGAAGAGTTCAGAAATCCCAAGTCTAAGTCACAATATATTATGGAGCTAAAGGAGATCAAGAAATACCCAAATGAATTCATTTGGGATTTGGATCAGCTATTCAAGACACTAATTGCAAAATTTGGTTTCAGAATGAACGATGTATAGAACAAGGAGTGGTTCATCACTGCGCTAGTACCACATATCAAGATTCCCTTGATGCAGCAGAATATTGCGACATAGAGTGAGGCTCTGGAGATCATAATGAAGCTGGAAGCTTCATTTGTTGTAGAAACTTAAGTTGGCATGATTCAGATTTAATCGCAACTAGAGAACCTAACGACCCAATTATAAGATATCAAGAAGAGAAGGGAGCATCATGAGGAAATATAGTGTATTCGATGTCATGTGGAGGGACATCATAAGGATCATTGCCCATATTTTTGAAATTATTTGTTGTTGGGAGCTCCAAACCTACTAAGTAATGGTGGCATGCCATGGTTTCATGTTTTTCAAGTTCATGGAAATCGACACGAAGGCTGTGTATATCTTCATAAGATGGTTTTCAAGACTACGAATTTATATTGCATGTTTTGTCAATATGTGGGCCATGAACATAAGGAATTTCAGCCATACAGTTTTCTCCAAGACATGATGATGGATGCATATTACGTGAAGGGAGAAGAACATCGATCAGTGGAGAGACCGCCACCACAGGTGGTGCAGTCGTAGCCATAGTTTGTACCATAGCTACAGCCACAATTTGGGTCGCAACTGCAGCTGGCTATGATGTAGTATGATCTGTAGCAGCCACAGTATAATCAAGCACAATATACTCAACCACAGTATGCACAACCACAGCTGAATTCCCCATCATAGAAGCAGTTCAATCAACCGCAGTATAAACAACAAGGAGGCTTTCGTAGAGGATTTCAAGGAGGAAGAGGTAGAGGTTTTGGCCGAGGAGGATGATGAGGTCACAGACCTATGTAATGTTAAATTTGTGGTGTATTGGGGCACTACCAGAGATATTTTCCAAACCTATAGTCATAATGTACCTAATATACCACTGCAGATCACATAGTTGAATACTGTCTGTAGCTAATTGGAAAGGGGGAAAGGATTGGATGGGATAACGACGGCTTAGCGGTGATCAACTTCAAGAAGTGCATGATGAATTTCAAGAACTACAATATCAAATTCATAGCCTCAATGGATCCAGGCGAAAGAAGAAGGTATGTAGAACCAGTCAAAGAAGAAGTTGTAGGAGGATGGGACCATGCATACAACATTTCAGAAGATTATGTCCACCCTACTGTCGACAGAGAGCTGGGATGGCGAAGCTCTATCTCTGTATCATTGAATTCTGAGAATTGGAAGAATCATATGCATGAGGTATCGATTTGGAAGTGTGGCATAATCGGTCACTCTCTACATCGAGTCACAATAGAGAATGTTGATTTACCAACATATGAAGGATTTCCTGATTTACGTGAATTTCTAGTTGATTTTGAAGATAGGGTGTTAGAACCACAGAGGCTAATGGCGCTAGATGAAGCATTGAATCCCACTGCAACATGTTGGTGGGAGACACATAATAAATTGATCAATGGGTAGTCATTGTGTTGAAGGTTGATGGAGTTTCGCTTCAGCGAAACCAAATACTACCAAGATGATAAGTACAATGGGTGGAATAATCCTAGCGATCATTTGATTGCATGTCAGACCATGTGGGTATAACGACTGAAGAATAAATAGGTACACGCTTTTGTACACACATTGGGTGAAATGTCGCGACAGTGGTATATATCAGCTGAGCTTATGAGAGATATTACAACATGGGAGGAGCTATCAATCGGTTTTAGTCACACCTTCAGTTTTGTGGATGTTGATGTCGTGATTCATAGTGCACTACAGCATATCTGCGACGTTGTTTTGAAGGTAGTTCTAGTCGCATATCCTATGGACTTGCATGAAGCACCAATGATGCAGTCGATGATGGAGTGTTACAATTTAATAGGAGAGACTGATGATGGATATTCCCAAAGGAATGTCAACATTCCAGAGTCTAAAGGAAGTCGAAATATCACAGCACCAGAGATGTCGATAGACAAAATTCACTAACCATTGAGAACTCAGAAGGTCAACATTGGGATAGAGGAGAATCCAAAGTTTGTGAATACTGGAGATTATTTGAATGAAGAGACTATGGCGAAGATCATCGATCTATTCCATGATTTTAAATACTTGCTACCGACAAAGTTTTTTGAAATGAAAGGGATATTAGGAGATTTGGGAGAATTGAAAATCCCACTAAATCCAAATGTGAATCCTATGAAGCAACGAACCTATCTCCTGAATGTGCATTACAAGGAGAGAGTGAAGGCTAAACTTGAAATAAAGTTGGACACGGGAATCATAGAACCAGTCAAAGAATTGAAGTGGATCAGTCCTATGGTTTTGCAAGATAAGAAGACAGGTGAGGTTTGGATCTTTGTTGATCTCAATAAACTTAATGATGCATGTCTTCACGATCCATTCTCGACATCGTTTACTGATGAAGTACTAGAAGGAGTAGGAGGCCAATGAAGTCTATTCATTCATGGAAGTCTGTTCATTCATGGATGGTTTTTCTAGTTATCATCAGATCAAGATTGTAAAAGAGGATCAACATAAGGCAACCTTTGTGACTGAATGAGGATGTTTTCAATACATAGTGATGACATTTGGACTCAGGAATGCACTGATGATATTCTCCACGATCGTAGTTGTTGTGTTCAAGGATTTTATTCAGAATTTTTTGGTGGTATATATGTATGATTGGACGGTGTATGGGTTGGTAAAGGATCATCTTGCAAATATGTGACTGATGTTGGAGTAGTGTCGCCAACATTAGATTGTGTTGAATTCAAATAAATAAATAAAAATATGCACCATTCGAGATGTTGTTGGGACACATTGTCTGTAAGGAAGGACTGCTAGTCCATCTAGCTAAGATTGCTCTTATTGTTAATTTTCCACCACCCAAGAACGTGAAGCAACTCAGAGAAACATTAGGTCATACAGGATACTATCGCAAGTTTATTAGATAATATGTAGCGATCACAGTGTTGATGGAGAAGTTGTTGAAGAATGATTCACGGTTCAAATGGATTCATGAGTGTCAGAGAAGTTTCAAGACCTTAAAAACTAAGATGGCCACAACGCAAATATTGGTTTTTCCAAGCTGAACAAAGGAATTCCATGTCCATGTAGATACATAGTCAATCGCGTTAGGAGTGGTGCTCGCTCAACTAGGAAAAGGGGAGATTGATCATCTGATTGCTTTTTCATGTAGGAAGATTTCATCTATAGAGAAGAATTATACCACGACAATGAGAGAAGGGTTAGCGATGGTCTCCGCATT
>LPNX010552224.1:167851-198049 GCA_001517045.1 Pseudotsuga menziesii | reverse complement strand
GGGGGGGGGGGGGGGGGGGAGATATGTCATTGTCTACTACTCTTCCAAGAGTTTTATTTCGAGATCATTGTGAAGCCAAGTCTCTTGAATGCGGGACTTGGCCATTTGTCACAAATTGAGACATGTGAAGAACCGATGAACATCGAGGATAGACTATCATATGCGCAACTCAGGAAAGAATTGGACCTCATATTACTCAGATATCACCTTCTGACACTTTATTGACGAGTGTGCTTACCTTAGATCTTGACATGTTTCACGTTAGAGTTGAAGCACTTCACTTGTGGGTGTAGTTAGTGACTATTTAGGTTTCTTAACATATTTATTTATGGATCTTATGTGTTTTAATATTGTTTACCCCCCTCACCTATTCTATAAATGGGGGATAGATTGTTAAATTATTTCATTTATTCATTATCACATCGATATTATTTCATAGATCTGAGATTTTAGAGTGAACTTGTACCTTTCATATGGATCTCTTCTTCACTACACTTTACACTCTTGTATAGTGTGCTAGGATTATTCCATAGATTGAAGGAATGAATTAGGGTTAGTGTTTTCCTTAAGAAAACAAGAAGATCTATATTTTCAAGTAAGTTCAATATATTATATACAAGCACTATAAAAACTCATAATGCACCTAAATGAGTAATCATTAAAAAATGTGTTGCACATACTATTTTAAAAAATAACACATGGAACATAGGTTAATCTTTTTCCTATACAGATTTATTTAAAACCTTTAGTAAATTCCATGAAAGGAACACACTAAGGTAATAAAGGGCCCAAGAGGATCAAGTTAGTTAATGATTCACACAAGTTCTCTTACTTTATTGCATGCTTTTATTGATGTCTCCTATTTGTACAAAACTAGACATTGGATCAATTAATAGCTCTTGAGACAACGCTATCAATGCCACATGATCTATTCCTACAGTGACCAGCATTTCCTTTCCTAAAGATCCATTTTAATATGAATTGATATAAGGGATGCAACATTTATTCATAATATAAACATACTTAATGATATTGTATCCTTGCACATAATATAAATATCTTGCTTAAACTTTTTTAATGTAAATTACAAAGCTCCCAATTAATTGTTTAAAGTGGGTATTCCCTATGCAACTCAATATGTGATCCAATAAAAATTATAAAAGAACAATAGACGAGGTTCAATTTGCATTTACTATATAAATAACATTGACAGAAATGTTCATACACATAGGGGTAAGACATAAAGTCATCTAAATACATGGGAATGTGGATCCTTGATACAGGAGCATCCTTGGTGATGGAGTCTATCTTGCATGTAAATTTCTTCAGTATTTTAGATATGCTCCATAATTTTTTTATTACAGATTGTTGTGATGGAATACATCATATTCTACTGCTCTACACAATTTTCTACATCCATATTTCTACATATATACAAGGCTTGTACATGAAATTTATTTGTCCAACAACTACTTGAAGAGGAAAAAGATGCATGTTGTCAAGGTATTTGATGAGGAGACATTTCAAATTATTGTTATTGATGTACATAAAAGAGTCAATGGAGGTACTATCATTATTACCTTTAAAACCCTAAAATAATAAATCGAGGAATGTGAAACAATTAGTTGGATCAAATTTGAAATGAATGGTTAATAGTTGAACTATTTTCTCTTCCTCCAATAGTTCTATATATGTAAATCCCTTTCCCTCAGAAAATATAAAACCCATAGGAGAGGAGGATGTGAGTTCTTATGTTGAACCTATAGATGTGGAGTTAATCCTGGAGATCTAAAGAGTGTCTCTGTTCAATATAATCCAGTAGCAGTACATCTTGAATAAAATAAATATTTTAGAATTATTGTTGTTCCTATGTATGACGTGTGGATCTTGAATTATAATTGGTGTATATTTGCATCTTATTTTAATTTACTCCTGTTTATGTGGATACTTCTGTTGTGCAAATTTGTGTGCATACCTTTCTTTGCGTCAAGTGGTATTAGAACTAGTTGACACTATGGTGGGGAGGATTAAAAAGAACATGTTTGTAGATTGGGTAATATATGAATGTTATTGAAGAAAGGAGCATGATGAAGAAGATCTCATATAAGAATGAAAGTGATGGAAAATAGAGGAAGGGTTTGTGGAATGCCTAGAAGACAAGATGCTATAGAAGATATGAATGAGATTGCAAAAATGAAGAGGAAAATATGGACATAATGGATTCCATAGAGGTAACCCATAGAAGAATTATTGCAGATGCAGTGCAAAAAGTAGTCATGATGAAGTAGAATCAGAGGCTACAAGAGAGGAACTAGAGGAGGACATGAAAATTGAAGATAGAATGATCAAAACCATCAACAATATTGGAGGTAAACATGGAATTGATACTCTTATATATTATGGACATTTAAATCCGAAGGAATTGATAGATTGCATAGGGGAAATGGAAGATTTATTTGAATTTGATCAGATTAGAGATCATATGAGGGTTAGGTTTTCTAGGACAAAATCGAAAAGTACTTATTCTTTGGGATGAGATAAGTTGCAGCTAAATAGAGAATGTAGTGTGAGAGGGAATATCAAAACCTTGGATAGTATGGTGTTAAAATTTAAATGTAAAGTTTTACATGTGGAAATTGCTTTGAATTTGCTAAGAATTATGTAAAATTTGAAGCATCTGAAGATGTCACTAAAGGAGTACACAGAGGAGTCTTACAAGATTTTTATAATGTTTGGAGAGAATGAAGAGAATGTGAAATCTATTTCTAGGTATGTGAGTGGTTTAAGTTATGCAATTTAAAATGAGTTGACTATTTTAATTTTTCATTTAGTGGTAGATACCTATCAAGGTGTTATCAAGGATACTTGATAATTGAAGAGAAATTGGTGAAGAAAAAACTAAATATTAAGAAATCATTGGGATATGGAAGAGGGTAGAAAAAATAAAGTCAAATTGAAAAAGTTGAAACCAATTCTTGTGTTGTGGACCAACATGTTAGGCGGGGATATGATGTTGATACAGGACGAGGATGATCAACGAGAGGCATAGATAAATGAGGAAAATTTAAAGGAATTTTCTTTATATGTTGGGTGCAACGCCATAGGGCATTTGAATGTTCATAACTTGTGAAGGATGGAAGAAGGAAATACGGGATAAAACATTTTTCGAAAATCGATCCAACAGTAGAAGAAAGTTGTCACATACCCCAATTTTGTAAAATTATGTAAATTTTTTTATCATATTCTGAGACATTATGTTAAACTTAATCCTAAGTAGGGATTGATGACTCAGCAGAGTCAACAGTAATGGAATGTAATTCAGAATATTTTATTATTAATAAATAAATTATGGAGACAACATGATGGGAGAGATGTTAAAAAGAGGTTACTGGTCAAACTGGTGGATGGAACTAGGTGGAAAGAAAAAAGACAAGTGGCAGCATCCTCAAACACTTCCTAAGTTGCAGGTGGCAACTTCCCTATATTTGGGGTCATGATTCCCCAAGAGAGTGGAATCAGAGCAGGTGGCTCATTAAATGACAGTTAACCCAACAAAGACCTAGGCAATCTTTTAAAAGTACTCAATGAAGATAGATGAGGCTGCTCAGTTATTTTCTCGAGAGAATTCATTCACGTGAATGTTATTCAGGAAATCCATTGAGGAAGAGGGAAATACAGTAAGGAAGTTGTTTTAGGAGGATTGCTACAGTAACTTGATTTCATTACAGCTTTTTGAGCTGAGAGAACTGACTGATAGTTCTAAGTTAATACTGAGTTTGAAAACTGGTATCTGACTTTGCTGCACCTAGTTCCAGCTCGGGAGACCAGAGCAAGCTCGAGGGTCCTGATAAGTCGCTGTCTGAGCGCTCTCCAGGAGTTGGTAGGGAGGAATGGCCTTCCATTGCTGTTGTTGTCCACAGCTTAAACAGGTTCTGTCACTTATTTCTTTATGTTTACTGGGTATGAATGGATGCATGTTATGTTTATTTTATATGTCTGAGGAGTTAGTTAATTTAGTAAAGTTAGTATCTCAGAACATCAGTAGTTAAATCTGTTAAAAGTTATTGTGTTTTTCCACATCTGGGCTCACCAGACCGTACTCCAGCACAATATCTCGGTATTGAGAAGTAGTATGCTTCTGAACCGAGTTTCCTATTTAGTTACTTTCAGTAACCACAAGTGTTTCACTAGTTTATAAGTTACTGTATCTTTGTTTTAACTATATCTTGTTTTCTATAAATGCTACTGTACAGTATAGAAAGAAGAAGTTAGATTGGAATTCATATTGTTTTACTTTATAAGTTTCCTTCTTTGTATTTGGATAATTTCATTTCTAGAAATTAACTCAAAGCAAGAACTAGTTACAGAACTACTATTTTCTCTTTATTCAGAATTATAAACATGTTAACACTTGTACTCACGGAACATTGGTAGGAGTAAACAAATGTTAATTTATTTCAATATTCAAGCAAGCTAGCTAGAACTGTGGTATTATATTAATGATATAGTTCCTTTACTTTTCCTTTTTCGTTATTAAAATCAATTTCTAACATTATTTATAATTATAACTCTATCCTTTATGGATTAAAAATACATGCTATTTTATAGATAGTTATATAAAATAGGTCATAAGATGTGTTAAATAATTCTTTCTTTTATTTTTCATAAGTAAATAATAACTTAACCGATAGAATAAATTTTATCAGAACCTTTTTAGTATCTGCAAATCAGTACAGGAATTTAAATAGCATAATG
Organism: Pseudotsuga menziesii; assembly: GCA_001517045.1. Classification (NCBI taxonomy): domain Eukaryota; kingdom Viridiplantae; phylum Streptophyta; class Pinopsida; order Pinales; family Pinaceae; genus Pseudotsuga; species Pseudotsuga menziesii. The sequence continues at coordinate 193,294 of LPNX010552224.1, read as the reverse complement.
CTATTTTTTGTACACTCTAAAATAAACAAAGGTTACACACATGGAGAACTTAATACTCCAATAAATACAAGATTATTATTTTGTATTAGTAATTATTATTGTAATAATAATATTATACTAATATATTATCCAATATAAACTTAAGGGATGACAAATATTATTTATATTACAAATTGGAGTTAAAAATACCCTGTTCTACAGTCAGCTAGACTTTTCCAAGATTTTTAGTTAAAATAAATTAAACACCAAAATATAAAGACCGATATGGCTTAAGGGTATAAACCCTATAATATCCAGTTTTTGCAAACAAATAATAGTTATAAAAATAAGACAATAATTTACTTACAGCCACATTATAAAACAATACTATAAGGCTGTTCCAAGCCTGTATACTACTTATTTCTTACACAGATTATAAACTAAGAGTAAATGCAAGCAAAGATACAAGAAAACTTTATAATAAGTCATATTACAAAATTCTGGGTGAAAACCCTGAACAAGTTAAGAGCACAGCAAGAGAAACAAAATGTTGAAGCCGTAACCTCATCTACAGGCAGGCTTACAGCCATTACCTTTTCTTTGTTTATATACAGTATTTTCTTTACAGAAAATCTTAATTACAAAATAAAGGCGAATATTTACAACATCGACCGAAGATGTAACACCTATGCATATCACAGGGGTTAAACCTGTTAAAATCTATTTTAACCTACAGCTAGATATGATAGAATGGAACCAAAGTAACCATCGGAGTTGCAGCCATTCACTAACAGCCCTAAAAAACCACCAAGGAGGAACGCCATGGTTGAGACTAGGCTTACCGGGGAGAATCTAATAGCCGAAACCTTGTGTTTTCCACTCTACAATGAGGAGACCAAACCTGCAAAAGAAGGAGCCGTTAATAGTTAAAAACCCTATCATTTTGTGGTTAAACTGTATTCACGAAATGGAAAAAAAAGGAACTGAACTGTAACTCACTGGCGAGTTTGAAGAAGTGCAGCTACCGAAAAATAGACTGATAACCACGAGCTGAGGAAGCATAAACCCTTCCTTCGTCACCAAGAAGAACAAGCTGGAAAAAACAAAGGATACCTTCCACAATGGAAACACTGACAGTATCAAGCCGAAGGTTACACACACGCCGTGACAGGGTCAACAATGGAGCCAAAGGGAAAAACTCTAGGTTCTTCAACGACCATATGGCTGCCAACATCAAGCTACAGACCTCCACACAGTGGAGTAAATGAGCACGAAGGACTGGAGCAGCATAGAAGTTGCTATCAACAGTGCAATAGAAAAATTTGGACGAGGAGGGTTTGCAGAGTGACCAAACCCGAAGGCGAGGGAGAAATGGCAAATTAGGGTTGAGTCAACTGCTTTTAACACGCCAATGCATGGCCGAGGAGTGACCACGTCAGTACTATAATACATTGCATGTAAGTGGGTCGAAGTCTAATGTTCTACGACGAAGTCTGCCAATCGTTTGTTTTCCAAACAAATCATCGCATGGATATTCCATATGGTCACTATCCTATGGTATTACCTGCAATATAATTCACATCCACAATGTTAGAACAATGCATATTAAACTATGCATTATAAACAATAAAACTATGCTATTTCAATATTAACCTTTGCATTGTAAATGTTAACACTTGGATCATATATATTGAAACTTTGCATTATAGATCTCGTTCAAGATTAAGTCTTGGCATTATAAACTTTGCATTATAAAAGTTATAAGGATAGGGGTATAATGTTGAGTTATAATGGTTCATAAAACTTACAACCATATGACCATATGACCAACTACCCTAGTCTCAAGAGAAGACAATAAACATATCATTTCTTTAAGTCTATAAAATAATAGAGTAATGTTAAGTATAGTTGTTTACAATTATACAAACTATAATGCCTATTGCCATAGCTTTGCATAGATGGTAAAGGACCTGTCAATTTTCTCTTTATATGATTTTAACTTGAAGAATTCAAACTATATAACCCATAAATTTGGAATAAGATTACTCTAGTCTATTTTTACTTGTTATTACCAATATAATAACAATCTCTTAATAGTCTTAGATTCTTTATGATAACAGTTAGACTTTTGTTATCTTCATGCTCAAAGATTTACAAGGATTGTGTAATTGAGTGTATGTTAGGATGTTTATGAAAACTATTATAACCATTCTTGTTGGTAGTATAGTCTGGAAACTCATAATTGAGTTTAATCATGATAATCTAGAACTAAATTCTAAAGATGCTTATAGATTTTATTCAATTGTCAATCATGGAAATAGAAGTAGTTTTCCAGTCAATGCAAACCCTTAAAATGTAAGAAAAGACATGTATCAGACAGTAAACCTTGTAAATTGCTAGAAGTAAGAAAAGTATATATTGATATTTTTTACTCCAAATCCTTACAATTGTAATTACAGATCAAATCATATTATGAATTTAAACTTGGCATGATGCAGTAACCACGGATGAGTAGAATAGGATCTGAATATGGTAACCAGTTGTAATTACTGTGCTAGATAGGAAATATTATCTACTTCTACTTTTGCATTTCAATAAACTCATCAAATGATCCAGTACTACATAGAGATACTTAATGCTGATGCTATAAAGGAAAATAGCTAGCTTATTCTTTAATAATTTCGAACTTCCTATCAGTAAGATCTTAAAGATATTATTGGAAAAGCCTTACCTTTAAAAGCTTGATAAACCTGGTTAGTAAGCATATACTTTTACTGAATGATTTGGTACAGCAATTTGTTATCTAATACTTTAAAGATTGGTTAACAGCGACCCGAACATTACCTGAATATCTATAAGAGAAAGAAAAACTACTGCATTAGCTCGGAAGCTAAGTAAGCCCAGTCTATCATTGCAATTCCCCTTGTGGTTGCAAATAGAAAACAATCAGTAACTGACAAGAAACTCATCTTATAAGTTAAGCATAATAAAAGATCATTCAATTACAAATATAGTAACATAAACTAATCAAACAGTTAAATGTCTGCATTTAATAAGATTATATGCTATTTTAAAAATTTTAAATTTTTCAGAATTTTTGGGGTTTTGACATGTGGTATCAGAGCATGGTTCAAACACTAGGCCTTGATGTGGCCCAATTAGTTTCCATAGAACAGTAAAAATAATATACTAACCTGTATTTTGTTTTATGTGAAAGGTAGAAAATTTCTTTTTCTAAATCTAACAGGAAGGTATGGAGAACCTAGGAGAATATGGTGAGGAGGAATCTCCAAACACTGATACAAGACAGATTTCTAGAGAACCTGTGATAGAGGAAGTAACTGCTCCCTCCTCAAAGCGGATGCAGACCATAAAAAGTTTAAAGACTGAAACAGAATCAGTTAAGAAGGACAATGAATGGATTCTGAAGACTTAAGAGGAGTTAAATCAAATTCTGATAGAAAAATTTCAGACTAAAGGGAGAAACAGAAGGTCTGAATCTAAAGAAGCTAGCCATCAAAAAGGGTCCAAAATGATGAAACTAGCTAAACCTGATAGCAGTTCATCATCTGAAAGAAGTAAGGAACAACAGAGCTATTACAATACTAGTGACAGTAGTGAGGCTGAGTTGTATAAAATGAAGAAAAAGTACAGGCCTTATGAAGAGATTTCTGAGGAGTTCAAGAAAATAAAACCCCCAACTTTCAATGGAGAAACTGAAAAAGGAGAAGAGGCAGAATCCTGGTTATCCGAGATGAGAAAATATTTTGAGATTTATAATTATTCAAATCAGCTGAAGGCGAGAATGGCCATCTATAACCTTTCAGGAAAGGCAGATATATGGTGGCAAGATTTGAAAAGGGTCAAGGGGATCAAAGAAAAAGAGGTCAATTGGAGTACCTTTAAAAGGTACTTCAAGAAGAAGTTTCTATCTGAACAATACTATGGAGAAAGGGCCAAAGTATTTATGAGTTAAAGCTAGGATCTATGACTATGAAGGACTTAAACAGTAAGTTCTTAAGTCTGCTAAGATATGTGCCATATTTAGCTGATGAGAAACCTAAAGTACAGCAGTTTCTCAGTTGTATGCCATATCATATAAAGGACAGAATCGAATATGATAACCCCAAAACTCTGGAAGAAGCCATGCGGAAGGCAAATTTATGTTTTGAACAGAACAAAAAGAAGGAAGGAATAGCCAACTAGAAGGCTAAAAAGAACGGTAATCAGCCTGAATTCAAGAAAAAGGAGTTTGTACCTCAGAAAAATTTCAGGAATAACAAGAACAGAAACCATTCTAATGGCAAGAACTTCCATGGGAGAAAAAATGGTGCTTCTAATAATTCCAATAACTTCAAGGGCAGCAAGGAGGCTTCTAGCAATCATGGAAATTTTACCAAGAATTTCGAACGGAAGGAGCCTGTTAAGTGTTGGGAGTGCAATGGCCCACACTATGCTTCAGTTTGCACAAATCGGAAGAAGCCAAACAACAATATTCATACAATACAAGATGAAATGACTGTTGGAGACTTTGCAAGGACTATGCCCCGAATCAATGCAGCGTTGGAGAACTGCCAAGCTAATTATCAAACTTCCATGGTGGAAGTAGAAGGTATGGTTAACAAAACCCCTATAACTATTTTAATAGATCCAGGTGCTAGCCTTATTTATATTTCACCGTAGATAGTAGAAAAATGCAATCTGACTGTTGAAAGGTTTGATAACTCTTGGTTAGTACAACTAGCCATTGGGGCAAAAAGGAAGGTAATCTGTTATGTCAAGGAATGTGCTCTAGATATGAATAATTTTAAAACTACTATTAAATTAAATGTTTTACCACTTGGCTCATATGATATACTTATTGGTATGGACTGGTTAGAATAGCATAGGGTAGTTTTAAACTATTTTGATAAAACCTTTATGTGTGTGAATAATAATGAACATCCTGTAACAGTTAAGGGTATTCCTAGGAAAACTGTAATCAGGAAGATTTCTGCCTTACAACTTAAAAGAGCAGTCAGGAAATGGTGCAAGGCCTATGCTGTAACTATTACAGATGAGGCAAATAAGTCTGAAATAAATAAAATAAAAATAGAGGATATTCCTATGTTAAATGAATTTATTGATGTTTTTCCGGAGGAAATTCCAGGATTACCTCCCAGGAGGGAACATGATTTCACAATTGAGCTGGTACCAGGTGCTGTACCCAGCTCGAAGGCTCCGTATCGTATGAACATTCTGGAGCTTAATGAATTAAAATCACAGTTAAAGGAATTAATAGATAAGAAATACATTCGACCTAGTGTGTCCCCTTAGGGAGCACCAGTAATTTTTGTTAAAAAGAAAGACGGAACTATGCGACTTTGCATAGATTACCGTCAACTAAATAAAATGACAATTAAAAACAGATATCCGTTGTCCTGCGTGGAGCTACAGTGTTCTCTAAGATAGACCTGAGATCAGGATATCATCAGGTAAGAATTAAAGAAGAAGACATTTTCAAGACAACTTTCAGAACAAGGTATGGACATTATGAATTTGTCGTAATGCCATTTGGGCTTACTAATGCCCCAGCCGTCTTTATGTGTCTAATGAATAACATAATGCATAAATATTTATATAAATTTGTTGTCGTATTCATCGATGACATCTTAATCTATTCTAAAAATGAAGAGGAACATAAGGAACATTTATGGATAGTCTTACAAGAATTGGGAGAGCAACAGCTCTTTGCGAGATTCAGTAAGTGTGATTTCTTCAAGGATGAAATCCAGTACTTAGGTCATGTGGTGACTAAGGAAGGGATTTCAGTTGATCTTGAAAACATCCGAGCAATCGAAGATTGGCCAGTACCAAAAGACGTAACAGATGTTAGGTCCTTCATGGGAATTACTGGTTATTACCGGAGATTCATAGAAGGCTTTTCAAAAATAGGCAACCCAATTACTTCCTTGCAAAAGAAAGGTAAGAAATTTGATTGGAACTTAAAATCTGAAGAAAGCTTTAAGAAATTAAAAACTTTATTAACAACTGCGCCTATTCTAAGAATAGCAGATCCTAATAAGGATTTCGTGGTTTGTACCGATGCTTGTAATGACGGTCAATGCAAACCCTTAAAATGTAAGAGAAGACATGTATCAGACAGTAAACCTTGTAAATTGTTGGAAGTAAGAAAAGTATATATTGATATTTTTAACTCCAAATCCTTACAATTGTAATTATAGATCAAATCATATTATGAATTTAAACTTGGCATGATGCAGTAACCACGAATGAGTAGAATAGGATCTGAATATGGTAACCAATTGTAATTACCGTTCTAGATAGGAAATATTATTTACTTCTACTTTTGCATTTCAGTAAACTCATCAAATGATCCAGTACTACATAGGGATACTTAATGTTGATGCTATAAAGGAAAATAGCTAGCTTATTCTCTAATAATTTTCAACTTCCTATGAGTAAGATCTTAAAGAGATTATTGGAAAAGCCTTACCTTTAAAAGCTTGAGAAACCTGGTTAGTAAGCATATACTTTTACTGAATGATTTGGTACAGCAATTTGTTATCTAATACTTTAAAGATTGGTTAACAGCAACCCGAACATTACCTGAATATCTGTAAGAGAAAGAAAAACTGTTGCATTAGCTCGGAAGCTAAGTAAGCCGAGTCTGTCATTGCAATTCCCCTTGTGGTTGCAAATAGAAAACAATCAGTAACTGACAAGAAACTCATCTTATAAGTTAAGCATAATAAAAGATCATTCAATTACAAATCTAGTAACATAAACTAATCAAACAGTTAAATGTCTGCATTTAATAAGATTATATGCTATTTTAAAAATTTTAAATTTTTCGGAATTTTTGGGGTTTTGACAAAAGTGAGGTCATTGAATTGTGGTCAGGGAAAGGTTAAAATATGATGATGAGGAAGATATTGTTGCAGTCTAAGAAACTGATTGAGAGAGAACGAAAATAGAGGAAGACACTCTTAAGGAAAAAATGTAGAATGGAAGATAAATGTTGTCATTTTGTTATTGATGGTGGAACTTCTAAAAATTGTGTATCCACTAAATCTTGTACAAAAATTAAAATTGAAATGTACACCTCATCCAAAGGCATATAGGGTGTCATGATTAAAAAATGGGCATAGGGTCACCATAAACAAGGAATGCTTGGTTAATTTTAATTTTGAGGATTATAAAGATAACATTCTATCTAATTTTATTCCCATGGATGCATGTTACATTTTGTTGATGAGGCCATGGAAATTTGATAGGAATGTGATGCATGATGGAATGATGAGCACATACGAATTTGGAAAACATAGTAAGAAAATCAAATTGCATCCTCTTAATGATGACGTGGATAAGGCTAAGGGGTACAATATTGGCATATGTGAAAGGGGTGGAGAAATAAGAGCATGTAGACTAGTGTGATGAAGGAAATAAAGATCAGAACTCAGTCATACAACAACAACACTTTCAAAAGAGGATCAGATGGGAAATTGTCATTCTCATAATATTTTGAGTGGGTGTATGTTTTTGCATAAAATGTAGTAGAGAAGGTGAGCATTGGGTCCAAGAAGGGGACAACTGAAGATAAAGTTGACAAAGAAGAGAATTTTGTATTTGTGTAGTTCATACTATGGGAAATGAAAATGGTGCCTAATAGGAAAGACTTTCAAGAAGTAAGAACTGCTTAGGTAAAGGAAACTAAGGTAGCAAAAAGATGGGGAATGGATTCACAAGAAAATGAATTAATATCAATGAGTGGGGTAGATGAAGTACAATGTTGGGTTCAAATATAGAGTGAGATGTTGTGGATACTAGTAGTAGAGATGGGAAGAGGAATATGCCCTATTTTTACATGTTTTTAACCTACATTTTTAGTAGGATGCTTGGATTTCCATTCAAGGGAGTTTGATGCAAGAATATCCCTGGTAATAAAGGCATGCAAATTTATTTAGTAGTTTATATATGCTCCATAATTTTTTTATTACATATTTTTTCTATGGAATGCATGACTTTACAGGTCTACAAACTCTACTACAAACATATTGCTACAGATCTACAGGGCTTCTATAGGACATTTATTTGTCCAACAACGACATGAAGAGGAAAACGTTGCATATGGTTAAAGTATTTAATGAAGAGAGATTTTAAATTATTGATGTACATAAAAGAGTAACTCAAGATAATATCTAAATTACCTTTAAAATTCTGAAACAATTAATCGAGGAATGTGAAGTGATTAATTGGCCCAATTCTGAAATGAATGGTTGATAGTTGAACTGTTTGGTATCCCCGAATAGTTTTATATATGTAAATTACATTTCTTGATGAAAGATAGAACCCATAAGAGAGGAGGATGTGAGTTCTCATGTTGAAGTTGTAGAGGTCGAGTGAATTATGGAGCTCCAAAGGGTGGCTCTATTGAATTAATCAAGGAGAAGTGCATCTTCAATAAAATAAATATTTTAGAGTTATTGGTGTTCCTATGTATGATGTGTGGATTTTAAATTAGAATTTTATGTATGTTTGGATATTATTTTAATTTACTCCTCTGTGTGGATAGTTTTTTTGTGCAATTCTATGTGCATATCTTTCTATGGATCAAACTCCAAGAAGACAAGTTGTAACAACAGATGCATCAATTCCAATAGACGAGGAAACCTGCCACCTATATGGAGGGTTGTCATCTTGAAAGAGTTGCACATGAAGAAAAAATAAACATTTAAAAATACTTTAAATTTATGTCTAACAAATAGTTGTCAAGTTCAACATTAAATATAAATTGAAGAAAAGGGAACTACTCTATGAAAAACAATGAATACATAAAAATAATGTGATACTAACCTTATTAAAGATTTTTTACTGAATATGGTCCTCTCTCATGCCATAATGAGTATGTCCACAATGTACGCATTAATGACGAACAATAGGACCTGAACGACAAAAGCAAGCATGGTTAGATGATATTTCAATAGTACGTGTTGTAACATAAGCAAGGATTTCTCTTCGCAAGATGCTGCTACCAACACAATGTGTTTAATAGACTACATGTTAATGATGATATCCTAGTGGATTGGATCCTATATGCATGCTAGGATGGCTTGAGGGGTGTTGGGCATATTCCTTTAGAATAGAAGGAAACCATTTTAATGGGTTTTATCTAGAATTTTCTCAAGCTTGAACTAAAGAAATAACAACCTCTTCAAATTCAGAAATTTCAAAATAATTGACATGGGGACTAAGACTGAACTCATCTCATAATTTTTCAAGAAATACAAGAGAACTTCCCTATTATTGTAGAGAGGTTTATCAGATACCATAAACCATTTATTTATCTAATTGTCTCTCCAAGGTTGGAATGTGTACCAATCTATGCAAAGATTCTTATTTCTTAGATCAAGAGGTTGGTTGGTTATAGGGGTCAATGAACAACTAAAAATAAATTCTTTGGTTATATTTATTTTTTAATTATATTTCTTACTAATTCTTTTTAGGTAATATTCTCTCATCCTTTCCCTATAGTCAGATATATCAAATAATTGGCTCCAGAGAGAGCCAATTGGAACAACAAAGGTATTTAAGGAAACCAGAGTGGCATGTTGGTTTCTCTTCTATTTCTATGTTCCCTAATTAGTTTCGTAGGTAATCTAAGCATTGATTTATTTCAATGTTTCGATGTTTGGGATTTTAAGGATTTAGGGTTCTAGATTTCATTTTAATCAAGGATTTCTTCCATATTTATTTAATAATAACTAGAATTCCATAGTAAACATTTCAAAATTTAGACAATTTTTAAAATATAAAATATTTAACATTTGTAAGAAAAATGAGGGTTACTAGCATTGTATGACAATGAATCCTTCAAAATAGATGGTGGGTCAATGCTCCTAGTAACAATGCACAAGCTTGCATTGACTCCAAGTGGGTTTTATCGTTGGTTTTGGGAGAATCAACCCTTTACTGTTGTTTATAAAGACAAAAACACACATGCATTCCTCGCACATGCACACTTGGGAATATGCAAGTGTTATAAAGTGTGCGCACACTACCTAGGAACACACATGCGTTCGTGTGATTTGTTTTATGCCAAAAAAAACATAGCATGGTTGCGTGGAGTTTCGACAAAGGACCAAACCTATTTAAAAAGGAACGCATCCACGTTCTTAAGAGTGCACACACATTTTTACTTCTTTAATGAGTGCACCTTTCAATTATAACGAAGAGGGGAAGAAAATTCTTTCAAGCTCTCTTAAATATTCGATAAAATAGTATAATAAAGTCATATTTTAAGAGTAGAGATCATTCTTAAAAAATCAAAATTTAATTAATTTCCATATTATTAATCTTAATGAATTTAAATTTAAATACATAAAATACTTAGAAACTAATTAATTTCCAAACTATTAAATTGAAGCAGACTAAAAATATGGACTTATTATGAAGTATTTTGATGATCAAGATTTGCCAAGTTAATAATAATTATAATGTAATATCCCAAATTTTGACCTAACATCAATGGGCATAAGTCACATTGCATATGGTATTGCTTTGATGCTTATACTTTGTATATTGGACATGATACCCCATTGCACAAGAGAATGATGATTTGTTATATTGGGCGTAAGACAATCAATATGTTTTATTTAGAATATATGCGATGGAATGTGTTGGGCGTGGACCCTAAAGCACATGATTGATGAGACTTTGTGTTGAGTGCAAGATCTACAGCACATGATTATTTTGATGTTTGTGTTGAGAGCGAGATCTAGAGCACATGAGTGATTTGATGTTTGTGTTGAGCGCAAGCTCTGAAGCACATGATTGTTTTGATGTTTGTGTTGAGCGCAAGCTCTCGAGCACATGACCGATTTCATGTTTGTGTTGAGCACAAGCTGTGGAGAACATCACTGTTTTAATGTTTGTGTTGAGCACGATCTTCAAAGAACATGGAAAATAAGAATTGGAAGTGTTGGGCATAAGCCGTGGAGCATTCCAAGTTGATGTTGAGCATAAGCTCTAGAACATCAAATCCTTGGCCATTGTATCCCTAGGTGTATTATAAAATTACATCCTAGCATTAGTGTTGAGTGAGAATCTATGGGATTACACTAAGTGTAACTTCTTGTTTTTTAGCGTTGGGTATGGGCTCTGAATAATGCTAGGAGTTATTGAAAAATAATTATGTTGAGTAAAAACAACTCTGAAAAACATTGACCTCATCTTATTTATTTTTAAGGTGATTAAATGAAATTTCAAATTTCTGTGTCTCATCAAGTATTGAAGAACTACCACAATATACGAGGCAATCCAACATGCAAGGAGATTTAGACCTTCCTAACTTAGTTGACCAACCCTACCTGAAGGCCTTAATAAAGAAGTGACTATATGCTAAAAGAGAAGTACCATGCGATATATATATATAATGTGAATAAACGAGTAAGCCTATGTATTAATAATAGTAACTATAAATAATAATTGAAGGATCTATGTATTATTATTTATTACAATAAATAATTAATATTTAAATAACTAAAATATTCAAAATAGAAACTAAACAAAATGTTCCTAAGTTAAAATAAATAAATATTAATTTCACATTAATTAAATAAAAGATTATTTCAAGAAAACAAATGATTCTTGATTTGACTGTCCCTTTTTCCTAAAGATTGGCTATAAAGACCCAAGCCAAAGAGAGGCTTGGGGATCCCATCTATTCTCTCTAATCATTTTTCTCTGAAGAGTTCTTGGAGAGCATTTTTCTAAAAAGGAAAAGCAATCTGGTATCATGTACAAAACCTGTTATCTCAAATAGGTGAAGCCTTACCTTTAGGAGCTCTATGCTACTTGCATGTTGGAACTAGCTCAAGGGAATCCAGATTGAAACCAAAAATGGTTCTGGGTTATGGTTAGGTGGAACATGGTAGTTCCCAAGTTATTCAGTTGACAGATTTGGGGTCAGAATTGTCTATGTTCTTATTAATTCTTTGAGCTTGAGTGTGCAATGATCTAGCCATTAAATTAGCTTCAAATTGTAGGTATGAGGTTCTACCTTTCTTACAGTTTATACAGAGTTTTATTAAAATAGGGTTTATAATCATGAATGAAAATCTGTATATTATATGTATGCTCAGCTAGTTTTTTTTCCTTTTGATTACATAACCTCAAAGCATGAACTGTTTGCATCTAATCTCAAGGAAAAATATAGTTTTTATTATTTTAGTATTATTCTTTTTATGGTCATTCATGCATACCTTAAATTCATTCTTCTCTTTATTTATTTAAATTAGCTAACATATTTCATCTTAGGTCTAAATTCTAGATTATTTGAGATAACTAGATTTCTGTATATTGTTCAAAATTAGATAAAAAGTGTAAATAGAGTTTCCTTAAAGATAAAAAAAACCTTATTAGCATTTAAAATAGATACATAAAATGTTAAGTTAATCTACAGGCTAAAAGAATCAAACTAACCATAGCTCATATCTCTTACAAACCATTTAAAACTAACTCTCAACATAAAACCACAACGCTAGCAGATTTCATATTGCCACTGAGTATGATATTATTATTTCCATATTAAAATCAAATATAAACAACATATCGTAAACATTGTTCACATCCTTCACAGATAAACATTGAATCCATGCAAAAATATAAACGTTGATAAGTTCTCAAAACCCAATGCAGCCATTGAATCGTACATAGGATTACATGTGGGATAAATACCACTTAATTAAATTAAAAAATATTTTAAACAAATCCTAGCCATGAAAACCTGCTAAGGCTTGGTTGTAGGCCAAATTACATACCAACTTATCAAACAACTAAAATGATAACCAGAAACTAGGACTCACCATTTATATAAACGAACGTATTAAAGACAGAGTCATTATGTTCAACATTAATAAATTAAACCTAGTGCACCCATAATCGAATCCTATGGAATTCCCAACCCAAACCATAACCATATTTCACACCAAAATCCCAGGACCAAATCCTGTAGGTGTCATGGCCAAAACCAAACATCAACACTAAAATAAACCCTAAGTCTAAATAGTCAAACATCCTAGGATCGAATCCTGTACGAATCAAGGATAAATTAAAAACATAAATGCTAAAATTAACCGCAGGTATAAACCATTAAACAGTCCAGGATTGAAAACTGTAGGCACCACTATCAAACACAAAACATAAATGCAGTGATATGCATAGTAATGGTTTTTCCTCTCAGGATTCCCACAAGAACTTCAAATGATAAATCGATAGCTTAACAAATTTGAGTTATTCTTTCATAACCAAATACATAGTCACATTATTAATAAACAGAAAAACCATGTTTGAATGTTGTGTATTCACCTAGGGACCGAGCCAATCTCCTAAGATCATGATCGTAAGGTGAAACCCTAGCCACAATAACTATTAACTCATTTATCATGACAAAAATACAATGCATAACATATATAAAATACACGGTCACGATTTCCACAGTGTGATTGCAAGCAATGGCACTGTAAGCCAACATTCGTACCAGTCAAGTCTAAAATGCATAGATTCCCATTAAAATGATAAACCAATACATTTCAAAATGTTACAACACAACAAAATGTTGATGTATATGTAACTTTGGAATGTATTCTTCTATGTATCTTATGTATTGTTACTCGATGTTTATTCCGGGATGTTTCTATTATGTATTTGAGTCATGTGGTTATGCCCCAATGTTTCGATCGGGAGGATTAATAATGTAATCAAGTCATGTCAAGTCATTAGGTAAGTCCCCACAGTTTCGGGGCACTTGAGTTATTATACACTAATTAAGGTGTAGGCTCGAGTAGTAATTATTAGGGTTGAGCCTACGTGTGAAATGTCAACTTAAGTGAACGGAATAATATAAATAGAGAGTGTGTGTCTCTCTATTTATCACTCGTGAAATACATCACTTGCTCTCTCAAGTGTGGCGCACCTTTGGAGAAGGAAATACTTTGGCTTGACAGAAGACAGAAAGGTGTTGTTGTGTTGGGAGGTCATCTTACTGTTTTGGGATCACATCTTGTGGTGATACTATCTTAGAGGAAGTTGAGGGGTTTTCTCCATTTATGATTTCCCCTCCTAAAATATTTGTGTCTCTTGTCTCTTGTGATGTGCTTATGTGATTGCTGTGCTTGTTATTCTCTCAGTGAAAAGATCTTAACATAATGCTAGCTTAAATGTTGAAAAACTAACATGGTATCAGAGCTAACCTGAGAAGAAGACATTGTGCAGCTACAGGAACTAGGGCTTCCTATTTTGTGGATCTTCCTCCACATATTTTCAGCAAAAGTATGCTAGGATGACTCTCCATTGAAGGGTGCATCTTTCTGTCGATGCGGAATTCAATTTCAAGCATTTTCAGTTTCGATGCGGAAATTAGGGCTTTCTACAGAAGATGAATTTTTGAGTGAGACTAGCATAGGATTTTTCTCCTCATCAAAACCGAAATTTAGAGACCTGGATCAAGAAATTTGGTTGGGTAAATCTCTGGGAAAGTCAAACCCTAGTTTGACCCCTAGCTAGGAGAAACCCTAAATACTAAAACTGCTAAGTTTTGGTACAGTAGCTATATTATGAGATTGGAGAAGTATCAGAAGCGAAAAATTGCAGGGGCCAAATATACAATCCTGATCAACACTGTGTCCAAATTTCAGCCTTGTATTCGCTATATTCTGGGAGATATGATCTCTCCAATTTAGGGTTCCATCCTCTTCCAGAAATCATCCATAAACAGGACACCTGGGGAGATCTGAAATATCTTGGGCTACAGAGGTCCAAATGGAATTCCTAAAGATTTTCCAGAAAGGGCACGGACTTAAATTTTTGTGCTCCGAAGGTCAGACTCAAAATATGAACCAGTGACACGTGGCATGCCGTTCAACTTCGCTGTTCTGAACAGTCCTGTAACAGGTCACCTTGGGAAAAGGATCATAAATCCCAAATGGTGAAACCAATTCTGATGAAACCTATGGTGTTGTATCAGAAGCATGCGAGGTTACCTCAGTGAAAAATTTTAGACACAGAGGATCAGTAAGTTCATATATATCACAGAAACAGTAACAGGCATTTCTGCAGAAGAAATCAAAAAATTAGGGCTTCCTGTTCCGGGAGCTTCCCTCCATTGTTTTCAGAAAAGGAGTACATTGAACAGCTCCATTTGAAGAGATCTATCTGTTTATCCAATCAGATCTGAAAGATTCCAAGTTTTGAAAATTAGGGTTTCTACGACAAACCCTAGATCAGTGAACTCCAGGACAAGGACAGACACCTCAAATCGGTAAGATCTAATCCTTTGCTATTTCCATTTGAGGTTCTCATTTCAATATGATATATCACATCAGCTTGGTGACAAGGTTGGGGAAGTTGACAACTTCCAAGCCTGGAAGTATATGATCTCTCTGAAGAAAATGGATTGGACACCTACATGAGTATAGAGGTTCCAGTTTCAGAGGGAGACGAGGTTAGAAGCCTTTCCCATGAAGAACTTGGTCAAGTCCAAAGAAGACATCATGCTCATGCTGCAGAGGATGATGAACCGTCTAGAAAGAGATCCAGATATGAAAGTGAAGATTCTTCAAGCAAGGATGAATATGTTATGATATCAGCTCTCACAGGTAACATTACTCATGGAAGTGATGATTGGCTTATTGACAGTGGGGCTTCCAAACATATGATGGGATTCAAGGAATCCTTTGTAAGACTATCAGAACATGAATCACCTCACAAGGTGAAACTAGTAGATGACTACCAATATCCAATAAAAGGTACTAGGGAATCTTCATACAATCTAGACTCCGGAATGCAGGTTGCATTCATAGATGGTCAAGTCATCATGTGGCCAAAAGGAAATACTATCGATGATGTGGTAGTGATTGAAGAACACGAAGGAGGCTTGTACAAATTGAAGGGATATCTAGAACAAGCCTTGATCCATGACATAGTAGAGCCAAATGGGCTTTGGCATAGAAGGCTTGCACATGTGCATTACAGAGCACTAATTATTGCAAGCAAAGCTGTTTAAGGTCTTCCAGAATTTCAAGCTATTTGAAGGAAAGAACAAAATTAGAATATGACCTAAAGAAACCAGTTGAAGAATGTGAAGTTCCAGAATGCAGAACAACTTGAAGCGGTGAAGAATGCAGAAGTGGTGATGGCCACCTTGAATGGCCTCCCAAGATCGTGGAATTCATTCATTCAAGGAATGTGTTCCAAAAGGAAGTGATTACTTTCAATAGACTCTAGAAAGAGAAGCTCAAGAAGAGAAGGTGGGACCAATTGAATATCAAGCTCTTTCCATCCAAAGAATATCCCTCAAGCAATGAGGAATATGAAGAACTCAACTCTTGAAGAACTTCTTATCCACCTTAGCTTTTGGATAAGAAATGATGCTATTATGAATGAAGAAGACGATGAAGCTGAAGGCTCAAGAAGGAGTCTACCCTCGAAACAAATAAAGATAAGTATTCAATTGTCATTTCTTTATATAATTTTGTTATGCATTTGTTTATATTCAGTTATTGTATTATGCATGATAGGATGTTTGCATTAATGACAGAATACTACTAATATGCATGTGATGGGTAAGTGGCTCATGGGGCTATACAAATTCTCCATTGCTACTTATCTAGAATGAAACCTCTTTGCTGACATATTGATTAGTGCACAATCTCAATGTTGTCCTGGTAGAGATGGAAGGCATCTAGAAAGTTTCTATGAGATATGGATGAATGTTATATTGGCTAAAGTAGTTGCATGATCATATATTTATGCATAAGTGTTTGCCAATATAAATATTCCTTATGAAATGTTTCTCACCATACAATTGCATTTGACTTGTAGGAAATATCGCATACATAATCGCCTACAAGCCAATAAGAATGAAGACTTGTTCCGAAGAACAAGTGACGACATTTCAAAATGAAGAATAATATGACGAGTGCAGTGACATCATTGATGTAGAACGTTCCAGCCTCCAAGAAGAAAGGGAAGACTAGTTCAAGAAGAATGATGTTAGGGCACAGTATCGAGACCTGAAGAGAATTTCATAGTTCCATCATGCAGTAGATGGAAACATGGTGGGATACAAAGCAAGATTCGTAGAATGAGGCTTCTCACGAAAGGAAGGCCTAGACTACGAAGAGACATTTGCAGCCAGTAAGAGTTGAAACAAATACATGATGAGATTGATGAAGATCTTAACCTTTGCTAAAAGGTTGAAGATGAAATTCTATACACTAGATGGATGCATAGAATACTAGTAGCATAGGAAGCTACTTGTCACTCCGGTATAGAATGTTTTCAGTGCATAGAGCACAGAAGACAGAGGGAGTATGATGCTCCGCTTCAGAGGGAGTGACTACAGAATATCTTGAGGTTTGACATGGTACAACAGGATGAGCAGATTACTGATGACTCTAGGCTTTACTGAAAGTAAAGTGGATTCCAACCTTTTCTTCAAGGTTGAAGGTAGAAGACCAGTGATGTTCCTGTTATGTGTCAATGCACTACTGTTCTAGGTATGGAGGTGTGACAGAGTACAGATGTAATATTCCTTGGACAAGGGAAGTATGCAGTAGAGATCCTGAAGAGGTTCAGGATGATGGACAACATGACCACACCTATGGCATTGAATATGAAGCTATTGAGTGATGCTTCATCAGAGTCGGTTGATGCTACGATGTATCGTCAGATGATTGGGTCATTGATGTACCTGACGAACACGAGACCAGATATTTTCTTTGCTATGAACACCTCGAGCCAGTACCTGATAGATCCGAGAAGTGTTCACTTGATTGCTGCAAAGCATATTCTGAGGTACCTAAAGGGTACAATTGATTATGGGCTCAAGTATGATGTGAATCAGAAGATTAACTTGGAGGGTTATGTTGATTCAGATTGGGCAGGCAGTGCCATCGACAGGAAGAGTACTTTAGGATGTTGCTTCAGTATGGGATCAGGTGTGATCTCTTGGTTTAGCAGGAAGCAATCCTGTGTGGCACTGAGTACAGCTGAAGCAGAGTATGTCGCAGCTTGTTCAGCTAGTTGTGAGGCAGTATGGCTGCGGAAGCTACCGTCTGATATATTTGATCTCCAGTCGGATGCTACCTATATACATTGTGACAACCATAGTTGCGTGAAGTTGTCATAGAATCCAGTGTTCCATGACAAGTCAAAGCATATCGAGATCAAGTATCACTATATCAGGGATATGGTGCAGAGAGGAGCAGTGAGGCTCCTGTATGTTGTGACGGAGGAAAAAATAGCTGATGTATTGACGAAGCCATTGGCTAGGCTGAAGTTTGAGTACTTCAGAGAGAGACTTGGTGTTCTCTAGATCGAGGCTTCCTCCCAGAGACAGTGATGTGTCCCAAAGCCATTCTGACGAGGAGGTCAGATGTAAGGGCTGAGCCATTCTGTCATGGTGAGAGGATTCAGTTCCTTCCATGTCAGATATGAGTGCTAAGATTGAGAGCCATTCTGACGAGTAGGTCAGATGTAAGGGCAGTGCCATTCTGTTCATCGCTAAAGGATTTAGTTCATTCCATGTCAGATGTAAGTGTAGAAATCTCTCCTCATCATGGGTGAGAGTATTCCATCATTGTGGCGGAGGTGGCTCCTGCCTGGATGGGATTGAGGCATTCTGACGAGCAGGTCAGATGTAAGGGCCGAACCATTCTGTTCATGGCTAAAGGATTTAGTTCCTTCCATGTCATATGTGAGTGTTGGCCATTCCGACTAGCAGGTCGGATGTAAGGGCAATTGCCATTCTCTATGAGAGTGGAGGCGCCTGGTCAGTTACCAGGTAGCTCAGTCAAGGACTGGGGGCCATTCTGATATGACTGCTGGGATGTGTTCTCATAGGATCAGATGTGAGTGCAAGCCTTTCCATCAGTGTGGTTGGATGTGTTCCCCTGGATGGATGTAAGTGTAGAGCCTTTCTGGAGTGACTGCTGGGATGTGTTCTCGTAGGACCAGATATAAGTGCTGAAATCTCTTATCACTGTGATAGGATGTGTTCCTGTCTGGATAGGAGTCTTCCATCAATGTGGTTGGATGTGTTCCCCTGGATGGTTGTGCTTTTCTGATGAGGAGGTCAGATGTAAGTACGAAAATCTCTTATCACTGTGATAGGATGTGTTCCTGTCTAGATAGGAGTCTCCCATCAGTGTGGTTGGATGTGTTCCCCTGGATGGGATTGTGCCTTTTTGACGAGTAGGTCAGATATAAGTGCAGAGCCATTTCACAGATGGTAGTAGGTGTGTCCTACCATGCTGGTGATTATAAGTGCTGAGCCATTTCACAGATGATAGTAGGTGTGTCCTATCATGCTGGTGAATGTGAGTGCTGGACCCTTCTGACGAGAAGGTCAGATATAAGTGCTGGGTGTGCCTTTCTGACAAGCAGGTCAGATATAAGTGCTGGGCGAAGACCTACATGAGGGTAGGCCTACAACCAGCATGAAAAAGGGCTGGCTCTGTAGAACTTCCTATGACGAGATAGTATACACATGATGATGACTAGAGGAGATCCAGATCGAGAGATGATCCAGATCCAGTTATGATGACTCCGAGAGATCCAGATCGAGTTATGATCCATATCCAGTAGTGGTGATCCAGATCGAGTGATGATCTAGATCCAGTGATGCCATTTGATGTTGATCCAGATCAAGTGATGATCCAGATCCAGTCCAGTGATGTTGATCCAGATCCAGTGATGCCATTTGTGTTGATCCAGATCGAGAGATGATCCAGATCCAGATGACTTGAAGATGAATATGACTTGAAGACGAAGATGACTCAAAGACGAAGATGATCCAGTTGATGTATAGAAGAAGACCAGTGCTGAAAAATTGTGTCGAAATAATACCTTCCTAGTTAAGAGGGAGTGTTGATGTATATGTAACTTCGGAATGTATTCTTCTATGTATCTTATGTATTGTTACCCGATGTTTATTCCGGGATGTTTCTATTATGTATTTGAGTCATGTGTTTATGCCCCGATGTTTCGATCGGGAGGATTAATAATGTAATCAAGTTATGTCAAGTCATTAGGTAAGTCCCCACAGTTTCGGGGCACTTGAGTTATTATACACTAATTAAGGTGTAGGCTCGAGTAGTAATTATTAGGGTTGAGCCTACGTGTGAAATGGCAACTTAAGTGAACGGACTAATATAAATAGAGAGTGTGTGTCTCTCTACTTATCACTTGTGAAATACATCACTTGCTCTCTCAAGTGTGGCGCACCTTTGGAGAAGGAAATGCTTTGGCTTGACAGAAGACAGAAGGCTGCTGTTGTGTTGGGAGGTCATCTTACTGTTTTGGGATCACATCTTGTGGTGATACTATCTTAGAGGAAGTTGAGGGGTTTTCTCCATTTATGGTTTCCCCTCCTAAAATCTTTGTGTCTCTTGTCTCTTGTGATGTGCTTATGTGATTGTTGTGCTTGTTATTCTCTCAGTGAAAAGATCTTAACATAATGCTAGCTTAAATGTTGAAAAACTAACACAAAATATTTACAAAGCCAAAGTCTCACGACAAGGCCTTATACAATTGCATCCCTTGGATGCCGAAACTATCAAAAGAACCCAAAAAACCTATCAACCCAACAATCAAAACTACATAATGATAAAACAAGTTCAAGTCTCTATCAAAACAAACACGCAGAGGTAAGGGTCTTTGTATTTTTGCATGGCTTACCTGCTTAAAGGTTGTGCATACCACCTAAAGAGCCACCATCAAAGCTACATTCAATCCACCCTCTACCACCTGCATACCAAACACATAGAATCCATGAGGAGTATGCCAGAATTAATGAAAGAAAAAAAACCATTACATTATTATAGATCGTGTTGAAATCTTACCTACCAAATGAGCGGGAAGGTTGTGGCATTTCACAAGATAGCTCCTGACAGCTTGAAACCACTCAGACAACTAGAGAGAAACCCAAATGAAATGCATATCGACCATACCCAACATTTGAGTCTTCTTTCCCACATTTTCCCAAGAGAAATTAAAGAACCACCCTATTCTCCACTACCAACGAAATCAAAACCCAAAGAGCTATAGTCAAGCTCACGATGGTTTTTGCATAATCCACCACGCCAACATTAAAACTATAACAAAACCCTCCAATGCAATGCTAAACCAAAGTTGTATGGAATATTAAATATTCCATAAACCATTTATGCATACCCATAGTTTTCTAAGGTACTCTTTACAAGGTTTTCCATGGTATATGGATCATGCCTTAAACCCTAGGAATTTTACCTTAAGGTTTACAAATTATGTAAAATAAATAATCAAAGAAGATAAGGTTTTAAAACCTTAGACATAATAAAATATACCATAAAGTTTATAATCATACACTTATTTCAATCTTGCATAAAATGTAGGACTTAGGTACATTTATGCTTAGGAATTTAGTCCTCCTTTCACCAAGCTTGACCGGGATAGTTTAGTGTAGATGTAGTGTTGTAAGTTGTTTTTACTTGCCATGGTCATAGACAGAGTTTGCGAGTGGAATAACCTGGAAAAAATTAGGAGCATGTGTTATTTCACAATGAACTAAATAATCCCCTTAAAGCAGTAGGAATCCTTACCTTTTTCGAGTGGACCCTCAAGGGATAAACCCTACCACTCCAGCCCTTGACATACAAAGGAAAGTCATCATTTTTAATAAATAAAAACATAAAAGAAAATAAGACATATAAATATGAAGTAAAGTGTAACTTAACCAGCATCAACAAATACCTCATACAAGTAGAGACACACAGAGTAACTATATAAACAAATCCAAGTAATATAACCTCATCACATAAACATATCATCATTATAAAAGAAAACATATAAAAGGGGAAACACCTTACAACACTTGATTTAGTAACAATAACAGATACATTCCATAGAAGTTAAAAAATGTCCTTGAAAGGTAGCATTTAACTAGCTTATAATTTTGATTTTTACTTTTGAATTTTAGGGACATTACAAGTGGTATCAGAGCCCATATTCAAACACTAAGATACCTTATGGGCCTACAAAACACTCGTTGCAGAAAATAGATTATTTGAAATTATGTTAACTAACGGGAAATTATTTGTTATTAAAAATTTTAAATTGTAGGATTCAAAGAACATTTCATATCATGAACATGGAATAAGACAATAGACAAAAAGAAAAATTGGATACCCCTAGATGGGAGGAAGAACTAGTGGTTGAATTAAATTCTGATATACTGAAAGCCATACAAAGTCTGCAAGCAGACTTACATAGTAGGATAATAATATGAATGAAAGAAAATATCAGCAAGAAACTAATGAAGCTTTATTGTGGAACATGATGAGAGGAAGCCCACGTGGACAACCTAATCATTATGATTCAACCAACAATTTCAAGAAATATTTTTTATCATGAACGTGACATTAGCCCAAGGGAAGAAGGAAAATAAGAACACACACTTGAACCTCCATAAATAGATGATCACATTCTTTCTAGTGATAATTCCCTTTCTCCTTGCAGAAAGAAATAGAATAATGATGACAACCTCCAAAGAGAGTTCATAAAGATAAAATCCCAAACCTATGAAGGAGAGATGAACACCAAGGAGAAAGCTGACGAATGGCTTCTAGGTATGAGCAAATACTTCTGAGTACACAAATACTCTAGTGAGATGAAATCCTGTCTAGCCATCTATAATTTAAATAGAAAAGTAGCTAGAAGGTGGAGGGACCTAAAAGATACCAAGAAAGATGAGGTAAAAGAAATCCGATGGAGTAACTTTCACAGAATTTTTCAGGAGAAATACTCATCTAAAATATTCTTCGATAGAAAGGTGAAAGAATTTCACGAGTTAAGTATGGGTTCCATAACCATGTATTCTTTTATTAACATATTTTTGGATCTGTTACATTATGTGCCATACATAAAGGATGGGACAGTAAACTACAACAATTTTTAGGATGTCTTCCTCCCAATTTTTGAGAGAGAATTGGATTTGACATGCCTAAAACTATGGAAAACACCCTACACAAAGTGAAGATTTTTTATGAGCATGGATAGCTGAGGCAGGAAAACATCAAAATAAGTCGAGACAGATCTAGGATCTTCCTGGACAACCGCAAATTGGGTTTCAACCCACCACCTTACAAAAAACATAACAACATTTTTCCAACTAATAAGAACTTCAACACGACTGATACAAAGCCAAATATATCAGCACCAAATGCTAACATATCGGTAGCAAATGGAGGATTCAATGTTTCCCCGCTGAAAATAAAATGTTGGAAATTCCAAGGGTCCCATTATGCCCATTTTATAGCTGATTTTACCACTCCAGGTGAATCTCACTTTGTATGGCCTTGCCCTATCCCGCTGCAGACTCCTTAGACCCCATGGACCATTTTTTGTCCTTTGATGTTTCATTGATCATTCATATAAACATGTGAAAAATTATATACGTGACTTTTAATCCCTTAATCGCATATATACACGGGTTTGACCACTAAAACCGCGTACATCGGGATGTGTACAAAATCCAAAACCGTTTGGAGTTTTCCTTGACATAGATTCGACTCACTTGACTCCTGGCCTTCCCTATGCCTTGAGATCACTCGGACTCGAACTTTCATTACCCCTTTGAAAAGCTATATAAGGAACCCTATGGTACATTGAAGGCATATGAGAGAATTGAGAGAAAAGAAACTATAGTCCATTGTTTCCGGAACATATGCTTGAGTTTGCATCCCCTTGTCCCTTGGAGCACTAGTGTGTTCTTCCCAGGCTTGCCTTTTGCTTGTGAGCTTGCTATCGAGAGATGGAGGATTGAGGTGGTGGAGGCCCAAGTGGGGGATTCAGTTTGTCCAGTTCACAGATATGTCGTCAGAGGTTGTATTTATTGTAATCTCTTATTTATATTAATAGAAATATATTTTCCTGTCCAATAATATGTGTTTGAATGAATATTTTATCCATGGAAATATTTCAAATGCTTATACATTGTTGATTATATATGCTAGAATAGATCTAACACCATGATATATAATATGCTTGTGTTGTTTACTTGTTATTGAGGAAGTAATTTATCAATTCAAGCTAAAGTTGGAAAGCTCAATAGGTATCTACTTCAACCATCTGGAATAAGGTACGAGGTCTGATCCTTTAGTGTTAGAAATTTACTTTCTATTGCATATTGGAAAATATTTATTTTTGGAGTCAAGCTGTCTGTTGTGGTACCCCAAGCCATAGGAATTTATCTCTATAACAGAATTGGCAACTCCGTTGGGGAGTTCCTAGTAGTTGTCCTTTGGGGGTTGTTCTATCGGCATTCAATGAATTTGAATTACTCTTTCTCTCTTGTTTCTGTGTCGGTTTTGGGGAAATGTATGCCTGGTAGTGTCTGATTGGTGTGAAGTTTGTTTCAACTTGTCTGTTTGCCTTGATTTTATGCACCTTTCTTCCTATATGCGAGTTTTTAACTCACAGTCACTTATACACGTGGGTTTCTCTGCGATTTCTGCGTATACACACGAGTTTACTGTGAATAGTCACATATGCCCTTAGTTTTTCCTTTTTGTGGAAGTTAAATGGTTGCTGGGTGAAGTTTGATGATTGTTGAGTCTCCTTTGGCACTGCCTTAGTCTGTTTATACCTCTGTTTCTGACCAAAAACATTTTTTTTAGGCTAAATTTTTTTTAAGAAGGTTCTTGTCATGGCTTTTTCGATTTTTTGTTTGGGATTAGTGCATTAGATTTCTTTTACCTTAGTGCTTTGCTTGAGTGCTGCTTGAGTGTGCTTGCAGAGTCTAGGGGTCGTAGAATCATTCTTTTGCTTTTTGTATCTCATTTTATTTCAAAACATCCAAAAAAATTTGCTGATCATCATGCATTGCATTTTTCATTTTTCATTGTACTTGCACTAGATTTGCTTTGGATTACTAGTTAGGACTTCATATAGGAAATCTTGCATTCATCATATGAAGAAAAAATGTGCATTTCACGTAGTAGCATGGCCTGTTTTCATGGACACAATGAATTTGCATTGATTGTTAGGTGTGCATTTTACTTCATGTTGTGTCATAACACCATTAGTTGCACGGTCATATCCCTATTTTTGAGTAATAAAGCCAATTAAAATCAATGCTAAATTAATATGAACTATGCTCTTTTCTTTTCTAGGGTGCACCAACAAGCTTAGGTTTTACGGTCTTGGAATAGTTCATTGTCAGTAAATTCTCCAAGACCACTAAACAACAACATGTATGTGTCTGTCCAGGTGAGTGTGTGAAATCCTTGGTATAACCAGTGTTTCTCAGGATCCTCCTCTCAAAAGGGAGTTAAGCACGAGGCAGTGTGAGTGGTTATTGATTGGGATGACCCCTAGTCATAACTAAGTAGCACCAGAGATATTTCCAGGATTGTATTCGTAGCT
>LPNX010552224.1:139165-166598 GCA_001517045.1 Pseudotsuga menziesii | reverse complement strand
TTCTATTCATTCTCTCTGCTACATCGTTTTGTTGAGGATTGTAGGGAACGGTAGTCTGATGTGCAATTCCATGTTGACGAAGATAAGCTTCAAAAGCATTTTAAGTGTATTCTTTTCCATTATCAGTATGAAGTGTACCAATTTTTTATTGTGCTTGTTTTTCAATCAATGCATGAAAGTCTTTGAATGTTTGAAATGCTTCTGACTTTGTCTTTAAACAGTAAATCCAGCACATTCGTGAGTAGTCATCAACAAATGTCATAAAGTACTTGTTCCCATTTGCTGAAGGAGTTGGCATTGGGCCACACAAATCAGAATGCACTAGTTCTAATTTCCTACTTGCTCTGAAATTAGACTCATGGAATGGCAGCTTACAATGTTTTCCTAATATACATGCATCACATTTTTCCTTCTCTTTAGGAATGGTGGGCAAGCCAAATACACCATTCTTTTTCAACAAACGAAGACTGTTATAATTTAGATGACCAAATCTTGCATGCCACAATGATCTAGATGACATATTACCTTCTTCATGCTGAGAGAGGTAGGCATAGTTCTGAAATATTGCGGATGAACCCTTGAGCTTCAGCAGCTTTCCATCTTCATATCCAGTCATGATGACTTGGTTGTCAGAGGACTTTCTTATTTCAACGATTCCATCAAACATGCGGATGGAATGGCCTTGCTGTCGAATCTCCACCAAGGACGGCAGGCCCCTCTGCAACTTTGGAAGATAGAGAACGTTCTTCAACAAGAAATCATGGAATCCAGGCATCTTCAGTCGAATGGTGCCCATTCCTTTTGGTTTAATACTTGACTTATCTGCAAAGTAAACTATGCCATCTATTGATTCATTAAGTTCTTCAAAACAATCTTTTCTGAATGTCATGTGTGATGTTGCACCAGTATCAAGCAGCCAACAATCTTTATAAGATGAAAGAGAAGTCATTTCATTAAATCCAAGATTACAATGTGCAACAATACAAGAATCAGAAAATTTACTAGCATCTTGGTCATCTGTCTTCTGGTTGTGCTTGTCTTTGATGGAGTCCCATGAAGCCCAACACTGATCTGATGTGTGCCCAGTCTTTCCGCAATGCTTGCACTACAACTCTGATCTTTTGTTTCTGCCCCCTCTGCCTCTGAAATTTATTCTTCTTCTGCCTCTTTCTTTGCCGCAATCTCCCTTGGAAGGGTCTTTGAATTGGTCTTTGCCAGCTAGGGAAGCACCAATACTAGATGCCAAAGAGTGCATCTTTACAACCGTTAGTGTAATTTACAATAATAAACTTGATATGACAAAGAGAAATGAAAAAATAACCTTGCAGGTCTACAGTCTCTGCCAAGGTGAATACAATGCAAGTTTATAGCATACACAGGCTTCTTCAATACAAAATATATCAGTCTCAGTATCACAATGCAATATAGCAGTCTCAGTATCAGTCTTCAAGAAGGTCTTCAATAGGCTGTAGCAACACAGCAATCTCCAACGCAGGTAGTGTTGCATACAATGCAGTCTTCAGCATCATACAACTCAGTCTTCAGCAGCAAATACACAGAAAAAATTGCAGCACTCTCCAACATACATTATTTCTTCACTGATAGGTCTTCAGTATCTCATATACATAAGTCACAGTCCTCTTTCAAACAATGCAAATGAAAATATTTGCAGATTTTTCACTTAAACTCCATGCATACAAATTAGGGTTTGTGTATTTCCCAATGAATAATTTCAATGCAGAATACAAAGCATTTTACCTCCCCAGAAAAAATTCTTGTGACAGCAATACCACGCCGCAATCTTCACAGTGTCTTCAAAGGAAGAAGTTGGAAAGAAATTACATATGATAATGGCATATCCCAAGGTAGGTATCTGATCAAGAACAATGGTGTTTTATAACACCACCTCTTTACTGTCGTGATCTTTTATTTGACCATGATCGTTTCTGGCCTGCAATTCAAGTGATACCACCAGACTTTGCAAAAAAATAGGGTTTACTTCAAAAGAAATTAGGGTTCACTTCAAAATTCACTCAGCATATATATGATCAACACATATTATTTTCCAGCATATATATGATCAACACATATTATTTCTCCAGCGCAAAGACGGTGCCAAAAACCCAGCGATTAGATGATTATACACAACAACAAAAAACCTGCAGCATAGGTCGCAGCTCCACTTCCAGTCTTTACCAAACACACTGAAAATAATCACCAGCTTACACCGTTACAAGGCTCGAATATTCACTGCACAATCCAGTTTCATATATATACCAGCAACATGAAAACGTTTACAGACTCCACGCAGTTGAGGGCGTGAATCTTCACTTCAAACTTCACCCAAAATCTAGGGTAAATCTAGGTTTTATGTAGTTTCCAACTGTCATAGACAGCACAACAAAAAATATGCAGTCTTCACAAATATTATCTTCACGCAGGTCGCAACACTCCACTCAGCACTGAGGTACGCAGGTCACAGCACCGAGGTATGCACGCAGGTATCACAACGTCCAGGAAACTAGCAGGTCGCAGCTCATGCTCACAATACACGAGCAGGCTCGACAAGAATACTTTTCAGCCTTCAGATTCATGAAATCGCAGCTCTTAACACCAGAATCTGCAGCTTCTCAACGTAGCTCCTCAAAATATATCACAATATATCACAATATATCAAAGTGGTGCGCAGTCAAAATATCACAATATTCACGCAGCATACATTTTTCTGACTGCCAATACAATAGAATGTACCGCACAGTCACAGCTCATTTCAAACTCCAGCACAACGCAGACAGCAGATATACTCAATAGCACAGTCAACGCATTATATATCAATGTAGTATTATTTCTCCAAAGGCTATGCACAACCAAAATACCACGTTAGTCCAGAACGCGAACTTTCCACAACCTACAGCACATCGAAATCGACCGGCAACGCGAGCTTCCAGAACGCGAGCTTCCACAACCAAAAGACCACGTTAGTCCAGAACGCGAGCTCCACAACACGAGCTTCCAGAACCAAAATACCACGTTATTCCAGGCTCAGTGATGTTACAACATTCACAACATTCCTCTGGAATTAGGGTTTATGATACCACTGATAGGTATCACACAGAATTGATGGCACCCACGCAAAATACTACACATACAAAACGCTGGTAGGGATTAGGGTTTCCTCTACACAAAGGCAGTACACAAAACTCAGTCGAGAAGGGATTGTAACGCATGCAATGCATGTGACTCCACTGGCAGACTGATGGAGCAGTCTGGCAATGGACTGGCAAGCAGAATGGCAGCCAGGAGTTATGGCAGACAGCCCTGCTCTGATACCACTTGTTGGTAATAACTCCCGATTCGATATATATTTCCGATGCAAATGCCTATATTTATACAAAGTACATGGCGGTTGGGTTTCACCTTCCGCTTAGCCTGTTTGGATTCCTATCTAATCATATTCCTATTTATTATTTATTTACACTAATCCCGAAGGATTATTCTAACAACTATAGTCCATTGTTTCCGGAACTTATGCTTGAGTTTGCATCCCTTTGTCCCTTGGAGCACTAGTGTGTTCTTCCCAAGCTTGCCTTTTGCTTGTGAGCTTGCTATCGAGAGATGGAGGATTGAGGTGGTGGAGGCCCAAGTGGGGGATTCAGTTTGTCCAGTTCGCAGATATGTCGTCAGAGGTTGTATTTATTGTAATCTCTTATTTATATTAATAGAAATATATTTTCCAGTCCAATAATATGTGTTTGAATGAATATTTTATCCATGGAAATATTTCAAATGCTTATAAATTGTTGATTATATATGCTAGAATATATCTAACACCATGATATATAATATGCTTGTGTTGTTTACTTGTTATTCAGGAAGTAATTTATCAATTCAAGCTAAAGTTGGAAATATCAACAGGTATCTACTTCAACCATCTGGAATAAGGTACGAGGTCTGATCCTTTAGTGTTAGACATTTACTTTCTATTGCATATTGGAAAATATTGATTTTTGGAGTCAAGCTGTCTGTTGTGGTACCCCAAGCCATAGGAATTTCTCTCTGTAACAGAATTGGCAACTCCGTTGGGGAGTTCCTAGTAGTTGTCCTTTGGGGGTTGTTCTATCGGCATTCAATGAATTTGAATTACTCTTTCTCTCTTGTTTCTGTGTCGGGTCTGGGGAAATGTATGCCTGGTAGTGTCTGATTGGTGTGAAGTTTGTCTCAACTTGTCTGTTTGCCTTGATTTTATGCACCTTTCTTCCTATATGCGAGTTTTTAACTCACAGTCACTTATACATGTGGGTTTCTCTGCAATTTCTGCGTATACACACGAGTTTACTATGAATAGTCACGTATGCCCTTAGTTTTTCCTTTTTGTGGAAGTTAAATGGTTGCTGGGTGAAGTTTGATGATTGTTGAGTCTCCTTTGGCACTGCCTTAGTCTGTTTATACCTCTGTTTCTGACCAAAAACATTTTTTTTTAGGCTAAATTTTTTTTAAGAAGGTTCTTGTCATGGCTTTTTCGATTTTTTGTTTGGGATTAGTGCATTAGATTTCTTTTACCTTAGTGCTTTGCTTGAGTGCTTCTTGAGTGTGCTTGTAGAGTCTAGGGGTCGTAGAATCATTCTTTTGCTTTTTGTATCTCATTTTATTTCAAAACATCCAAAAACATTTGCTGATCATCATGCATTGTATTTTTCATTTTGCATTGTACTTGCACTAGATTTGCTTTGGAGTACTAGTTAGGACTTCATATAGGAAATCTTGCATTCATCATATGAATAAAAAATGTGCATTTCATGTAGTAGCATGGCCTGTTTTCATGGACACAATGAATTTGCATTGATTGTTAGGTGTGCATTTTACTTCATGTTGTGTCATAACACCATTAGTTGCACGGTCATATCCCTATTTTTGAGTAATAAAGCCAATTAAAATCAATGCTAAATTAAAATGAACTATGCTCTTTTATTTTCTAGGGTGCACCAACAAGCTTAGGTTTTATGGTCTTGGAATAGTTCATTGTCAGTAAATTCTCCAAGACCACTAAACAACAACATGTATGTGTCTGTCCAGGTGAGTGTGTGAAATCCTTGGTATAACCAGTGTTTCTCATGATCCTCCTCTCAAAAGGGAGTTAAGCATGAGGTAGTGTGAGTGGTTATTGATTGGGATGACCCCTAGTCATAACTAAGTAGCACCAGAGATATTTCCAGGATTGTATTCGTATCTGGGGTCTCTTTCGAGAGTTTCGGGCTTTGCTACCTTGTCCATACGGTCAATCCTACCTACGACTGTCTGCCTGAGCATTGATTATATTGAGATGAACTTAGTGGCCTTACCTAGCATATTGACGGGGTACTTTGCAAGGGTTATTCTGCTGGTGTCTTGCCTAGGTTGGGGTCAGACAGCATAGTCGCTTTATGCATTGAAGCTGAGGGCCACAATAATTGGTTACATACCCTTGCTTGTTGTGTATGGGAGTCTCAAGCCTCTCCTAGGAAATACATACCTACTTCATTTGGGAGATCACTCATCCAGCCCTTGTTTGCTTGCATTTGGCTTAAGATTTTATTAGTGATTGCTCTGTGCACAATAGCTTGCCTAGGGTTTGCGTAAATAGAGAGTCTTTTTATTTTTTGAGTCATTGTGGATTTGGGTGTGGCTCCTCGCCGTTCTCATCATTTAGCAGGACTTCCGCCTTCTACTTCTCCTCCTCCTTTAGGAGAGAGACCTAGACAGTCCAGTTGGACTATTTCACACATTGATTCACACACCATGGGAGACCATATGGAAAGTATTCCTAAACCACCTTCTCCCATTCGAGTGGATGATGGGGAGTTTACTCCTACCTATGATCCTTCACCCGACTTATCTCAGATAGGCCCCATGATTTCTAAGATAGGAACCTTTCATGATAGGTCTAGTCACTTTAGGGTTGATTCCCCATTGACGCATTACTGGTATGGAATGCTGGAGGATGCTGAGACTCATTTTGAACCCGCAAGCACTAGATATGGTAGTTATGGTATGTCTGGTTTTCCCACACATGATTTGGAATTTCATGTCGAATCTGAGTTTGAGCCTAACACTATGCCTGG
This sequence comes from Pseudotsuga menziesii, assembly GCA_001517045.1. Taxonomy (NCBI): domain Eukaryota; kingdom Viridiplantae; phylum Streptophyta; class Pinopsida; order Pinales; family Pinaceae; genus Pseudotsuga; species Pseudotsuga menziesii. The sequence continues at coordinate 160,500 of LPNX010552224.1, read as the reverse complement.
GGGCACTCTCATTCCTTACCATGTGGAGAGGTTTGGGAGCACTAGTCCCATTGCACCTTCCATCCCGGTGGTGGAAGTTACATCACATATTCCTCCTAGGTCTAGGGTTAGTGATCCTATTAGGATACCAGACCCGAGATGGGTGATGATAGGGAATAGTATGTACATTATTACTGAGGTCCCTCTATCCTCAGTCCCTGCTTCTTCAAATGTTCTCCCTCCACCTTATTCATGTGGTCCTTCAGGCCGAAATGTTGCTACGAGTCATGTCCGTACTGCGGTTACTAGACCGGTTGTATCTTAGCTTCATGCACCGCTTGTTGTTTTGGGAGGTCATGCTCATACTTCTAGAGGTCACATTCCTACTTCTGAAATGTATATTCCTACTTCCGGAATGTATGTTCCTACTTACGGAGTGTCCCATGCGACATCGCATCCAATGACTTATGCACCCTATTATGGGATGTAGTATGGATATAGTTCTTCACCTTATGGGGGTGGGTATCAAAAATATGCTTACTCTCCTAATTATAGCTTCGTAGTTCCTACTAGTTAAGGTCCACCACACTATGGTGCTTCCACGCCACCCTATATGGGTCATATAGGAGGAGGGCACTATGGCCAAGGCCATGGTGGTAATCAGACCTATATGAATCAGGGAGTGGTCCATTGACCTCATCATCCTAAGCTCCCTTTCCTCACAACGCTCAATCTTCCTGAATTGTCGAGATTAATGAACGATCCTGTAGCTCATGACCCGTCTTGGCCAGTTGTCCCTACCAAGGTTCCCTCAGACATATCTAAGTTCGAGGGAAAACCGGGAGAGGATCCGAGCGAACATGTTACTACATTTCACCTATGGTGCTCTTCGAATTCCTTACATCAGGAATCCATCTGTTTAAGGCTATTTCAACGCACCCTTACAAGGACTGCCGTGAAATGGTATATAGAGCTACCTAGGGGAGCTTTTGCTTTGCTCGATGACCTTGCGATGACTTTTCTTAACCACTTCCAGATACCAGTGTGTTATGACATTAGTACTAAACTCTTGTCGACGTTTCGGAAAGATAAAGACACACATATCTCTGATCATATTGAAGAGTGGTGTAGATGGAAGAGGTTAATTAAAGCCTTTATACCACTGAAGTTCCTCCTCGAGTGTTCCTCAAGTTGTTATTGCAGTATATAGTGAAGGATGTTTCTACATCCGGAGTGCAAAATGAGGAACAAGTGGGTTTTAGGCGCAAGAACTGGACTTGATCTATGCTCAGTCCGGTTTGTTATATGAGATTATTCCCAATGCTCCGCTTTCCAGTTTCAACCCCAAAGTCAAACCTAGACCACATGCTAATGGCATTGTGGCTTGTGCAAGTGCGAAACCTATGGATTCGGTTGCAAAACAAGTTATTCAATTGTCAATCAACCAATCTGCTTCAGGACAAGCTATGGTGAGTGTACTTTCGGTGCAATCGTCAGACCAGAAGGGTAGTTTGCAGCCCAGACAGAATAGAAAAAAGGGTAAAAATAATCATAAGGGTGGGAATAAGAATGAGAATGCTAATAGTAATGACAAGAATGATCGGAATGTTGGGGGGGGCAAGCAAGATAAACGTAAGGTTAAGTTCCCTTCCAAGTTATGTAAGGATGATCACCTCACTTACTTGTTCCTTCGTATTGAGGAAGCCTCGAGATTCTTGGCATAGGGCCCAGCTATGCTAACTAACTCTTTACCACACAATCAAAATATGAACTCAAGGTCCCATGACCAGTCTGGTGGTGATCAAGATCCACCAAAGGGTAGTGTTCATGGTTGCATTAACATGGTATGTGTCGTGAAAGTTGTGACCCGTACGAAATATTATGGTTCGTCACAACCCAACCCAGGCAAAGAGCCTAATCCACCAGGGTCCCCTTTGCATATTGAGAAACCTATGGATAAACTTGATACTGCACCTCGCATTCCTAAGGGACTTCTTAAGCGTTCGGGGCATAATCCAAATGCCCGAGATTCCTAGAACTATTCAGTTGTTGAGGATTTGGGCCACACTCCTTGTGCGATGTCTGCATTGGAAGTGCTTCAGAGTTGTCCTTTGTAAAGGAAGGCGTTTCTTTCTACCCTTGGTGTGAATGATGATGATTCTTCCTTTGTGATCAAATTTGAAACCGCAGGACTTCAGCCTCGCTTGCCATACTATGTGTCTCTTTTGATTCACGTAGAATGTATTAATATGACCATCAAGCGCACTGTGGTTGACGAAGGCACTGCTACTTTTGTAATGTCTTTATCATGTTGGAAGGATCTGGGTTCCCCTGAGCTGTCTAAATCAGCGACCATGTTAACTATGTTCGATGGGAGATCATTTAGGTTGCACGACATCCTTCCTTCCCTTAAATTCCATTTGGGAGGGAAGACCATTGCGATAGAGGTCAAGGTGGTTGATGTGCCCCTTGACTACAATATTTTGTTGGGTAGGAACTGAATGTACAGTATGGAAGCCATTGCTTCTTCCCTATTCCACGTTGTATGCTTTCTACATAACAGGAAGATCGTAACGATTGATCAAACAACATTCAAGAATCTATCTGTTACCGCATCTTTGAGAGCTTCGATCCCGATCGTTGAACACCCTCAGCCGGAAGCTGGGAGTGTGGGTGTAGGAATGTATCCATCCCTCATGGGAAGCTTTAGTTGTCCTTCACCGATCCTTATGATAGGATCTAGTTCCGATGAGGCTTCGACATCTACGAGATCGGTATATTTTTGCACAAGTCATATGGAAGATCCTTGGATCCTTCCTACACCGAGTACTCCGAGTGAGTCGGTCGTGACGAACGTCCCGTTGCCTGCAACTATGATAGCTTATGAAGCTAATCTCAAGTGTGTTGCAGATCCTAGTCCTTCCTCTTCACGGATGGAGGAGGAGGACCCTTATGTGCTGCCAGCATGGGAAGTCCAGGCTTCTCACGCACATGACTGCCTTCATACGGTTTTTCTTTCAGATGAAGCGATTATTGAGGATATGTCGAGAGTTGAGCCACCATGGGAGGAACTCCATCATAGATCATACTTTCTTCTTGAGCTTGACCACTTGGAGCATGAGGACTTTAGGGCGGTTCTTAGTCAGAGAGTTGGTAGTCCTATGGTTCCATTAAGCTCTCCTGGTCAGATGGTTGATGGAAACATGGCTAACATATCTTCAACGATTCCTATCAACATCTCTCGCAATCCTGGCATGATAGAGAATGTCTATATTGGGGTGGGATGTTCCCATGCTGAGATTCTAGAATACACTGAGCTATTTAAGGAATTCTGTGATATTTTTTCTTGGTCTTACGACAAGATGCCAAACATTGACCCTCGTATTGTCAAGAACGAGATTAAGACTTACCCCAACGCTAAGCCTGTTCGACAATGTTTGCATGCAGTGAATCCTAGGAAAGCACCCACGATTAAGGCAGAGATAGAGAAGCTGTTGAAAGCCGGTTTCATCTATCCCGTTCCCTTGACAGAGTGGGTTTCAAACCCCATTCTTGTGGATAAGAAGCAGGGAGTGATCCGCATATGTACCGATTTCTGTAATTTGAATCGTGCATGTCCTAAGGACAATTTCCCCACACCATTTATTGATTAGATTTTGGATGAGTGTGTGGGTAGCAAGGTTTTTTCCTTCATGGATGGATTTTCTGGATATAATCAGATACAGATTAAACCTAAGGACCAACATAAGACTGCATTTATTTGTCCTTTGGGAACGTTTGCATTTCGAAAAATGCCTTTCGACCTCAAAAACACCGGAGCTACATTTCAGCGGGAAATGACCTTGATCTTCCACGATCTCAAGTCAATTATCGAAGTATTTTTGGATGACCTTGCGGCTCATTCTCGTATGAGGATGTATCATCCCTATCACTTGAGATTGGTATTCGAAAGATGCCGGCACTATTCGGTCAGATTAAATCCTCATAAGTGCATCTTTTGTGTGAAGTCAGGCCGTTTGTTAGGATTCATCATTTCTAAAGAGGGTATAAGAGTCGACCCTTTGAAGGTTGAGGCAATACTTCAGTTGTCTCCCCCGAATAATATTTGTCATCTTCAATGTTTGCAAGGCATGGAAAACTTCTTATAAAGATTTGTTTTCAACTTTGCCAATTTGACTAGGGGATTCATGCATCTATTGAAGAAGGACACCCCCTTTTATTGGGATGAGAAAGCCTAGGAGTCCTTTCATGCACTCAAGCAGGCCCTAGCATTGGCCCCGATGATTAGTCCCCTAGACTATAGCCGTGATTTCCTCCTTTATGTGGCCGCGTCCATGGGGATGATTGGTATGGTTTTGGTTCAAGAGGATGAGGAGCTCCAAGAGAATGTCATATATTATCTGAGCTGAAACCTTATTGATGCAGAGATTCGTTATTTTCATGTCAAGAATCTTGCTTTAGCTACCGTACATGTGGTTCGGCGGTTGAGACATTATATTCTCGTTCGCCAAACCTTGGTTGTAGCCTATGTCAATCCGTTTCAATTCATCCTCATTCAAAGGATTATTGGGGAAAAATATAATAAATGGATTGTCATTTTGCAAGAATTCGATCTCAAATTTGTTTCGACAAAATCGAAGAAGTCTTTAATTTTTGCAAAGGTTATATTGGATTTCCCGAGCGAGGCCGAGGAGTTGGTTTTTGAAGATATATTTGTTGATTAACACATCTTCTTAATCTCAAATTTAGACCCATGGTATGGGGATATCATAATATATTTACAAACATTGAAGACCCCTACTCACCTCTCGCAAGATGAATGATGACGATTATGTCACGTCTCTAAGAACTACCTCATAGTGGATAACACTTTGTACCGCTGTGGGGTAGATTCAATTTTATGACATTGTTTAACTCATGAAGAGGATGAGGTAGTGCTAAATTATTGCTACGGAGGGGCATGTGGTGGTCATTTATCTGGGATTTCTACAACTCAAAAGATCTTAAGAGCGGCTTATTTCTGGCTGTTGATCTTTAAGGATTGTGTTGATGCGTTCAAGAGCTACCACCCTTGCCAGGTGTTCGCATGTAATATGCGCTCAAAACCTGCCCCATTATATCCCATTATCACCGTCGGTCCCTTCACTAAGTGGGGGCTCGATTTTATGGATTGCAATCCAGCTTTGGCTGGGGGGCACCATCTTATTATAGTGGTTGTTGATTACTTCACGAAATGGGCTGAGGCTATGCCTGCAGTAAAATCCAATGGTGAGACAGCCGCTCACTTTGTATTCAACCAAATTATTACTCGGTTTGAGATTTTGAAAGAGCTTGTCACTGACCATGGCTCGCACTTTCAAAACCGTATGATGGAAGAGTTGGCATCAAAGTTAGGGTATAAGCAAGAGAATTCCTCTTCTTACTACCCTCAAGTGAATGGATAGGTAGAAGCAGCGAATAAATCACTCAAATCCATTCACCAATGAACCATCGCACAAAGAAAGAATAATTGACACACCATGTTATATCCTGCTTTGTGGGAATATCAAACTGCTGTTAACACTGCCACTGGTTTTTCTCCATATCAACTTGTACATGGAGTGGAGTTGATATTGTCGATTCAATGTGAGATTCCTTCTTTGAAGCTAGCTGTAGAAATCTTACCAGACACTTCACCATTGGAGGAGCATTTGGTCCACCTTGAGCAACTTGATGAGTAGCATCGGGATGCCTTGGTGGCTCTAGAAGTTAATAAACGTCACGTAAAGGTCCAGTACAATAAGTCTGTTCATCTAAGGCAGTTTAGTGAAGGAGACTTTGTCCTTTTGTGGGATCAACTGAAAGAACCCTTGGGGGCAGGGAAAATTAATCCTATGTGGCGGGGTCCTTACATGGTCAAGTGTGTGTTAGAGAAGGGTGCGTATGAGTTGGTGGATTACGAAGGAACGGCTTTGGCGAAGCCTAGAAATGGGCTCTATCTCAAGAAATACTATACATGATCTTCAGCCAAGGCTGCTTATTGTATATTAGTGTATAGTTTTTCATAGTTAGGTCTTTTTCTTATCATGATCGGGTTTGTGATGAGTTTCCGTTTCTTTTGGTAGATGTCAATGGAATCTTCCACCTACATAAGATTCGTGGATGGTGCGAGTTGTCACACTCAACACTCAGCCTCTATTGTTTGGGTGATTTATACTCCTATGGGTCAGGTACTGTCTTCAGGAGGTGTATGTCTGCGACCATCTTCCAACAAGGTTGCTGAATATAGTGCCATTATTGAGCTTCTACGGAATGCCATTTCACATGGCGTTCTCTCTTTTGAGGTACGTTTGGATTCAGAGTTAGTAGTGTCACAGCTTAATGGTTTGTACCATGTTTGAGATCCAATGTTATTAAGAAGATTCTTACGTGTGAGATTGTTAGAACGAAAATTTGACAATATAGCATATATACACATTCCAAGAATTAATAATCAAGTTGCTGACTCATATGCTAACTACTTGTTAGATTGGAATTTGTTTCATTCACAGGAAATTCATCACAAACAAAATTTTTACACATGTAAATAAATAAACCGATCACCATAAAAAAGTTTATATAAAAGCCAAAATGTGATAATACATAGTGTCATAATACAAAATTGGGGCTCTTGAGACACTAGCATATAATACATGGTAGTACAAAATGTATACACTCCCAGGTGTCTAATCCTGTGGAGGAGGAGGAGGGTTGTGATCATGGAAGGTCACTACAGCTCTAGCTATCCGTTAGAACAATCGCACCCATGCAAATGGTACACCCACCACCCGTCGATGCATAGCCTCAGAAAAGTCCTCGACTTACACCATGGGAACCCTATGTGTCAGCCTGACAAAATTGGTATGAATGCTCTAGAGCGTCTGCTCCACATCCACACCCGTGATATCATCTCCTCTTCCTCTCCATCTATGATAAGGGAAGCCTTCTGGCCGTCGTGGTCCCACATCTGCACACAAATGGTATATTTCACTATGTATTGTCACAAAAAAATATGTCTTTTTGATTCCATATAATCAAGAAAACACAAAAAATTAAATAACTCAAAAAATTAAAAAAAAGAGAGGGTCGAGATTCGTTACCTATATCGTCGTATGCTGATCCTGGTGGTAGCAGCATGTCTGAGTACCCCTGAAAGTCTATCCCTACATAGGGGTAGTCATCGATGGAAACTATCTATCGTTGCCACCACGGAAAGAAATTAGCTAGATAGGGGTTGGCCACCCTACCACCCCCCAGTGTGTGCATCGCATCTACCCAACTCTGTTGGTTCGGATCTCGAACTCGATGAAGAGGAACATCCACTTTGGGGCTCAATCCTAGAACATGCTCGAAGAAAAACGTGCTCAGTATACTGCTGAACTCGAAGTTCCACACTCTGCCTGCCTTACACTCACTGAGCTGATGTTTCATGTTGCTCAGTAGTGTAGTGCTCTAGTCATAAATTGTGGGTCTGATGCACTCCACTGCATAGAACATCAGAGGCTGTGAGACCTGGTGGAGTGATACCAAGCCTGCTATCCTGCCCAACATTAATAGTATGGCCTTTAGGCCCAACACCTGTATAGCATTGGTAGGGACCTGACTCCCCACCTTCTTTGTGTCTGGATAGTAGTACACCGCAACGTACTCATCGATAGTCAGGCCACCTCCTGGCCCACCACGATAACAAAGGTTCACTACTTCCCCTCGTCTAGAAAGCCCTGTAATGAAGTATATGTCCTCCACCTCTATAGTGAGGGACATCCCATCTATCTGGATCCCAGTAATCCACCAGCATCTGTAATAGTCTTGGTTTGGCGCTCAAACCACCAAGACACCAAAACTTGTATAGTCCGCATGCACGTAGAGCTTGTTGAGCCATTAGATCGGCCCTTATCACTTCCTCTACTTCACCATGTTCACTCTCTCTCTCCACTCTAGGACCATCCTACATAAGAAATTGTCAATTTGCCCATTATATTATTGAAAAAATCTTATGTGTGGCCTCATACGTGACTATTTTCAACCTAGCCACGTATGTACACAGGTTTGGGGGCATTTTCCGCGTATATCTAGCCCTATACACGGAAAAACCCTCAATTTCCACATGGGCTGCAACGGCCATTTTAGTTTGGCCTAGAAAGCTTAATTAACCATGGAATTTCATAAAAATTGCATCAAAATGAAAGATAAGAGCATGGGTAAATACTTGGAAGAAACGGTAGTGGATTTCACCAGCTGAATCTCCTGGAATTTGTTGTGGAAAATCTGAGCTCAAATGGGTAAAAGTTTCACATGTTTCATAATATTTTGAATTGTTTACTATTTATAGAATTTTTTCAAATATTTGAAAATTTTTACCCCCTTTCCTATAGTTTTGACATTTTCTAACCATTTTGGACCATTTTTGACATAATTCATGATGTAGAGGACCTTTTTCAGTGTCGTTTCAGCCGTTGGATTGACCCGTTCATGCCGATATTAGGTGTCATGTCTAAACTGGAATATAGGTTAAGTTTCATCATCGTTTGCATTTTGCATGACCTTATGACCATCTCATCATGACCTTAGGTACGAACCCACTCTATTAATGCACAGAACCTTCTTGCTGCTTTAGAAGTGGCATGATATGAGTGGTAGAGCTTCACCTTACATGGGTACCCTAGTTAGCACCTTATTTGCATTTGGTGCCCATGCTAATGTTTTCTCCTTTAGGGTCTGGGAGTCCGTTGTATAGTACCGCCATGACATGTATACTCCTCTTAATATTTTGCTGGCCTATTTCCCTCAGGACTCCCTCATGTCAATTTATGAATGCATTATCATGAGCTTTTCCTGCCTTATTGAGATTTATGCTGGCTCCCCTGACATTGTGTTTTAGCCATATAGCCCAAGCTTGTCTCATGTCTAGCCATGTAGATCCATCTTTTATATCCTTCGCATCTTGTTTCCCATTTTACCGGGAGGGGATTTTCCCCCAAGTGTCGATATCCTACACATGTATCCTTGCATTGAGCATAGGTATGTTCCACTGCTTGGAACTAGTTTGTTTTCCATTATGATACTCGTCTCCTCCTAGTCTATAACTATAAAGCCATTTTATTCTTTTTCAAGCTTTTTAAATAACTGAAAAAGTCCAAAAAAATCAAAAAACCAAAATCCGGACAAGGAAAGATGTTATCTTTGGAAGCTGTTGAGTCATGTCGCCTTCAAACAGAGCACTGTATATCACATCCATTGGTTGGGTTATAGTTTGACTTTAGGAGCTGTACTTGCTTATCTGAGTTTATCTCCACTGACTGGTTAAGATTCCAGTCCCTATGGAGCCTCTGTGGATGCCTCTTGTGTCGCAGAGATGTCCCAGTTTGTATATCGAGTCTATGCTGCCTTCATTCAGTCACCATACGCCATTATGCTCTTGTTTGAAGGAAGTTGAATCCTGAGTCGGGCATTCCTGGTATATTTATTGGTTCATGCACCTTATGATCGATTCCTTCCACATTATACAGCTTTGCTGAGTACCTCGTGTTGGATGACAGGGGATGCCTTAATTCTCTCCTTCTAGCAGATTTCATCCCATCGACTTCAGATCATTTATTCTGGGATTGGAATCTAGAGTCATTTTGAGTGCCTTGATACTTGCAGTCGTCAGTGGCAGGTTCTCTCACCATCAATAGTCTTTGGGAATACATCAATGTCCTCTGATTGATGGATCCTCTCAAGTGTTCAAATTCAACACATTTATTCACACTAGTTAGTTTGCACTCTAGTACCTTGATTCCCATTTTCATTATCTGTGGGTGATCTCGCGTCTGTTAATGGTATACATTAATGACTGGTAATCAGATGATGGACTACTATGTTCGACCTCGACACCTCTATTTGCATAGTAGGACATGTACTCATAGCAGTGTGTGTAGAAGACTTTACAGATTGGTGGCATCTTTTTTATGCTACCTCCTTGATCGTGCCATTGCTCATGAGATTTCAGCTCTCGTGACTTGATTCCAGTATATGTTAGACATTTCCAACAATTATGGAGATCATGATCTGTTATATATCTTCAGCCATTATGGAGATCATGCTCCTTTGTATATCTTCATCATGGAGATTTTGATTTATGTATATTGTACATGGCGATGACCACTTATGTGATATCTTGTATCATGCCTATTCATGGCCATTGTACTCTTATGTATCCAGGACTACTATATGTATTTGTAGTTATATGCAGAGTTGTATTATTGTAGTATGCTGATTGGGTGGCTGGTCTTCCATTTGGGATCCTTCATCACTCCACTTCTAGGATGGACTTATAATGTATTTCTGCCATCGTATGACCCCTCTGACCTCACACATTAGGGGGCATCTGTTATAGCTGATTTTACCACTCCAGGTGAATCTCACTTTGTATGGCCTTCCCCTGTCCTGTTGCAGACTCCTTAGACCCCATGGAACATTTTTTGTCCTTTGATATTTCATTGATCATCCCTATAAACATGTAAAAAATTCTATACATGACTTTTAATCCCTTCATCGCATATATACGCGGGTTAGACCACTAAAACCGCATAGATTGGGATGTGTACAAAATCCAAATCCTTTTGGAGTTTTCCTTGACATGGATCCAACTCACTTGACTCCTAGCCTTCCCTATGCCTTGAGATCACTCGGATTCGACCTTTCATTACCCCTTTGAAAAGGTATATAAGGAACTATATGGTACATTGAAAGCATATGAGAGAATTGAGAGCAAAGAAACTATAGTCCATTGTTGCCAGAAATTATGCTTGAGTTTGCATCCCTTTGTCCCTTGGAGCATTAGTGTGTTCTTCCCAAGCTTTCATTTTGCTTGTGAGCTCTCTACCAAGAGATGGAGGATTGAGGTGGTGGAGGCCCAAGTGGGGGATTCAGTTTCTCCAGTTCCCAGATGTGTCGTCAGAGGTTGTATCTATTGTAATCTCTAATTTATATTAATAGAAATATCTTTTCCTATCCAATAATGTGTGTTTGAATGAATATTTTATCCATGGGATTATTTCAAAATCTTATACATTGTTGAGTATATATACTAGAATAGATCTAACACCATGATATATAGTATGATTTTCTTGTTTACTTGTTGTTGAGGAAGTAATTTATCAATTCAAGCTGAAGTTGGAAAGCTCAATGAGGATCTACTTCAACCGTCCGAAATAAGGTACGAGGTCTGATCCTCTAGTGTTAGACATTTACTTTCTATAGCATATTGGAAAAGATTGATTTCTGGAGTCAAGATGTCTATTGTGGTACCCCAAGCCATATGAATTTCTCTCCGTAACAGAATTGAGGATTGAGGTGCTGGAGGCCCAAGTGGGGGATTCAATTTCTCTGGTTCACAGACGTGCCGTCAGAGGTTGTATCTATTGTATTCTTTGATTTATGTTAATAGAAATATCTTTTCCTATCCAATAATGTGTGTTTGAATGAATATTTTATCCATGGGATTATTTAAAATGCTTATACATTGTTGATTATATATGCTAGAATAGATCTAACACAATGATATATAGTATGCTTGTGTTGTTTACTTGTTGTTGAGGAAGTAATTTATCAATTCAAGCTGAAGTTGGAAAGCTCAACGTGGATCTACTTCAACCATCTAGAATAAGGTATGAGGTCTGATCCTTTAGTGTTAGACATTTACTTTCTATTGCATATCGGTAAAGATTGATTTCTGGAGTCAAACTGTCTGTTGTGGTACCCCAAGCCATAGGAATTTATCTTCGTAACAACCCGAGACTATAAAAACAAGACCAATGGAGTCTTCCATAACTTACAAAAAGAACCAACGGTAGAGGACATAGCTAGAACACCGAGGATTTATGTAGCCTTGGATGGCCGACAGGCATACCATCAAGCTACGATGGTTGGGATAGAAGGTAATATTTTAGACACTTCTATTTTAGTTTTGATTGATCCAAGTGCTTGCTGAAGTTATGTATTTCCTCAAATTTTGGAAACATGTAAACTAGACAGAGTTAAATGTGAGAAACCATGGCTGGTACAATTAGCCACAGGTACAAAACGAAACATTTCTAAAATAGTTAGAGATTGTGAAGTAAACTTGAATGATTTCCCTGCTAGGATAAATTTGAATATTTTACCCTTAGGATTGTATGATAATTGGCATGGACTTGTTGGAACAACACAATGTCATGCTCAATTGCCTACACAAGTCAATCTTGTCTACATATAGGCAGGGGAATCAGATAAAGATTCAAGGCATATCTAAGAAGGTTTTTGTTAGGAAAATATATGCCTTACAGGAAAAGAAGTGCATTAGGTCAGGTTGCAAACTGTTTGCAGTGAACATCTAGGATGTAGAAGCTGAGAGAGAGCAACACATCGAGGAATTTACAGTTCTTGTAGGCTTCGTGAATGTATTTCCTGAGGAAATACCAAGATTACCACCGAAACGAGAATTAGATTTTTCTATATAATTGACACCACGGTCAGCTTCGGCTTCAAAAGCCCCATGCCACATGAGAGCACCAGAGTTGGTGGAGCTCAAGTTGCATTTGCAAGAGTTGATTGAGAAGGGTTATATCCGTCCTAGTGTATCCCCTTGGGGATCACCTATAATTTTCGTAAAGAAGAAGGATGATACGATGTGGATGTGCATCGATTACCACCAACTTAACAAGATGACCATCAAGAAATTTTACCCACTTCCTAGGATCGATGATTTTTTTAATCAAGTTGGAGGAGTCGATATCTTTTTAAAGATTGACCTACGGTTTGGATACCATTAGGTACATATCTATGATGAGAATATTCATAGATATACCTTTCGTACACGATACGACCACTACAAGTTTGTAGTAATGCCATTTGGGTTGACCAATGCACTCGCAAATTTTATGTGTATGATGAACAATATCTTCAATAAGTACCTGGATAAATTTATATTGGCCTTTATAGATGACATCCTGATTTACTCTAAGAGTAAAGAGGAACATGAGGAGCATCTATGCATCATAGTACAGGTGTTACGAGAGCATGATCTTTATGCGAAGTTTAGTAAATGTGATTTTTACAAACCATAGATAAAATTCCTGGGTCACATCATCTCTGAGAAGGGGATAGCCATTGACCTAAAAAATATTAAATCCATAGAGGATTGGCCTACCCATGCTAGTGTCACAAACATTAGGTCCTTTTTGTGATTAGTTGATTACTATCGAAAGTCCATTGAGCACTTTTCAAGGATTGCTTGTCCCATGAATGCTTTGTAAGAGAAGGAAAATAAGTTCTTATGGACGACCAAGTGTGAGGAAAGTTTTCAGAATCTTAAACAACTTTTGATGACTGCACCGATACTAATAATTGCAAATCTCAATGGGGATTTTGTTGTTTTCACAGATGGAATCAAGGAAGGGCTCAGAGGATTCCTCTTGCAGAATGATTGTGTGATCTGTTACGAGCCGTGAAAGTTAAAAGAACATGAACATAACTATCCCACCCATGATCTTGAGTTAGTAGCCATTATCAACGCCTTGAAGATGTGGAGGCACTGCCTCATGGGGAAGAAATTTCTTCTAAAGACAGACAATATGAGCCTAAAGTATTTATTTGAGTAGCCAAATCTAAATTCTAGGAAGGCCAGATGGTTGGCTTTCCTTAGCAAGTACCATTTCGATTTAAAGCATATAAGGAAAAGGAGAATAAAATTGTTGATGCTTTAAGTCGACAGTCTCATATATTATATGAGGTGACTTTAAGTAAAATCAATTTGGATTCACATGAGAGGATCAGAACGACCAATAGAGTTGATCGTTTATATGTTTAAACCCTCAAAAAGGTCCAAGAGGACAGGTTGTTTCAACAATAAAAAGAGTATAAGGTAGACGAAACTAAATTGTTGTGGCCCAAAGAAATATTGTATGTTTCAGAAGGAGGGGACATTAGGTTCAACATCCTCATAGAATTTCATCGAAAACCCTAATCGAGGCATCCGAGATATCAAAAGAGGATATCTACAGTAAAGAAACGCTTTTTCTAGCCTAAGTTAAAGGCCGACATAGCATTGCTTATCGTAAAATTTCAGGAATGTCATCTAGTCAAAGCCGAGCACCAACATCCTTCAAGATTGCTACAACCATTTCCCATTCTGGAATGGACGTGGGAGGTCATTGGTATGGATTTTATCATGGGTCTACCAAGGAGGAAGAAGAAAAATTATTATATTTTTGTAGTGGTTGACCAGTTATCAAAAGAGATAGACTTCATCCCAGTGAAGTCAACCCACAAGGTAGTTCACATTGCCGACATCTTCTTAAATAGATATTCATATTGCATGGGATACCCAAAGCAATCATCTCGGATCGAAATAAAAAGTTTATCGAGAAATTTTGGGGATCCTTATTCTCCGGATTAGAGAGGCAGTTAAACTTTAGTATTGCTTACCACCCGTAGACAGACAGGTAGAAAGAATGGGTAAACTGGATTTTATAAGACTTGCTTGGGATGTATGTCATCAACAATCCCACCAAGTGGAAGGATAATCTACATGTCACAAAATTTTCATATAAAAATGGGTACCAGAATTTTGCCAAATGAGTCCCTTCGAGGTATTCTATGGTTGAAAGTGTAGAACATTGGTTACATGGGATAGCCTGCTGGAACGGCTCATGTTAGGCCCTGATTTACTAAAGGAATTGGAACAGTTGATCACCAAGGTCCAACAGAACCTTAGAGAAGTGCAAGACCTCCAAAAGAGTTACGTGGATAATAAAATAAAAGGTAAATATTATCAAATTGGTGACCATGTTTACTTAAAAATAAAAGCAAAGAGAATCATCATTGAGCTTGGGGAGGTGCAAGAAGTTGGCACCAAGATTTTGTGGACCCTTTGAGATGTTGGCTAAGAAAGGGATAGTGGTGTATGCATTAGCTTTACCTGCTCATATAAAGGTTCATAATGTTTTCCATGCATCCTTATTGAATGAATATATATGTGATACTAAACATGTGATTGATTGGTCCTTGTTATAGGTGGAACCTAAAGGGGAGTTTGTACCTGAACCCCTTCATATACTGGACAAGAGAGAGGTGTAGCTCAGGAAGCGCACCATAGTTCAGTTGAAAGTGAAATGGAAGCACCTTGAAGCCGATGAGGCTACTTGGGATAATGAAGCCGCCATGAGTTCACTCCTAGTCCCTAGAATACCAAGGATGGTGTTGTTCTAAGTAGGGAGGGATGCAATATCACAAATTTTGACCTAACACTAATGGGAATAAGTCCCATTGTATATGATATTGCTTTGATGTTTATATTTTGTATATTAGTCATGAGACCCCACGACACATGAGAAT
The DNA here is from genome assembly GCA_001517045.1 of Pseudotsuga menziesii. NCBI lineage: Eukaryota > Viridiplantae > Streptophyta > Pinopsida > Pinales > Pinaceae > Pseudotsuga > Pseudotsuga menziesii. The sequence goes on along the minus strand of LPNX010552224.1, from coordinate 145,146 downwards.
GATGATTTTTTATATTGGGCATAGTCCAATGCATATATTTTGTGTAGCATATATGTGATTTAATGTGTTGAGCATGGACCCTGAAGTGCATGATTGATGAGACTGTGTATTGAGTGTGAGCTTTGGATCGCATGAGTGATTTAATGTTTGTGTTGAGCACAAGCTCTGGAGCACATGATTGTTTTGATGTTTGTGTTGAGTGTGAGCTCTGGAGCACATGAGTAATTTTTTTTTGTGTTGATCGCAAGCTATGGAGGACATGATTTTTTTAATGTTTTTGTTGAGCATGAGCTCTGAATCACATGGAAAATAAGAATTGAAAGTGGTGGGAAAAATCCCTGGATAATTCTAAGTTGATTTTGAGCATAATCTCTCAAACATCAGATCCTTGGCCATTGTATCCCTAGGTGTATTATACAAGTACATCCTAGCATTAGTGTTGAGTGAAAAGATATGGAATTGCACTAAGTGTAACTCTCTATTTTTTAGCGTTGAGTATAGGCTCTGAATAACGCTAGGACTTACTAAAAATTAGTTATGTTGAGTAAAAACAACTCTGAAAAAACATCGACCTTATCTTACTTATTTTCAAGTTGATTAAATGAAATCTCAAATTTTCGTTCCTCATCAAGTACTGAAGAACTACCACAATATACAAGGTAATCCAACATGCAAGGAGGTTTAGATATGCCTAACTTAGTTGACCAACCCTAATAGAAGGCCTTAATAAAGAAGTGACTATAAGCTAAAAGAGAAGTACCAAGTGATTTGGGATCATGCTATATGATACCCAAAGTAAAAATGTTAACAATGATATATATATATTCACACACACACACACACACACACACACATATATGATGTGAATAAAAGAGTAAGCATATGTATTAATAATAGTAACTATAAATAATAATTGAAGGATCTATGTATTATTATTTAGTGAAAGAGTTCCTAAGTTAAAATAAATAAATATTAATTTCACATAAATTAAATAAAAGATTATTTGAAGATAACAAATGATTCTTGATTTAAGTGTCCCTTTTTCTTAAATATTGGCTATAAAGGCCCAAGCCAAAGAGAGGCTTGGAGATCCCATCTATTCTATATGATCATTATTCTCCTATGAGTTCTTGGAGAGCATTTTACCAAAAGTGAAAAGCAATCTGGTACAAAACCTGTTATCCCAGATAGGAAAAGCCTTACCTTTAGGAGATCTAAGCTGCTTGCAAGTTGGAACCAGCTCAGGGGGTCCAAATTGAAACCAGGAATGGTTATGGGTCATGGTTGGGTCAAACATGGTAGTTCCCAAGTTATTCAGTTGACAGATCTGAGGTCAGAATTGTCTATGTTCTTGTTAATTCAGTGTGGAGGATTCTAGCCATTAAATTAGCTTCAAATTGCATGTATGAGGTTTTACCTTCCTTACAATTTATACAGAGTTTTATTAAAATAGAGTTTATAATCATGAATCAAAATGTGTATATTGTATGTCCACATAGCTAGGTTTTTTTCCCTTATTTTACATGACCTCAAAGCATGATTTGTTTGCATCTAATCACTAGGAACAATATAGTTTATATTCTTTTAGTATTATTCTATTTATGGTCATTCATGCATATATTAAATTCAGTCTTCTTTGTATTTATTTAAATTAGCTAACAAAGTTCATCTTAGGCTTAAACTCTAGATTAATTGAGATAGCTAGCTTTCTATATATTGTTCAAACTTAGATACAAAGTCTAAACAGAGTTTCCTTAAAGATAGACAAAATAAACCTTATTAGCATGTAAACTAGAAAGAACATGTTAAATTAATCTACAAGCCGAAACAATCAAACTAACCATAGCTCATATCTCTTACAAACCATTTAAAACCAACTCTCAACATAAAACACAATGCTCGTAGATTTCATATTTCCAACGAGTATGCTATTATTATTTCCATATTAAAATCAAATATAAACAACATATCGTAAACATTGTTCACATCCTTTGAAGATAAACATTAAATCCATGCCAAAATTTAAACATTATAACTTGTACAAAACCCAACCCACCCATCGAATCCTACACAGGATTGGCCATGGGCTAAATACCACTTAATTACATTACAAAATATTTCAAACAAATCCCATCCATCGAAACCTATTAAGGCTTGGGGTTGTGTGCAAGAAGTTGAGGGACCTTTTAGATGCAATCTTACTTTTTAGGAACAGGATCACGTTACATACAAAAAGAACGTGCTCCTCTTCCATAGAACTTGGAATAGTAAATCTGAGCCTAACATGTCAGCAGACATGTAGGCCAGGTAACAATAACGCGCACGCGTTTTGTAAATCTATAAACAAATAAAAAAACAGACAGGCCCGACCTGAGAGTTTTTTTCACCAAACAGGATCGCGATTACGATGGCATGCCCGTGCCCTAGGATCTTGGAAGAGTGCCCATTCATCGATTTGAAGACAAATCCTCCGGTGAATAGTCATATTAACAGGTAATTCATTCACCCATAGATTTTTTTTTTCAATTAGATACTTAAATTACCATTTTTTATTTGTAAATGCAATAAAAACCATAAAAGAATAAACAACCATCTCATAGCCAAAACACCAACCAACCAAATATGATGATATGCCAATGTCTTTCCCAAGACTAAACACATAAATTGATCACATACAATTGACACAAATGTTTCTAGGCAATGCCATTGGAAAAAACCCTATTGACATGCATTATGTAGGAAGACTAAACTTTGTATTTTCTTTTTCCCTCATAAAAAACAATTTAGATGCTATTCTATATCTAATCAAATGAAACTCTCTAGTACATAAAAAAAATAGAATAGTCAATAACCCAAACAATTACATGACCAAAAGAGCCTACCCTTCAAGAGAAATTCACCAACAAACCAAATATTGCCTAAAAATCTACATCATATTCCATACATATGAATTAAGGCCTTTAAAATTACAAGCAAGCCAAAATTCCTAGAGATTGTGAAAACCATAACCATTAGAAAATAAACCACTCTCACTAGAATCTAGGAAGCATAAACAAACATCTTTTCAATATGACTGGAAGCATAAACAAGCATCTTTTCAAAAAGTGATGAAAGAACTCGTACTCGCTATAGAACCATGGACAATTTCATAATGGAGAGATGACTCACTATTCAGAATGCATGCCCCAATATCCTCATACACTGCACGATTACATCCTGAAAGACAAGTAGAAAATGAACACTCCTCAAAATTCTCTACAAAGTGATCAATCTTAGCTGATGAACCCCGCATGTACATAACATGACCTACATGATACATATTAAGTAATCATTAAGGATCATCATAATACACATCATACGCTCTACATATATACACATAGGAGACCATCATAAGCTTGAAATTGTACTCATACAATGCCCATCGACACATATCATCGGGGTTTTCTCCTGTAGAACTCTAGACTATACTAGCTCTGGAATATCCATCATCATGCTCTAAGAAAGATTGTCCTTGATCAAGCAACATCATCATAGCCTCCAAGGCATGTCCCAAGCAATGAACAATTCCTCCTTTCCTACCAAAATCCAAACCTTAAACGAAAGACAAACCTCTCAACAAAATTCAAATCATCTTTCTAAGTTAGCGCAACCATCTTTCTAAGCTAGAACAAGTTATATCCAATTCTTACTTACTCATTAACTGAATGTAGTCACAAGTTGAACGAAACTTATGTTTTAATTGTGAAATGTTTAATCTTAAGTTTAAATAAATATATGTAAGTGAAATTGTCATTAAATTGCCAACTTGAGTTTGATTTAATACATTTTCAATTTTGAAGAGACGTCATTATATGCCATGTATATGTTTCTAATGATTTGCTTATTGATGTTTTTTTTGCAGTTGCTGCAATGGATCCGAATGCCGCGATTCTAATCGAGCTTGCCCGCTTAAGGGGCATCAGTGCTTCTTTTCACGGTGGCGATGAGATTCGTCGCTCGCTTGCATCCACCATGGATGCTATTGTTGACACTATTTCGCAGTAAACTAATATACTATATGATATCACATCATATAGAGAGAGGAAAAGAAGAGAACAAGAGGATGGATTGGATTATGTGGCAATAAGAAGGTTAAAAATAACAAAGGAGCACATTTTTTCATTATTCAGGGATCCTCAGACTGGAGAAATCCCAAATGCAAACCGGCCACATATATCCATTGAGTGGTGCACATTCCAACCATTTATCGATAACTAGATGGATAGATGGTATATGGTCTTTGATTTGCCACCGCATAACAATAGGGAAATGCCCCTATATTTCCTTCGAAAGATGTATGTGGAGTTCGTGTTGCATAAACACGTGAACTATTTCTCTTACTTGGAGTTTCAGGGGATCGGTGGGGGGATGCCCCAAAACTGACCCAATGCGAGGGTCCAAGACCCTAATCGCCCTATCCCTGCACCTCGCGCGCCATTGCATGGGCTAGATGTCCCATGTGCAACTCACGTATTTGTTGAGACACGGGATGCTTTTTTGACACTGGCACGAGTGGTCCTTCGCCATAGCACTACTCTTCAGCAGATGGGTGGGGATGTAGGACCTAGTAGTCACGATGCAGGGCCATCGCCTTCTTCGGGGCCATTTCCTTCTTCAGGGCCATCCACTGGTGCACCACCACGTACTGATACAGGACTATCCACCAGTGCACCACCATCGGCACATCCCCAAGAGAGTTCTGATCCTCATGTGTGCACATCGTGTGGTCGTCCCTGCTATGGTATTTCCACAGATGTTGTGTTCAGTGGTTTTTTGAGTGAGGTATGTATATCTGGTTAATTTTAATAAATTCTTCATTTATTTTCCTCTTCGTACACATATATATAGTTTGAATTAATATATTAATTTCATGAACTTGCAATTGTTGCGTTTTCACGCCAGAGACCCCCCAGACTTTGGATTGGGGCATGGCATTGCAGCGACCTATCCCTTTGTTGGTGGAGGGATCCATGATGGTATAGGCCCATCTGGTTCTACTGAGGTAAACATTCTAAAATTTCAATTTTTCAATTATGCTTGTCAATAATTTGTTAATTTCCACATACTTTACATGTTAGTTCACTAATTCTATCTATGGTCTAATATTTACAATTATTAAACTTGCAGATCCCAGATCCGTCACTGGGTGGAGAGATCCATGAGACACATCATGGTACCCAGGTAAACATTTTAATATGGTAAACAATTACAGTTGTCATTTTTGAAATACATGTACATGTGTTTATTGAAATGCCTACATCTAACTACATGAAGACTTGCTGATTGTAGGCACCGACCCAAACATCTGGGTCATTGCCTGCAGATGCATCTCCTCCTAGGCCTTCCATGGACAAGGGTCGTGTGTACATGAGGCGGTCCACTCCAAAAAATACTTGAGCTACCCACAGCCATGGAGTTACTGAGCCCATGGTAATGTATATCCTTCGATGATATTTGTTGCTTAACTTGAAATCCGGTGCATAAGTTGTTTTTGTTAATGCTTGATTTGCATGTTTACTACATCAGGAGCCGAAGTTAACAGAATAAAGTATAGCATCGATGGTTGATGCAGCAGTTGATGCTGCTTCATCAATGGCAGCTAGTCACACCGAGGTATACCTAACTATTTCAACGTGATCTCGACATAGTTTATTATTGTTGCCTATTGTTTATTCATTCATGTCTAACTATTTCAACATTTGGTGATTGTAGGCCCCAGCAGCAGGAGCAGTTCCTGCCCCCCCTGTTTCGGCCACAGTTGAGGCACCAGCAGTAGGAGCAGTTCCTTCCCCCCTTGGTTCTACCACGGTTCAGACCATGGTAATGTATATCCTTCGATGATATTTGTTGCTTAACTTGAAATCCGATGCATAAGTTGTTTTTGTTAATGTTTGATTTTCATGTTTACTGCATCAGGAGCCGGAGTTAACAGAAGAAAGTAT
>LPNX010552224.1:0-123134 GCA_001517045.1 Pseudotsuga menziesii | reverse complement strand
CATGGATGTCAATTTTTGTAGCTTGATTCGATCATTTAGGCCCTCAAAGGCTGCACCCACAAAAACATATACCTTATAATTTCCGTGAAAAATAAAAAGTTCCTGTTAGGAAAAATGAAATTTGACATAGCTATGCAAATTTTCAATACATAAGAGTTATATATTCGGAAAGGTGATTCAATTTCCTACATTTCATGTTTTTTACTCAATGCAAGATATTTTGCATAAGTATCTCAAAAAATCCAAGTAAATTGAGGGATGCCTGATTTTTCAGGTTTCTATTGCATCTAACGCGCCAAAAAGGTCCCTCATCTTCTTGCACAGGCCCTTGGCTTGTATGCCAAATTACATACCAACTTATCAAACTACTAAAACAATAAACAAAAACTAGGACTCACCTTTTATATAAATGAAGGTATTAAAGACATAGTCATTATGTTCAACATTAATAAATTAAACCTAGTGCACCCAGGATTGAATCCTGTGGAATGCCCAACTCAAAACATATGCTTATTTCATACCAACAACCCAGGATCGAATCCTATAGGCATCACGGCCAAAACCAAACATCAACACTAAAATAAACCCTAAGTCCAAATCATTACACATTCGAGGATCGAACCCTCTAGGAATCAAGGCTAAAGCAAAAACATAAATGCGGTGATATGCATAGTAAGGGTTTCACCTCTCAGGATGCCCACAGGAACTCCAAATTATAAACCAATATCTTAACAAATCTAAGTTATGTTTTCATAACCAAATACACAGTCACATCATTAATAAACATAAAAACCATGTTTACAGGTTGCATATGGACCTATGGGCTGATCCAAGTTCCTAAGCTCACAACCGTAAGGTGAAACAAAAGCTACGATAACTATTAAATCATTTATCATGACAAAAATACAATGCATAAAATATATAAAATACACAGTTACGATTTCCGCTATGCCATTGCAAGCAATGGAACTGTAAGCCAACATTCGCACGAGTCAAGTTTAAAACATAGAGATTCCCATTATAATGATAAACCAATACATTTCAAAATGTTGCAACACAATGAAATATTTACAGAGCCAAAGTCTCACGACAACACCTTTCCATAAAATATATAAAATACATGGTCATGATTTCCGCGGTTCCATCACAAAAAATGGAACTGTAAGCCAACATTCACATCAGTCAAGTTTAAAACGTAGATCTTCCCATTATAATGATAAACCAATACATTTCAAAACGTTGCAACGCAACGAAATATTTAAAGAGGCAAAGTCTCACGACAAGGCCTTATACAGTCGCATCACTTAGATTCCTAAACTATTAAAAGAATCGAATCCAACTATCAACCCAACAATCAAAACTACACAACAATAATTATCCCAACCCAGAGTTCAAGTCTCTATAAAAAAACACGCTGAGGTAAGGGCCTTTGCATTTTTGCAGAGCTTACCCGCTTAGAGGTTGCACAAGCCACCTAAAGAGCCACCATCAAAGGTATGTTCAAGCTACCCTCTACCAACTTCAAAGAAAACACACAAAATCCATGAGGAGTATGGCAGCATTAACGAAAGAAAACAAACCATTACAATATTGCAGACCACGTTGAAATATTACCTGCCAGATGAGTGGGAAGGCTATGGCATTTCGCAGGATAGCTCTTGAGAGCTCGCAACCACTCAAACAACCAGAGAAAAAACAAAATGAAACGCATATCGACCATACCCAACATTTGAGGCTTCTTGCCCACATTTTTCAAGGAGCAATTAAAGTTTCACCGTGTCCTGCACTATCCACAAAATCAAAACCCACGGAGCTATAGTCAAGCTCATGATGTTTTTGCATAATCCACCACCCTAGCGTGAAAACCATGACAAAACCCTCTAATGCAACGTTAAACCAAAGTTGTATGGCATATGAAATATGTCTTAAACCATTTATGGATACCCCATAGTCTTCTAAGGTGCTCTTTACAAGGTTTTCCTTAGTATATGGATCATGTATTAAACCCTAGGCATTTTACCATAGGGTTTACAAATTATATAAAATAAACAATGAAAGTGGATAAGGTTTTAAAACCTTAGACATAATCAAATCTACCAGAAATTTTATAATTATACGCTTATTTCAATCTTGCATAAAATGCAGGACTTAGGTACAATTATGCTTAGGAATTTAGTCCTCCTTTCACCAAGCTTTATCACGATAGTGTAGTGTAGATGTAGTGTTGTAGGTTATTTTTACTTGCCAAAGTCATAGACAAAGTTCACCACTGGAATAATCTGTACAAAAGTAGGAGCCTGCGTTAGTTCGCAAGTTCGCAATGAACTAAGTAAGCCCCTTAAAGCGGTAGGAATCCTTACCCTTTTCGACTGGACCCTCAAGGGATAAACCCTGCCACTCCATTGCTTGACATGCAAAGGAAAGTCAACATTTTTAATAAATAAAACCATAAATGAAAATAAGACATATAAATATGAAGTAAAGTGTAACTTAACCAACATCAACAAATACTTGATATTAGTAGAGACATGAAGAGTAACCGTATAAACCAATCCAAGTAATATAAGCACATCACATAAACATATCATCATTATAAAAGAAAACACATAAAATAGAAAAACAACTTAGGACACTTGATTTAGTAACAACCACAAATACATTCCATAGAGTTAAAACAATGTCCTCTAAAGGTAGCATTTAACTACCCTATACTTTTTTTTATTTTTCAAATTTTTGAGACATTACATATAACAAATTTTAACTAACTTTCTCTTAGAGTTCCTTGCTTACACCAACATTAAATCTGAGTTTCATAGTATTTGCTACAATACAAACCTCTATAACCTCCTAACATGCCAAAACTATAATGATTTTGGAAAGCTTCTTTGAAAGCATTTTGAGCACAAGAACAAGATTTTAAAGTAAACCAAATATTCTCCTTCTTAAAGTCCCATAAATCAAAATTGGCCTAAGTAGAAGTTAATCATCATCATGATCATCAATAATAGCAATAATGTTTAACTAAGTGATAATCATACACACACAAAAAACTTACATATAAATATAATCACTTTTTTTAATTTTATTTTTCAATATTTCATTAAAAATAAAAATAAAAAACATAATTTACTAGACGTGTTTTACATCAACTCTAATTTGAAAAAAAAAACAATTTTTTCTCCCATAAGATGACATAATAATCATAAAATCTAATACATACTCACTATAGGCTAACAATCTATTATTGTAATATAGAATCTAATACATAACTGTCATACTGTCCCATCTATTACACACAAGTGTTGAACTTAATGCGTAACTGTCATACTCTCTTAGCTGCCAACCATCTACCCTAATCCAAGAAATATTAGTCTTCCAGAGCATCAGTACAGAAATAGAGTATCAATGGAGTAATTCCATTTGTAATAAGGATCTCATCCTTTCTATATAATATCTATATTATTGGAAAATGGATTGCCTTAATTGCTAACAGATAGGTATGTAAATCTGGCTCTCCCGAAGTGTTCCAGAAGTTCTGCCGGATCGGGCATAACTTGTTTTAATCCATCGACCTCAAAGAATCGGTCCATCCATGCACTTAACAACGGCATCGTCTCTCGATTTATTGAAACTGTATTGGTAACCTTCTGGGTAACTATGATGAATGGCAACATACTGCCCAATGCTATGTCGGCAAAGCCTATCTCATCTCCTCCAAAATACGCTTGTCCGGAGATACCTCTGCTTGTTCGCAAAGCTTCCTCTACCAACAGTAAATTTGCAACAAATTCTTCTACAGCTTTCTCTAGCTTCTCGCCCTGGCCCGAGAATACTCCTCGAAGACATGGATAGATCTGAGGCCAAACATATTCAGAACGAGCATGAGCGTATTAGATGCAGATTTCTTTCTTAAATCGAACTTTGAAAAACACAAATAGCGGATATTAAGGAAGGGGATACCTTATCGTCAACAAAGGCAGCCCAGAAGCGGGCAATGGCTCGGTCATATGGATCTTTGGGCATAAGATTTGGCGCTTTCGTGTCCCAAGCCTCATCTATGTACTCCACGATATTGTTCGACTCGCAAACAGGGTTTCTGTTGTGGATAAGCACGGGAATCTTCTTGTGAATAGGGTTTGATTGTAGCAGCAGTTGGCTCTTGTTATCCAAGTTCTCTTCGATAAATTCGTAATCAATACCTTTAAGAGCAAGTGCAAGGCACACCCGCAGCGCGAAGGCACTGTGAGTATTACCCAAGAGCTTTACTTGCCCCGCTTTTCCCTCCATCGTCACTGCACTCTTGTTTTTCCACCGTAAAGCAATAATTTTGTCTGTGCGTCTTCTATCTTTACGCTACTATTCCCGGATCCCGAAGGCAAAGAGAGATCGCAGCGCCAAGATTCCTGAGTCAGCTGATTCTAAACTGTTTTTTTAATGGAGCGACGAGTCTTGAAAGCACCTTACGCAGTTGAGCGTCAAATTTGAAGGAAGAGTGCGCAACAAGTTCATGTCTCTATGTATTTAGAGAAAATTACTTGCGTCATGGTAACAACTATTGGTTTTATCAAATTATTATCTTTTCGATAACTATTCCTTCCACGAAGCTTGAGACTATCTTGTTGCATACAATCATCCAACGAATGTACTGCACTGTTTAGTAAACAAATATTTCCTTCCTGTCTCGGTTTTGTAGGAAGTACCGTCTGTCTTATTAAATTGATCATTACCATGAAAGTCAAAAGTTAATTTTGACAGTATTAAGACTTTTATTATAATATTAATTATAAAGATGGTATGTTATGAGAGATTAAATTCATGATACCATCACAGTCAAAGTCGATTTGGACTATACAAATAAAAAACAATAAACAAATGCTGTAATGTTATTGAAATCAACTTTTGACACTCTTTATACAAATAAATAAACAATAAACAATTGGTGTAATGTTGTTTAAATCAACTTTGACACTGTTTAAGCAGTGCAATGGAGCCTGACAGCATGAATTATTTAAAAAAAGCAAATATGTTTAATGTTATTGAAATAGACTTTGGTGTAATGTTAGTCAAATCAACAAGTTTGACACTGTTTAAGGAGTTGAATGGATCCTGACAGCATGAATTATTTATAAAAAAAATATGTTTAATATTATTGAAATAGACTTTGTTATTATTTATAATTAGCTTTTAAGGGTTAGGTATATTGGTAAGACTTATAGACTCTTTTTTAAGTGGAGGTCACAATTACCACTTCTATTATTGTTAGAGTTTTCTATGCATGTTATTATTGTTGAGTGTTTTATGCATATTTATTATTGCTGGGATTTCTGGACATATTTTCATTTGAAAAACTTTGCCATTGTTATGTTTAATCACACAATGGAGCATCACAACATGCATTATTATATTTTAATATTTGAAATGATAGTTATTAAAATATTAGAAAATGAAATTAAAAGATTAAGGAAGAATTTTTTTTTATTAAAGATTAAAGATTGGGATATGTTTTTTTAATTTGTTTTTTTTTTTTATATTATATATATGTGATTTATAATGGATTATAGTGTGTTTAAAAATTATATATATAATCTTTAATTAAAAAAATGAAAATAATGTAATGTTCATACTATAACAAACTTGAATACACTATTAATATTAATTATAAATTTTGTTTTGTAAATTTATATAATTTAGTAATAGCTTTATATTTAAAGAAATGAGCATTGAATATAACAAAGAAAACAATTTGTAAATATCTTGGTATTGAAAAGCTAGATGGTGGCTTATTTTACAATATGTGATTTCATATCAAGCAATTGTTAACTAGCCACACTTGTGCGGCATATTTTTGTTGTACACATTTATTTTTATATATATATTTTTATTATGGTAATTATTTTCTCTTTTACACCACAACCTAGAATTTTCTTAATAACATCTTTTTTCCATAATTTAGATTTGCAAGTGCAATCCATGTCATTGATTATTTGTGTTTATTTTCTATTATTGTTGTTCATTTTCCATTTTTATTGTACTGATCATGTTTTCTTATAAGAATGCTACAAGTTGATCTCTATGCCCATGTATTTTATGTCATGGTGTGCTTTATTCTCATATTTTTTAAATCTCGAGGACAAGAACCCAAGCTTATGCCACTAAGAAAGAGATGAATGAAGATTTGTTTAAGTTAAAAAATGATAAGCTTATGCCATTAAGAAATAGATGAATAAATAGTTTTTTAAGTTGAAAAATGATTTGGGGCACTTGATGAAGAGAAGTGGAAGCATAAAACACTAAACTTCATACCACAACAATCTTAAAACTAATTTGTTTGAATGAACATCTTCTAACCAACATTATAGATACAATAAATCCATTGTAATGAATGGCAATAACCAACATATTACATAACTCAAGGAATAAAGAGTAATCTCAAACAAACACATGAAAATATGCAAACAAACTAACTTATAATGAACCACCACCAACAACCAATTTGGAATTCAAGTGTGGGGGATGACTCTTCTTCCAACGAACCTCTTGGCCTATAAACTTAGAGCCCTTGAGCACTCGATCCAAAAACATATGACATATTTTAACCCTATCTCTTCCCATCAAATCCCAAGCTCCAAAGAAAACCCAAAAGGGTCAATACAATCCAAGCAAGAATGTCATTTACCACCTCCTCAACATCCATTAAATACTTATTCTCTACATCCATCAAAAGTTTCCACATGAATAGATTCCATTGTAATTAATAAACTATATTCATATTTACTTTCACATGTGGTTTTAGTTGTATTTCTCTTTATATTTTTCTTTAAATTCCATTTTATCTAATCTTGAAATTATATCTTTGACTATTTTTTATTTTTTTAAGTTACTAGAAAGATTTATATTAAAAGTACAAAAAGTATAAAAAGAGATACATGGAAAGATGTTGGCTCATGAAGTTTGGGAAGGCGTTTCCACCAACGTGGACCTCCACTGATAGCGGTCATAAAAAACACAGAGGAGAACATAGCTTTTTCCTTGAACATGCCTGCACTGCAAAAATTACAAAAGGGACTAGAAATTATTTCTGAGAAACATGACAGTATATTGGAAAAAAGGATAGGCCCTTAGCAGAGAAATGAGCAGACTAGGGGCAAGCAATCAGCACTTCATCTTTGTTCGGGATGGGTTTATCTTCCACTATTGGGTAGCTATGAAATAAATATTCATCCCATACCTGAGGAGGGAGCTTAGGCAACATGGGCTCTGGTTTGCTACCCATGGTCCCCTCCCAGAGGGATCATAGGCCCTTTTGTATTACAGGAGATCAATAGTAGATGACACTAGAAAGTTGGAGACAAGCAGATCCCAACTTGAAGTAGCTCATGTTTCCTGCATGGCTGACCCAACGGAAGAAAAATCCAGGGATTTCATAGCGTCTAAACCTTTGGAGAATAGGTCCTTTGGGATCGAAGGCGGTGGAGGTCCCCGAGTCAGGGCACTTGGATGGGGGGGATGCTGCAGACCTAGTGGGGAAGGATACCACCATAATCACCATCTTATCCATGGAAAAGTTGGAAGAAAATTTCCCGATCCCGACTGAGCAACACTCCAATGAGTATTTACCCCCAACTAAATTGGCGTCCAGATTGGCGATTTTTCCATCCAAAGGCACCAGGAGGCCACAAATGTCCGTAATAGAAGTGTTGGCTACATTCCAATTCATGTTTACTTCCTCCACCAAATTTCCAAGCATGTTATGAACTAGCGAGTAGAAATATTATCTTTTTTCCATAGTTTCCCATGGCAAGAAATTCAGCAACCTATGCATATTCCTATTCTTCAATGAGAGCATGAACTGGAGGCAAAACAGTGCTCTCATATCCAGTATTAAACTCCTTTGATTTTCATGGGTTCTCAACCTCACGGATTGATCCATTCCTACCACCTCTACTCGGAGTTCCCCTTGGCCACGCCATTGAGTAGTTGCATAGAGTTAATTCTTCCAGATACAAACAAGAAACAGAGCATGACCATATCTGAACTAACACCAGAGTAAACATTGAGTAAGCACTCATGCAGATGGTAGCCGACCCGGGATCTATATCAAACATAGTCCATGAGGGCAGGAAAGGATTCACACGCAGAGATTTCATTATGCCGATGTCTTCTTGTAGAGATTTCATTTTGCGGTTGTATTTCCTCTATTGTTTCAGGGTGTTGAATCTCATAAATCTACCGTACACCATTAAGTTCCAGGACAAATGAACGATCCTTGTTTGTCTCTTCAACGAGTTGAGCCAAGCCCATGTCATGGCCATCCATTTAACTTACATTGGCCTCCTGTGTGAGCATTAAAACCTGCCTATCAACCTGGTTGAAGGAGGATCGTGGGCAAGGGTCTAGGCCAGATGGAAGTTTTCTTAGACCCAAACCTCCAGATGGGACCCTCTCAGAAGGCATGCCAATTAATTGTTGGGTTTCTGCGTCTTGGGGAATGGGTTTCCTGCTTCGTTGGGCTCCATGTGTGTTGATTGGGATTCCAAGTGTCATGCGGGTTGGACACGAACCCGCATCTAAGGATTGGAGATATTGAGAAGTGAGCGTACTACAAACTATGGATCTATTGGTTCTGAAATGGCTGTCCGATATTTCTAGCACTGAATGGAAGGTCACACCTAACCCCTTGATTTGCCAAAAGGTCAGCCAGAGCACTTGATTTTCTCCTAACATGATTGAAGGTGGTTAACTTGAGCACCTCCAAGCTTTGTCCCAGATGACTAAAACTATCTTCCAATCCCTAGCTAGTGGAAAGTCTGGATATTTGCACACCATTTTGAATTTTGGTGGTCAGATCCAAGATCATATGAGAGTATCCCTCTGCAATAATAGGGAGGAAGTGTTGTTTCTTAGCTAGGGTGATACCTTTTATGAGGTCATCTAGTTCTGTAGTGTTGTTTGTGTTGAGATACAAGATACCAAGGAAGATGAGCAATATTTTACCCTCGTGGTTTTGAATGACTCCTATGAAATTTGATATGCGAGGATTGAATTTTTAGGCTCCATCAAAGTTTAGTTTTAAGATGCAAACCATGGGGAGGGGGAATCTCTCAGGGATGGAGAACCCTATGAAGGAACTCATACCAGTGGTGGCATATAGAAGAAGCATGGAGTTCCAGTTAATCAGAATTCCTTTCTCTGTTGTTGTCGAGGGAAAGTCCGAGACATGCCACTCTTTCAAGAAGGTGGTGTCCTGCATATTTTTTTTAGTTCCACCTATATAGTGTTCAGATCATTTTTTTCGGTCCTTGAATATTCTAGAATTTCTTTCCTTCCATATGCTCTAGACCAAGAATCCTGGAATGAGTTCCCAAATTATATTGAGAAGGTCACTTTGGAATGGACTAGTCTTTTTTCTTTGCAAAGTGCTTAGGATATTATTCTTGTCTCTGTTAGTTCTCTTGAATATCTCTGTGATGCGATTCCAAAGCTGAGAGGCCAAATCATAGGAGTCTAGCAAGTGGATTATGTTGTATTCTTCTTTGTTGCATAATATATAGAGTGGCAGACCTTGGAGTCCCCTTTTTTCTAGATTATCCCAAGTAAGGATGTGTTTGTGGGAGAGTAACCAAAGAAAGGTGGATATTTTGGGCCATATGTGCGGGTTACATATTTTTTTTTGGAGGGGGAAATCTTGATCGTCATCCTTGGAGGAAAGTATGGAGTAGGCCTCCTTTGTAGTGAACAATCCTTTGGGGAGATGCCCCCCTCTCAATATATCTAGACCTTGCTTGATTCTAAATTTCCTGGTCTTAATATCCTTCCATATTTGTTCCATAGTAACCATATTTAGAGGCACAGGACATCTTCTGGGGTGTAACCAAGAATGGAAGGGAAGAGCACTTTCAGGACTCCTGAAGTCTCTGACCATTGGGAGACAGTTTGCGATCTAGCTACTGTGTATTTCAACTATCTCATATTGGCTTATGAGGGTGGGAATTTGTTGCCATGAGTCCTGTCGAAAGAGGGAATGTGTTCCTTCTCTTATCTCCCAGAATGTGTGCTTTTGTATGAGTTCTTTCTGTGAGTTGGTTACTTTCCAAATGAGTGATATAGGAGGCTCACTATTAAGGAAAACCAGTTGTGAAGGGCACCAATCTGATGCATATTTTTTGTTCCAAGGTTAACTCCAAAGCATATTATTCTGGGTGACCCAAGAAAACCAAATATTGGCAAAGAGAGATGCACTATTTATTTTTGGGTCTCTCATCCCTAGTCCACCCTTACATCAAGGTAGGGAGAGAGTACTCCACTTTACCAAAGCCCACTTTTGGTTTTTAGCATTTTTTTCACAAAGGAGCATTGTATATTTCTGATGTTTTTTAGGACCCATTTAGGAGTCGTCGGGACAGAGAACTGGTAGATTGACAGGGATTGGAGAAGAAATTTAAGGAGGGTGAGATGACAAGGAAGGTTGAGGGAGCGGAAGGTCCTGGAGTATATTTTAGATTCCATCTTATTGAGGAGTTCTTTCCAAGAGGAGTGCTTGATTTCTGAATCAAAAAGAGGAGCACCCAAGTATTTCGAAGGAAGAGTGGAAAAAGTGAATCCTAAAATTCCAAAGGCATTAGGTTTGGTGATAACATTTGTATCGAAGAAGAAGTTATGCGACTTTTCCAGATTGGTTGTGTTGTTAGAGGCTTAAAAAAAAGTGCGTACGATGTCTCACAGAGCTCTAGATTTTTGGACAGAGGAGTTCCCAAAGAGAATATTATCATCTACAATTTTTTGATAGGAAAGAGGGTTACTGCCATGCAGAGAGAGACCTCTGAGAGACCCTGAGACTAAGGCTCTCATTACAGGAAATTTCAATTTAAAATGGGCCTTCCAAAAATAATACAAATTCCATGTTATCATGTATTATCCAATCAAAATGATTTAAAATTCAAAAAGGGAGCACCTCTTAAACAATTTTTTTTGTATAAATTTGGGGATATGTATCATAAAAAAAACTACTTTTTTTGTTCGTATTTTCAACATATCTCCGTGTGTTTTTACTCAAATTTCGATCAGGAGAGCTTGTTGGATGCGAAATTAAATTCCACAACCAAAAAGTACCCACTTGGCATACTTTTGACAGGCCCCTCTACCCCAAAAACAAGAAAAACCTAAAACAACATGATGATGATGTCATCATCACGTTGTTTTAGGTATTTCTTGTTTTTGGGGTAACGGGGCCCGTCAAAAGGATGCTGAGTGGGTACTAGCTAGATGCAAAATTTAATTCCACATCCAATGATATCTCTCAATCAAAATTTGAGTAAAAACACAAGGAGATAAGTCGAAAATACGAACAAAAAAGTAGTTTTTTCTTTTCTTCCTCCAAAATTAATAAATATTATTTTATTATTTTAACTATTATTTTATTAATTTTCCTTAGGAGGCCCATTTTGAGTTGAATTTTTTTCTAATGTTTGATCAATATACATAATCCTTCAGCCATGAAGATGAAAATAAAGGGAGAAAGGGGGTCTCCTTGCTGTATACCTTGAGAGGGAGAGAAGGTAGGAGAGGGGGACCCATTGACTAGTATCAAGTAGAAGGTTGAATTGATTAGGGAGGAGACCCATCTTGTCCATTTTTTAGTGAACCCAAAGGCAAGGAGCTTCTTTTTTATGAAATCCCAACTCAGCTTGTCAAAGTATTTCAAGAGGTCTAGCTTTAGGAGCATCTCAGGGGAGCTGGTGGATTTAATATAGTGGATATATTCATGAGAGAGGATGATGTCATCCAAGATTTTTCTACCTTCAACATAGCCCATTTGTCCATGGGAATTGAGGAGAAGGAGGAGAGGATTGATGCGGTTAGCAACTGCTTTGGAGATAATTTTGTAGATGACATTGCAGAGGGATATGGGAAGAAACTTACCA
Source organism: Pseudotsuga menziesii (assembly GCA_001517045.1). Lineage (NCBI taxonomy): Eukaryota > Viridiplantae > Streptophyta > Pinopsida > Pinales > Pinaceae > Pseudotsuga > Pseudotsuga menziesii. The sequence goes on along the minus strand of LPNX010552224.1, from coordinate 111,213 downwards.
GGAAGCGAAGCACCAGGTTCTTTAGGCACCAGACTGATGTGGGTGGTGTTGAGAGCCGACAAGACTCATTTTTTCTGACATTACTCTTCTAACAATTCATAGCCTTATGCTTAAGAAGGTTTCAGCAGCTGTAAAAGAAGTTTACTGTAAAACCGTCCGGGACTGGTGATTTATCTTTAGACATTTGGTTCACCACGAGTTCAACCTCCTGGAATGAGATAAATTGCATGAGCATGGTATTCTGCTCTGCTGTGACTATGCTAGCGATATGTTGGGTTAATTTCTTAATAGCATTGGATATGGTGATCACTGGTTCTCTCAGGAGGTCCTGAAAGTACCCCTTGAACTCCTATTCGATGTCATCTAGATCCCTTAGAATTCCCCTACATCCATTTTGAGTTTGGAGATACAATTGTTCATTCTGTGTTGAATCGTGGATCTGTGGAAGAATGTCGTATTTATGTCGTCTTCTTAAATCCATTTTACTATGGAATTTTTGTTTCCAAAGAATTTCTTCTTGGATGCAGAGTTTGTGCAGTTGCATTAAGAGGTATTGTTCTTTATGTTTCATTTCCTTTGACAGTCTGTTAGCCATTATGGAACATTGGAGATCTTCTACGTTTCCTTCTAGTCTTTTTTTCTTTGAAGATATCACCAAGAGTGGTGTGATTCTAGAGCCTGAGTTTGGATATGAGAGATTTGAGTTTTTCTTGCATAATGGCCATTTTGGACTTCCCTATTGGATGTGATTCCTCCCACCATCTGCTAACGGAATCCATGAAGGATGAGTGAGATAGCCAAAATTTCTTAAATCTGAAAGGGCGCTGGGTGCGGTCGCCTATGATCTACCAGTTTAGGTCTATTAGCCAATTGTTGGAGCCTGTTGCTGGAAGCACCAAGGAGGATATCAGGTCTCCTGTATGTAAAATATCCTTCGATATCAAGAAATGACCTAATCTCTTGGAAATGTGATGTATTCCTCCTTTGTCATTGTTCGAGGTAAAAAAACCAGATGAAGGTTGGAAATCCACTAGTCTGCAGTCATTTATGGCTTCCTTGAAGAGGCAGTCTTTAGCAAAGATGAATTTTAGTCCTCCTTTTCTTCCTCAAGGGAGGTCATCATGTTGAAGTCACCACCTATTATGAGTCGGGATTCATGGTGCTGCTAGGTGAACCAATTGATGAATTACAGTAATTGGAGCTTAAGGTATGGAGGTTGAGGACTGTAGATATTAAGGAGATGGCCATGGATATTGGAACCAACAATTTGGAATGAGGTCGATATCGCATGGGAACAAGCTGAGGAGTCAATTGGATCAATAAAATCTAGGTTTCAGGCGATGGCGATACCGCCTGCTGCTCCATTTGCATCTATTGTAGTAGTATGAAATCCTTTCCATATTTATTCAATTAATATCTGGAGGGTTTCAGAGGAACACTTGGTTTCCTAAATGAAGAGAACTGTAGGCTTATCTTGCTGTATTTTTCTTTTCATCATTATTTTTTAGGTAAGGTCGTTCAGTCCTCTAACATTCCAAGAGATGATCTTCATTGACAACTTGAGGAGGAGGAGGGGAAAAATTTCGTTAACTAGACATATTGCCCCGGTTCCACTAATCAAGTGTCGATCACATTTATCCTTTGTAGAGAGAATTTTCTTCCTCATTTTTTTCTTTCTCAAATTAGTTTGAGCTTGTCTTTTGCTTCATATTGTTGAATTATTGCAACTTCAAAGTGTATTTACTTAATATCCCTGATGTTCTATCAAGAGAATTACTAAGAGTCATGCGAAAATTCCCTTCGTTATAATTTGGGTCATTAGCACCCCAGTTAATATAATATTAAGTTTCTAGAGTCCTCCTAGAGAAGTCGTCTCAGTCAATTTTAGTGGGGCCGACTTGTTAAGTGGAAAATCAAGTGAACAGAAGAATATAAATAGAAGTGAGGCTCTCTTTATTTCCACACACACACTCACTTATGCATAGCGCATGGAGAGAGAGAGAGAGAGATCTATTGGATGGAGGCGCACCTGTTTTTGGGTCTTATATTTTATATTTTATACATCTTATACAAAGGAATTTTTTGCTGGGTTTTCTTCCCCATGAGGGTTTGTCAGGATAAATATTTGTGTTCTTTTTGTGTGGTTGTGCTTGTCTATCTTTTAGTGATATTTTGGATTATGGTTATGATGTTATGATGCTAAATGTTATAAGATATGATATAACCATTAAAAAATTAACATGGTATCATATCCACCCTGAAAGAATTCATTGTACAACCGAAACAGTGCTACATCTACAACTATTGAAGATTAGGGTTTCATGCTTGAAAACCCTAAAATACTAAAACTAGTAGTTTTGGTAGATTCACTATTTCTCGAGATTGGAGAAGGCTCAAGAGCCAAAAATTTCACAGGACAAAGATAAATTCCTGTTGTACAATGTAAAATCGTTTTAGCCTTAGATGAGCTATATTCTGGGAGATATGATCCCTCCAAATTAGGGTTCTAGCCTCTCCCAAGATTCAATCTTAAACAAGAGACCTAGGGAGAATTGTTATATCGTAGGCTATGAAGGTCCAAATGAAATTTCTCAATATTTTCTAGACAGGGAATGGAATTTAATTTCTGTGGTAAACATTTCAGACCCCCAATATGAAACAGTGACACATGGAATTCCGTGCAAGTTCTCTCTTCTGAACAGTACTTAAATAATTCACCTTGGGAAAATGCGCATAAGTCCCAATTGGTGAAACCAATTATGCACAAACCTGTGGTGTTGGAAAGAGGACAGAAGACATTTCCTTAGTAAAAAATTTTAGACATAGAGTAGTAGTAAGTTTGGAGATACCGCAGAAACAATATTAGTCATTCTGCAGAAGAAACTGAAGAAAACTACTAGGCATCAGATATTTTGCAATTCTCATCACAGTTTTGGGAAAATGAATATGCTTCTCAGCTCGCATTCAGTAGGCACATATTTCTCATGGGGGCGTCACCTAGAGACCAATATGATATCGTGTCCATTCATATTTGGGGGGTTAAAAATTAAAAAATTACAAGCCAATATATTGGTGGTATATTAGGGGTAAAAAAGGGTTTTTTTAACTATATAAATATGCAATATGTTGGGGGATATTTTATTTCACAATCCTTCCCATGCCTCCACCATAAGCTTGTGTGCACCTTGCGTGATGCTGCATAGGGTTTTCCTATGGTTTCTCTCCATCGTTTTTTCTTGGGTTTTCTCCATTGTTTTTTCTTGGGTTTTCTCCAACGTGTTTTTTGGATAATGAGGGCATTTTTTCTGGTGCGTAGCAGTGTTGGTCCTTGGGATTTCTCCATTGTGTTTTCTAGATAACGAGGACATTTTTTTTTGTGTGTAGTAGTGTTGGTCCTTGGTTTTTATCCATCGTGTTTTCTGGATAACGAGGGCATTTTTTCTGGTACATAGCAGTGTTGGTCCTCTGGTGCATAGTGTTTTTCACTGTTTTTTTCCATTGTAGTGCATAGCATTGTTGGTCCTCTAGTGCATAGAATTTTTTCACCATTTTCTGGTCATGGGTTTGTGGTGGGTTTCTCTAGTGCATAGCAGTGTTGGAGGAGGGACATTGGAGAGCCATTGCATAGCATTCTTGGAGGTAAGGTATAGTATGTGTTAGTCCTCTAATGAAAAATGCCTTTTAATTCCTTTATTTATTGGGGGCTCTATTCCACATAGCTGAGTGATTACTGAACTGAGTACATATCACATTCAACCCTCTATTCTAGTGCTACAAGCCCTCACTCCAATGGTCTCAATCTATGATATGCTAACATACTGCCAAGATATGGTCAGGATGCTATAGGTCCGTAATTACTCCTATTTTGTGATCTTAATTAGATCAAAACTACCTGAACCCATGCTAAATGATTTCTTATGGATCGATTTTAACAACATAGGGTGAAACGAATTCCCTATACGTCTGGTGTAGCACGCCCCCAATCTGTTGGTCGTCGATTAATCACTCAATCAATCCCAGCAAGAATCAAGATTGGGATCCGATCCAACCAGCTCAGACCACCCATCTACCTACTACGCTTCGTTACACCTTCCGATGAAGACATTTTATGCTTCACTCGAATCAGATGGTAATAGGCTGGTCGGGATTGACCAAATTGAACCTTTTATTCATTTTATTTTTTCATCACCATTATGCAGACTTTACCTCTTGAATAAATACCAAATAAAATTTCTATTTTCGTTGCAGATCGATCCTTTTGGGTAACCTATTGTTCAGGTGATACCTCTGTTGAGCTATGCCTGGATCCCTACCCCTTTAAATCCTTGGACCTTATATCCTTGATGAATAGATAGTAGACCTCAAATGAATATAGATGCTCCTCATCTTGTAGAAAACTATTCTAGAAATATTTTGGGTAATTGCTCAATCATATTGGAAACTTCTGGAAACTGCCTCTGGTTTTAAGTTTCAACAATTTTTTGTTTTTGTTTTTGGGGTTTTCGAATAGTTTTTTTCTCCCTCTATTATTTTGAAATTTAATGATTTTTAGACTGGAACATAGAGATATTTTGGGACAAAGGAACTCAATTAAGAATGCAGATTGAAACAAGGGTGAGCTCATATCCTTCGGTAATTCATTGGCACTCTCCTTAGTTTTATAGGTAGTGTTTATTTTCAGAAGAAAAAAACATGCAACTTGTTATTCATTTCAAATCAAAGTTGTATAAACCAGGCTTCTACTTCAAGTAGGTTCACAACAAAATCAGTCTGAAAGTTCTTCTTTTAGCAAAATAGGAACCAACCTTCAAACCATCTAAAAAACCTTACAAAACTGAGAGCCTTACTATCAAAGACTGTCACTTTAGTTTTTAGAACAAGCTGACAAAAAGACAAAAAAACTCTCAAAATTCTTTGACAAAAGACAGAGACTTTGAAGGAATCACGAAGGAGTCTTACTATTATAAGAACTATTTACAAAGTTCATCTTAGGAAGAATGTGATTTATGTTGTTTTTAAGTTGACAGTATGTTAATGTAGAAATTCTAGGTATCATAGAGAATGCATTTCTCCATTAAAGGAAAGTGTTACAAATAAATGAATAAATGTATCATTGGCGGGTTGTTACAGAGCTGGAAGTAAGAGTTTGAAGTAGTTAGAGATCTGGAAATATGTGTCCCAATTAGCTAGATAGGTGTCCATTCTGATCTAATTTTAAAGGGATGTGATGATCATATATATATATATATCGGTTCTAATAATAAAGTGTGATCCATATCATTATTGTGTGCAATTTTGTTTTGCTGCATTTTTAATTTTATCTACATTTGAGAGTGTCTCTCTTCTCATTATGTGTGAAAGGAATGGATAATCATAAAAATATCATTAAACCCTCTTTGAATGAGTACAAAAACAAAAGTTAGCATTGACAATCAATTTTTCCTCCTCCAAGTGGATATTATGTCATTGTGGCCACATTCTGGAATCAACATGCCACCTTCTATAGGAAGCATGCCACCTCATAAAGGACTCAAGAATATCAAATATTTAAAAAACCACTATTGTGTACTATCTCTCCAAACTTGGTATTAAAAAGATAAGTGCAAATGGATGAGAGAATAATCCAATTGTCAAACTGGGTACCTACGAGAAAATATGTACACAAGGTAAAGAACCATGTTGACATAGGAGCTCTCAACACGGATCATTGGAAAGGATTTACTCATTTCAAATTGCATTGGAATAGGCAAATAGTTTCCTTTCATATTGATATTAATTCAAAAAGTGAAAAGTGTTAGTGCAAAGGTGATGCAGGAGAACATTTGAGGAAAGCAATTTTTTTCTCAAGTCTCCTGCAAGGGTGGGTAATAAAGTTGGAAACTTGGGTACTATGAGGAGAGAGAGAGTAGGAGGTGAAGGATCTGCTAGTATAGTAGTATCACTTTGCAAACCAAGAAATCAGGATCTTTGGAGACTTGGGAAACATGTAGAATGTGAAAACCATTGGTTACACATCTTTTTGAGGCTATCAAAGCCATTATTTTGAGATCTAGCCTATGAATATTACACAAGCTTTGGAAAAAAATTAGAAATAGGTTGTCTTCCCATATCCTCTTTCCTCTTTTGTTTATTGTCATGCATGCAAATTTAACGAAAATTTGATTGAGAATCTAGACTAGTGTAAGTTTGTGATCTTAACCCACTTGTCGAGAGGATCAACTTAGTACTTGGTGAATCCATTCACAATAGGGGTGAAATGTATAGAAGATTCAAATAGGAGGATTACCCCAATATGACCCATCCTAGTAACCCAGCAAATATGAACACGGCTGATAATTTTTTTTCTAATATTAAGAGTCTCATTTGCACAACATTACTGCTAGAACCATTGTTCTGCCTCGCTGAGAGCCCATACAATGGAACATAAAACACACTAATATAAAGATAATAGTACTTGTAAATGATAATAAACAATGCATTTCTTCCTTTTCAATTATCAGAATTGGAGAAGTATTATAGAGTGCATGAACTTGAAGCATAATTGATTATTGAATGAGTAGAAGTCACTGCTGGCGGCTGGGAGAAGAGAACTCAACACAACATTCTTCAGTCTATGAAAAAAAGGAATAGGTTAATAAATAGGAAATCAAATATATCAAAATCATGCAAGAAGAAATGAAAATATGTAGCACCGACACTAAGTTTCTTACTTCTCATAGTTGCTTGCACTTGAGTTTTGTGGTACATATTTAGACAAAGGTAGAGAGGAAATCAATTATGTATGAAGACCTCTACTCTGTGTCACAACAACTTAGCTCAAAGCAATGAGTTCCTTCCATTAAAGTGGCAAGTTACATATGAGCACTCATTAAAGATAATAATAGCAACGAGTACATATGAGCACTCATAAACTTGTATCCTCTGTTAAGGAAATCCTTGGATTGTTTGGTTGGTTGGCATATCAAGTTCATAAAACTTAGAAACAAAGTTTTTTTAGGTAAAATAACCGAGTTTACACTAACGTTGAACATTGAAAATGATAGAATTAAGATTTTGAGATGAGAAAATAGTTATTTTGATCATTTTTGAAATGAGGAAACAATCAACTGTACTGTAGCCATTTGGAGAAGTTGTCACTATAAATTTTTTCTTGTTTTTCCTTTTTTCTGCTTTCTATATTGGCAAATTTAAAGCACTTATTTAAAGTGTGATGGATTTTATACACTTTCATAATTTCTTAAACCCTAATGTACAAGTTTGTAGGACATCACTAATTCAGTATAGTGACCTACACATGTTTTTTATATTGGCAACTTTAACTCACTTCTTCCAAGTGTGGTGGAGTTTATGCACTTTCATAATTTCTTAAACCCCATGCACAAGTTTGTAGGACATCACTAATTTAGTATAGTGACATACTCATTTTTTTGTTCCATAGATCTCTGTAGTATATCACTAATTAAGTATAGTGTGACCTACACTGATTTTTGTTGCACATGCAAAGTATGCATTAATGGTTTTATGCTTAGAAGAATGCATCTTATTGTAGTCACCTTTGCACAAATTACCTGATCTTTGAAAAGAGTACATTGTGCAGTTAATGCTCATTAGAGTACATACTATTAAATTATCTCTATAGTTCATTGTTCCTTTCATGTTGATTACAAATGATGAGATGACTTCTTCTCTCTCCTATCTATCAGTTTTGGGCTATAGTTCTAGAACAAGTTGATATTTTCTTGATAAGATTTTTCATATGTACTCATTTTATGTCTCTACATATTTCTTTCTTTGAGCTAGTATCTTATCTCTTTGTAGCTTTTCTCTTATAACGTAGACCTTTTCATGTTGTCATTAGTGTAGCTATAGGAATTACTTGTGCAGTCCCACTATGTATTGCACTGATTGTACTATGTTAGTCCCAATGACCCACTTGTGTGGTATTAATTGAACATTATTAAAATTATATTATATTATATTATCTACCTGTTAATTACACTTTTGTGGAAGATTGCAAACTATTTTGGATGAGTTTCTAGTGAAAACTAGTAGCTTCTCAATCCCATTGTCTATTAAATTGTTCTTTGGACAAATTTTTTAACTTATGGTAACTTTTAGCTGCGTGCCTGTGTTTTCTGCAAACTAGAAATACAAAATTCAATTGAAGAGCTTAAAGGAATGACAAAGGACTTAAAAATAATGTAGTTCACTCTGTATACTATCCTAGCCATAAATAAGTAGGGAGTAGAACATTGTGTTGGTGTTTTTTTCACAAGATGGAAGCAAGTAGAAGAGAATTTCAGGTTTGGAGGAAGGAACTCATTGCTAGCGGATGGGAGAAGAGAAGACGGGCTACTAGGAGATTAATAAATGCTGCCCTGTTTATGCCAACCCTGTCTACACAGTAAAAAAGCACCCGCCCTTAATTAAGCTCATCAATGGTCTTAGGTTTAAAGAAAATAATTTCCCTCCTTAAATGATTTTGTAGACCCTAGGTGAATAAACTACATCTGGGTATGCTCTTGGATATTAAACTTAATCAATCTGATCAACTCTTAAATGGGTGTTTCGATGGGATATGAAACTAAATACTCCAAGATTCTGATTGCATTGCATTTGTCAAATGCATAGTCTGTACGCCACAAACATGTCAACATTAAATAAAGACATGACATAAGAGGTATTTAACACTGAGATGGATGTCATTAATTAATATATGTGCTAGCAGGCATAGAGGATAATTCAATGCTAGTTGCATCCTTTCCAACGTTTAATCTTCCATCTATTTCTTTTCTTATATTTTGATAGCCAAAGTATTCAAACAAGCACAAACTAACTTCTAGAAAATCTCTGTTGTTGCTGCAATTTGGAAATTCCCATTTGCATGGAATGGAATTCCCAAATTGATAGGAAATTTGCATGGAATGGAATTACCTATGCTGAGATGTTTTGTGATTCCTTTCAATGTTTCATCATACCATCCTTTCTGAATACAACTTCAAAGAGAAAAGCATGAATACCATTACTTACTATAATATCATGAGGGAATGCAACAAAACTAGGGGTGAATATTTACTAGATCCACACATTTAGGTTTACATGACAATTAAAGACCTTGAAAAGATGGGCATCCCTCCCTCCTTTGAATTCCAAGTGTCTTCAATGAGATTAGGGCATTCTCCATTCATGCTAATAAAATTCATGGAAGGTGTCTCTCTATAATGGAAAATCCTCCTCAAAACTCTTCAAATAATAACTTCCCCAAGATTTGGAACATGAGCTGACTGTTAGATGCTTTCCCTAAAGCTAGGACATTCCTCACATCAAGGGGTTAATACAACTAAATCCTTAAATGGTTGATTCTATATGGCTACATGTGCAAGATAGTATTTGATCCATGTACCAATAAACCATATTTCCTTAAAATATGCCAAAACAATGGAATTCTCCTCCTAAATCAACCTCAATTTCCATCATAGATACTTCATTATGTGGAACGCTTTTTCTCTTCGTGATCCATTGAGAAATTAGAATTTCTCCTTTTCGCTTTTTCTCTTATTGATGCATTGATGATAAGTGATCCTCCCTTTTTTTGAAGATGACTGAGGTGCACTCTACTAATAGAGAGATCTTGGGCAAGAGCGATGAGAGTTTTCCTCTGCACTGAAGATTACTTCCTTCTAAATCTTCCATTCTTGGTGTGTGTAGTTAGTGCCTAATATTCATTGTCATTTAGCTTCTCTTCTCTATTTATTATCCTTCCTTATTTTTTATTATCCTTCTTCTTTTATAATTTCTAATTTGAAATCATTTCTTACAACATTCATAGATTTAATTTAGTGTAACATTCAATCAATTTACATTCCATTAATAGATAAGAAGAAAGCTACCCTTACGAATGTTTTTCCTTCATGTAGAATTTCATGATTGTTCTAAATGTTGGTATTCGGTAAAGAAAGGGATAATGTCTTACAACATTCTTAGAGTTAACCTAGAGTAACATCCAGTCAGTTTACATTACAATAATGCCAAGAAGCAAGATATCTTAGCCAATGTTTTTACTTTGTGTAGAATTTCATGACTATTATAAATGTTCATATTAGGTAAAGAAAGGGTTTTCAGAATTTTCAACACCTTGTAATTTGTGTTGAAATCCTAAGAACAAGAGATAAACCATGCTCCTACCCTAGATTAGAGAACTATATAATGCATAAATTGGTGTCGCTTCTAGTAGGGCTGATCATAGTTCTCAATTGTGTATGTTTGATGGTTTTTATCATTCACATTTAATATTTAAATCTTCTATGAAGATTTTTGGGGAGTTGTGAATATATTTGTGAAGCTTCTTTCCCAACTAGGCTCCTCTACATTTATACTGAATCCATGGTTCACCTAATTAAAGTAGCACCAAAAAATATTGTTGGTGTCTTCTAGATTCATAGCACATTGTGCATCAATAAGCATCATAGAAAAATGTAAACTTGGTATTAGACAGAGCTAAGATCTTACAAAATCTGCAAAATGGACCATAGTTGTTTGAAAAGACACATTTCTGGTAGGCTTTATAATAGTAATTGAATTAATAATTCAGATTTGCAATTTGAGGGAATTTACACATACATTAATTAATATTCGAACTATAACTTTGCACTAATAAAGAACAATGAAAAAATTTCTGAAATCATTTAACATCATTTCTGAAATCAACTTAACATCAACTAACATCTTTTTGAAAACATTTATTTAACATCAACTTGATTTACAACAAGAAATCATTCATAGTTGATGTAGAAACCTAAGTCTCTCTGAAATTACATTTATCTTTACGACTTAGTTTCTCTTAGGTAATCCCTCCATGTGTTGGATTAAACCCAAAGTGAGGGAAGTAGTTGCTTTGGTGACAATGATAACTCTTCTCAAGAATCAAGAATATGGATGGTGTCAAAATATCAGGAATCTTGAATCATCCTTTCTTTCCCTTGATTTTCTCATGTCTATAGAGAATACAACAAGAAGGAAGATGGCTTATCCAAGGAGGCACTCTCTATGGTATCTGGCCTCTTAGTGTTCACTGAAATATGTGAAGGTGAAATAGCGGGGAATGGATCAATGAATCTCTTTTAATTTGAGCTTGACCTACTCTCTTTGACATCTTTGATGTTTATTTTTTCAAGAGTATGAGAGAATTTAGATTTTTTACATCCTTTGGATGTCTGAGGCAGACGTTGATCTCCTCTTGTATCAGTTTCTTGAAAGGTCCATAAGTACCTCCCTAGATAAGCCATGATTGGGTTCTTCTTGTATTCCCTTGTAGACATCTTTTGAATTCAGGATGAAGATGGGATGTATTCCTTGGTATTTTGATCTTTGTGGTGAAGTTGGTTATCTGACCTCTTAATGTAGCTATCTGGAAGAGTCTCTGAACTAGATGTGTTTATATGAAGTTTGATAATTCATTTTTGGCATATTATAACCTTAAAACAACATTTTATGCATCCTATTATATTCCCTTTGCTTACAACCTAAAAGGTGACCAATCCAATGTTGACAAAGAATATTTCATAGCATATCTTCTACATAGCTAAATTATTTAATAGAAGAAGAGTAATTTCAGAACTATATTTAATACTAATTGTCGTTATATGAAGTTTGATAATTCATTTTTTTCAAATTATATAACATTTATAAAACATGTTATGCTTTCTATAGTATATGTGCCTTGTTTACCAAAAGGTGACCAGTCCAATGTTATGTTAACAAAGGCTGTGTCATAACATATCTTCTAAATAGCTAAAAACTTCTGTAAGAGTAATTCTAGCACTGTCTACATCAGTTTGACTAGGTCTACAATGTTGATGATAAAAGGAGTATGCATATTAAGATTATGATGTGAAATTAAATGCCTCCCTTCCAAAATCTTGCCAATTTCTCTTTGTTACCTGTCATTAGAGATAAAATACCTATTCACACTAATGTGAGAGATTTAGGTCACTTAAAGTGTTATGGCTGCAATTTCATTGTGTTGTCGAGCTATGGAAGCTCTACCAACTACGTAATCTTCACCATTTGGATGCAAAATTGATCTCAAAGATCTAGGGAGTGAATTTAAGAGTTGTTGCATTTATGTAGGAAGTTTCCAAAATGGTTTACTTGAGCTTTGTGAGTGACTATTGAACAAATTTATCTCCCCTTGGACCATTCTTCATTTATTAGGAGAGTTCACTTATTACTAAGTTTTTTTTCTTACCCCAAGGCCAAACACCATGTAGAATAGGGCTTAGGCTTGCAGGTTGGGAATATTAGACAATTAAGATGTTTTTATCATTTACTAGAGTTGATTGTAATGCTTGGGGTATTTCCATAAAAAAGAACAAGACTAAATTCCAAAAAGAACAAAGACCTTTGATCACCTCTATGTTTTTTCATCTCTTGTTTTGATCACCTTTTGATCTTCTGCAGGTACGTTGAAGCTGACTCTTTAGTTTGACGAGGGCTATTTGAATAAGCCACTAACAATACATTTTGTTTCAAGGTGTTTCATCCCGATAATAAGATTTTTTCATCCTTTTTAGATATTTGAATTGAAAGTGCATACTTTGCTTCCTAGCTCTTTGTTTTATTAATGAACTAATATGCATGTGTAAATTTGAATTACTTTTTTTTTCATTTATTTATGGATGCACTCACCTCATTTTGTAGCCTTATTATATCAAAATTTTGAAAAACATGTTATAATTTTATTCATTTCTTACCCAACTAAAAGGTATACATGGATGTAAATGCAGATGGATCCAAGTGATGTTGTGGACTTTGGAATTTTTATTGGTGAAGAGAATTGTCCCCTTGGCATAATCCAGTGTCAAAAAGGTTGTACATATGCTGATTTCCGTTCTGAAATTGTGAATGATGAAGTTGTTGAATATCGTTTTGATTTTATTATTGGCTCAACTGGATGTCCTTTAAATGCAAATCAAGAGGAAAGAAGGAAACCTACAACAACAAATGTAGGCATTAAGAGGAAAGTATGCATGATGGTTGCTGATACATTGGAATCAAATGTAATGGAGGGAACGCCAATCTCTGAAAACATTGAAGGGAATGTGGAGGAACCTATGCATAAAAAACCAAGAGTTGGTAATGTGTTTAAGTCAGTGGAACAAGTTGTGGTTGATCCTAATGTATTGGCATCTTGGGAACATAAAGTTAATAGTGTAATGGAAGAGTTTGTCAAGGAGAAGCTAACACTAAAGGTATATTTAAAAAATGGAAAACCTAACATAAAGATTTGTTGTGAAATCTGTGGCATTGATTATGGAACGGGGGAAGTATCCTTGGCAGCACGAACAATTCGTAACTTCAAAAACAATCATATGAAAACTGGGTCCCATCAACGTCAAATTTCAATGTTGGGAATTAATGAAATTCCTTCAGGTAACAAAGAAAAGCAGACAACAGTGGCTAGAGATCAACTTGAGATTGATCAGGAAATCAAACTTCTACATGATTTCAACCAAATGCAAGAGCCTAATTTGTTCAAGGTGGTGGAAACAACACTTGCAAACTACAAGGACAAGAAAAAAGTAAGAGTGGAATGTACACGATGCAATAGATGGTTCTCTTTGGTGCTGGCAAGTGGTAATATTGTTAGTTCTCTAAATGAACACATGAAATCAAAGAAGCACACTACTAATACTACAGTTGAGGCTTCACATGATACAGTTGTGTTGAGGAGTGGAACAGTTGGGAGACCGAATAAGCCTACCAATGAAAAGTCCCAACAAAGTTTCTCTAATTTCTTGATCCCATCACTACCATCACCATTACATGGGGCTTCTACAAGTACACACACTTCTACTTCAGTTGTGGAAATTACCCAAGTTTTAATTTCATTTGAATTTGAATATGCACATTACTTTATTTATTATTACTTGTTAGTAGAAGTTAGTAGATCATTAACCAATGTGTTTTTTCATCTTGTTCTAGGACAAATACCTCCCTCAATATTATTATGTTGGGGGCATTGGGATCCCTATCTTGAGAGAAGAGGGAAGAGATTGCACACAAAGGTTCTAATGGATGACCAACGTGGTGGAAAAATGTGGGCCATAGAGAAACATACCAGGAGAGCACTAAATTATCATGGTATTGAATGCATTATTAATGGTACATACAGACATATTCATTACAAGAGGGTTTCTGAAACAGGAATACATTTTCATTCATTGACATGCAATTTTTGTAAGATGATACCTAATTGTGATGACTTTTGAATGCGATTATATTGTGAATCAAGGAGCAACATGAAAAGACATGGGAGAGATACAGGAAAAGGGAGAAGGTTGGAACATTTGACTCAAACTGAACTCAAAATTGTTGCAAGATAATCAAATGCTACACATAGGTTAACAATGTGATCTCTTTCGTGGGAGAGGACAAAGGTTGCTACACTGTCTATAAAAACAAGGTCTCTAAGGGAAAAGTTGTTTGAATCTACAGGAAAGAAGGATGTGTTCAGGTTTTGCAAGGATGTGTGTGAGGCTCATAAGTAAGGAAAATTACAAGGTAAATATGTAGTTTGGGAATTGTTTCAAGATATATTTCACAACCTAGTTCGTTCAAAGTTGGGTAGAAGGTATAGTTTATCCACTCAGTCCATTTATGAGATTATTAAGTTATAGGGATGTCCTAGATTACATATCTTTATTAGCTTGAATATGGATGGCCCTTCGATATCTACGACTTTAAGGTAAGCTAGAAAATCATTGACATATATTCCAGGGGAGCAAGAGTACATTTTTGAGACAATCAGAAAAGTTTATGCTTCCTCTAAAGCCAAACATGGTACAGAGGGCCCAATTCCCATATGCCTTGCTGAAGATGAAACTGTTGTGAAAAAATATGTAAGGTGGGTAGCAAAAAGTGATACATTGGTGGGTTTTTTTGGTAAGAAAGAAGAACATAAATGCCAATCACATTTCTTGGTGACAGTTGGTGAGGGCGCTGCAGGATATGAGAATATTATAGATGCCTTCAAGAATTGTTAGATTGGCCATTATGCACCTATTATTATTGCAAACCCTTTGCATGAGAAGCTTCCTCATTTGCTTTTTGTTATTCAGCCAACGTGCAACAAGTTTGATGCAAATTTTGTCCATCGACAATGGGAGAAAGTAGAAGACCTATGGAAGAAACATGTGGAATATTTTTTAGGACCTATTATTGGTCATTCCTTAGATGGGGATAGTAGGAGAAGAATGCTTATGCCGAAGGATTATTACTCAATGACAGGCATGCGATATCAAATTCCTTGGGAAGGGTGGAGGCTAACTGGGTTGTATGATGGCTTTAAAGTAACAGGACTTCATGACCAGGATTACATCCACAATGGAAAAAATCTAGTGAATCCTTTGTTTAATGGTCGATGAGATCTGATTGTTGGAAAAGAGTTGATTAGTTTTAACCATGTAATAATGGTTTATAACAATTTTAAAGTGGATGATCGCAAGCTAAAAATTGAGGAAATAGAGAGGATTGATAGCCAAAACTGGGGTTCAGTACAACGCATTGCTTCAAGGCATGTCCAGAGGTGCTTAAAGGAAATGAGATGTACAAGTGGCAAGACACATAGGACATCGAGTACAGATACCTATCTAGCAATCATTGTTTACTATATGATATTTTTTTGTCTCCTAGTTTAACTCTTCGGGAAAGAGTGTGGAATTCTTCAAGAGTCCATCATTTCTTCACCTTATGGCTATGTTGGGTTAGAGAATAGGAAAATACTAATGTCAACATTAATTTCATTAGTAGAGAGCAATATAAAGATGTGAAAATTTCTTGCCACTTTGCGGTTTTGTTGATGAGATTATTTCGTGATCAATACTCTAACTTACCATGGGCATTGCACCTGACTCGGTCAAATGTATGTGAGAACTTATTTAGCAAAGTCAGTGGCATGATTGGAGTAGATAGGGAATATGATTTTTTTGACTTACTTCATGCTATTGGAAACCTTAATAGAGTTTCTAGAGAAGAATCGAATCCCCAAGGGCTTCGTTTCAATAAATATCATAAGAAACAAATGAGTATCTGGAACAAACTGCATCAACAAACAATAGAGGAAGGTGATGTCTTGTCACAATATGATTCAATTTTCACCGATAATAAAATTATAGAAGCTCTCAAGATAGGATTGGAGGATGCACAGGGAATTTTACAAGGTCTTGGCATGCAACTAAAAAGACACACAGAAGATTCTTAGTGGTTTAAACCATGGATAGAGGATCACAATGTTCCAACATTTGAAGATGTGAACGAAGTAGTTGATAATTACCCACTGGGTCATTCCACATCCATATTCCAATTTTTGTCTTTTATGGTACTCAATGATATTGAATTGCAAACGATGGAAAGTGAGTGGAGGCATGAGTTGGATGGAATTTTAGATTCCATTGATGAAAATGTAAACATAACTACCAAACCAATGGTGGAGCTTGATGGAAAGGACATGTACAAATCTTGTTTGGTTAGTCAATTGAATGAAAACCTGACATTATCAAAAGATAGATTGACTAAAGTGAGGAATGGAGTATACTTCAGGAGAGATGAGAGGGCCCCCAAAAAGGGTGTCACAATTGGTTTTGGAATTGGATCAGATTGTGCAGTGTTGTTTGAGAGTGAGTCTATAGCTGTAGCTAAAAGTACTACAAGAAAAGGTGTATATCAAAGTACAAAGCACGACGTTTCTTCTAGGACTTGGTACATTGGAAGAGTTCAAAGACTAAGAAAGAAGGATGGTAATAGGGTGTTTGATTACCATAATGACATTGATCTTTTGGATAGGCCTGACGGTGTTGAGCTTCAATGCTGTTGGTACAATAGAATAAAGGGGCAACGCATGTACAAGTATGATTCAACAGATCATCTATTCATACAACTTGAATCTGTTACAGCAATGGAAAACCTATCATACAATATCAAGAAAGACACATACAAGTTAGAATAAAGCGACCACACAATTTTTGACGATTTCATTAAAAATTTAAATAGGGTGAAGTTTTCAAACCATTCTAATTTATCTTATCTTTTGTACTACTATCTTATAACTTATTTATGAAGTAGTATTTTTTATTATTATTGTTGATTCATTTGTATAAATTTCATACTCATTTTATACTCATTTTAATTTATCTTATCTCCAGGTGCAGTGAATGGTTTCGATGCTAAATGATTGGGATACCTCTATGTGAAGTTATCAATTGTCAAATATTTCTCTATGAGTTCTTGAAGCATGGTTCTTGAGGGTTGCTGAACTATTGGCTAGTTCAACAATTATGTTATATATTACTTTTAAAAGGATGAAACCAGATTTGATTTGTCAAATTTTTGTGCCCATGCCCATGTTAGAGTTTTCATATACTTTCTTTTGCTACTTCAATACTTAAATGGAATATTACTTAATGTGTGTTTCTTGAAATGTGTTTTCTAAATTTTTTCTTAAATGGCATATCATGTTCTTTAATTTCATCATGTTTGTGCGGCATATTAACTCATTAGGAAATTCTGATTGTTGTTGATTTGAAAGATGGTTATGGTGTGGAAATATCTTGTTATAAAACTAATTGTTGTGCACCTGGTGTGGTATGGAGTGGGTATGATTGGTTCTACTTTATATAACCAATGAATCTTATATAGTGATGAGAAAAATATATAAAACAATGTACCTTGAGAGAGAGAAAATATTATTGTTCTTATTGTTCCTATAAAGGAGTTGCATGTCCACCTTATAGGGTTCACCTTGACGTTTTGGGTTTGTTGTTTGTTTTGTTGTGGCCACCTGGGTTGACTCATGAAACTTTATCTTACTTTGTCCATAGGTGATGTTTATTAATGTTTTGATACCTTACCTTAAAGAGCATGACTGAACTCTCTCCCTCTGCGTGATCTTTGTACGATCTTTGTTGATGCTACATGTGATATCTTGCTACACCACCCCCGTGACTGGGATTTCCTTGTTACACCTTACACATGCTCACTTTGCACTAGGGTGACCATGAATCTATTAGATTTTGCATCCTCCCCCAGCGTGACTGTGGCCTATTTCTTGGGTGGACTGTGGGTTCTTCCACAGTGTAACTGTGAGTTTGTTTCTTGGTGGACTGTGGGTCCTTCACCAGCGTGACCATGATTTGTTTCTTTTCACTTTCTTAGTGGAATGTGGGTCCTTCAACACAGCCAAAGAACCTATTCCTTAGTGATACCTTGAGAGGTCCTTCTCCAACATGACTATGATCTATTTTATTTGGTGGAATTTGGGTCATTCACCAGCATGAACGTGATCTGTTTCTTGGTGGATTGTGGGTGCTTCACCAACATGACTGTGATCTATTTTATTGAGTGTAATGTGGTTCCTTCCCCAACGTGACTGTGATTTGTTTTCTTGGTGGACTGTGCGTCCTTCTCCAGCATGACCATGATCTGTTTTCTTGGGTAGACTGTGGGTCCTTCCCTAGTGTGGCCATGAGGTGACCATGAGCCTGTTTTCTTGTGTGGACTATGGGGTATTCCCCAGTGTGATAGTGAGTTTCACTTTATGGGTGGACTATGTTTTTTCAAGCATGACTGTGCAAAGTATGCTTGTGTGTCTCTGTAGTATGTGACTGCATCCTTACACAGCATGACTATGTTCATAGATTGAATGTACTGGGTATGAATGTGCTTGTTGACTAAGAATTCTAGGTCAATATGTTGTCAGTATGCTTATGCTTTAACCCTCTCTAGATCTCTCTCAAGGTACATAAATTTTTTTTCTAGATTGACTTATCCCTTCAGTGACAAGATCAAATCTGAAAAATCTGAGTATATGGTTTATTCAAATATTGGTTATGATTATTTACTATTGATATCTACTGCACATTACCTTATCATGTTGTACTGTACATGGAATTTGATGATTCTCGAGGACCAACTTTAACGCAATGAATTATGGAGCGTTAAGTTGAAAGAGATGAAAATTATGTTTGTTTGGTTTTATTGAAAAGTATTGGTTATCTTGAAAAGTATAGGAATCTTACTTTATAATTCTATTTTTCTTTAATGACACATCTAATTCTCATGTCCTTGATCTAATAATTAGTGCCTATTTTTCCTTTTATGTCAAATATTACTTGTTTACCATATGGAACTTATGTAGGTTTTGAGTTGTAGTTACCAGAACAAAAATAGGATATGGATGAGAATACGTATTCCAGTTCTTAGATTTATTTTTGGATATGGCCTGGAGGTGTAGTTATTAGTAAGGCATAAAGCTGGTGGACGTTGCACATGCACGTTATTCAATATATTGTCTTATCATGCATGAAGACTTTCAAGGACCCTGTTCACTATGCATGGACATATGTTCCACAATGTCTGAGGTATGTGATCTTCGCACTCTATTGAATAAAGAAGTGAATTAAATTTTAGGCTTGGATTGTTGAGAAACCATTTTTTTAAGAATGTCACTGTAATACTATTTCATGTTGATGGTCACACAACTAATATAAGACTTACACTTGTATAAGCTTGTTTGATTTTTCTAAATTCAACTCTGTAGATAGTGACACACCATTCAATTTCATTGTTGCAGTATTGTTTATCGTCACCTTAAATTTTAATGAACCTGTCACCTTTTCTGATGAAGGGTCAGCGCCATATTTCATATGGGAAACTTAGCTAATTTCCCTTGGTTAAACTTCTCCGAGCCAGAATTCCCATGATCGTTCTTAAGGCCTCTACTATTTTACTTTGTTGGGGTCGCACAATATTTATTCACCCTGATGACCTTTGACTTGTATTCATATTGCTCAGCCTCACCCTTTTGGGCAACATAAGCCTTGATAGGAGGTGTGCTGATTCAATTGACTTTCCTTGAAGTTAAATTTGAAACATCTTGCTTCTTTGGAGAAGAAAGCACTGGTGCAGTCATGCTCTATAGCCTTTGTTGTTCCATTTTTGGATCAACCAATGATTCAGTAGACATTTTAGCATGTGCACTCCTCTCATCCTTATCTCCAATCTTCCATTTATCCATATGCTTAGAGGACCTTGAATCTTCAAACCATGGATCCATGTACTTCTCCTCTACCCATTTAGTAGGTTTTGAAGAAAACCTTATAAATGATTGATATGAATTTGAAGACACCACAGGTTTCTTACTACCTCCTATTTTGGTTGTTTCTTTTTGAATCAATGTGTCTACTTTGACACATTCCTCAATTCCCTTAACTGAATTCTTGTCATTATCAAACCACTTAGTATAATATTTTCCAACTACAGAAATCTTGTATGCATCATCCTGTCCAGTCACACCAGTTACCACTGGCTCCACTAAAGCAGTTGTAGCCTCTGCAACACATGCAGACATAGCTTCCTGAACATATCACCCTTCAATTTTTTTATAGTTTGGAACCTAAATGCTCTCTTTAGTGTTTCCATGTTTAAAAGATTCAAAATTGCGGACAATATTATCTATCACTGATTTTCTACGATGTAGCAACTCACGATATTTATTAGCCTTTGGTGGCAGACACATTCAAAATTAGTTTGTGTGTGAGGTCTTGTTGGTAATCAAATCCTTACATATTATCATCGAACAAATTTCCAAATCCTTGGATACTATTATCTGTGTGCATCATTGAGAAAGTTCCAATCTACATAATAATGGTTGAAAAATATACAGAAAAATTAGTAACTTAGATAGAGTCAAGCGGAATGAGTAGACTCAAGGAAGGATCCACACCCTTTGAATTAAACAACATATCAAATTTTCGAGTACACCCTTTGAATTAAACAACATATTAAATCTTGGAGTATATCTCCAACACTGCTTTCTTTGTGCATTTGATAGGGTTTATGTGGCTTGAGCATCCTTTGTTCTCTTAGAATTGATAGATTTTACATCCTACAAGGACCATGAGTGGCCATTTTCATGTCATAAGGCTATTGGGTGACTTTTGAAAACATCCCTTGGTCTTGAGGATGGCTCATTTGATGTTTTCAAGGAAATTTTCATCGATAGAAGCATTGTATGTTGGTTGTGAGTATGGTTACACTAGAGTTCTTGCTAAAGTTTGTACCAAAGGTCTCCAACAAGGCATTGAACTACACACTAATGAAATTATTGTGGATATTTCTATTGATAAGTATTCCAATTTTTGTGATAAGGTTAGAAAGCACACAATTCTTTGGATTTTGCTCAAGGCCATCATAATGCTCAAGGCCAAGTACCCTAATCCCAACAAAAGGATTTAATTTTTTGTTTTCATTTCAATTAGAGTCATTGTCCTTCTATCTGAGAAAATATATCAGAGTTTCCTGTCGTGAAAAATTGAGGTAAAACAATCGGTATTATGTATGTTCTAGTGCATAAACAGTGGATATTATCAGTGATTTAGGCCTTAGGTTGGCAGGACGGTGAGTTAAGTTAATGTCCACATAGTTTGGATGGAATTAAAGCTGCTGGAAAAAATTTAACCCAAGCAGAATGGAGATTTCAACAGTGCATATACTGAATGAAAACTAAGTATGATTCTTCTTTGGTCCATAGAGTAATATATATCTCTATTGAGTTTCCTGTCATTTCAATGCTTCTTATAGATGGTCATTTTATGATTTTGCTTGGTCTGTCATAGCATGAGGATTTTTTGCAGCTCAAGCATTCCAAAATATAAATGTTTTTTTCTTGAAATTTACATTTTTTTTTACTGCTCAATATTAAGTTAGATATTTTCATGACATTTTGGAGTTTTTGTTGTGTACTTGAGTCTAAGTAATTAGATATTTTCATGACAATTTTTACTGCTCACTATAATTTCTATGATAGTAATTGATGCAAAAATACTAAACCCCCTGTGAATTGGAGAAAAGTGCAAACACAGTGGAACAATGACAACTCAAATGCATATGTTTTTTGCAAATTAATTTATCAAATGCATCACTCATCATCATCTATATGCATTAATCTATTCTTTCATCGAAATTTCCCAGATTGTCATAATTGATTTTCATGTAACACTTCCAAATATCCTAAAATGCTTGACTAAAGATGGATTTCCTTTCCATAATTCGTAAGGTGTTTTGTCACAATTAACTTTTAGTTAAGCTCTATTTAAAATATATATGACAGATCCAACTGCTTCTCCCCAAAGTTTCTGAGGTAACTTACCTTCAATAGTCAATTTTTTTTGTATTTACCTTTTAAACTTATTGTAATTCACTATTTCTGTTGAATGGTCTCTGAAACTAAGCACTTATTTTTTAATTTTGTGGCAGCCTTGTGCATGGAAAAATTATGATCCTAACATAGAAAGGCCATAGAGAAAGAAGCCGGAGCACCAAATCAAGCAGGAGGAAAAGGGTATTGCTCGTGAATACGCAAGGATAAATAATTTTTATAGGAGGTGAAGGCAAGAGAAAGGGCTTTGGCAGAGGAGGAGAGAGCAGACAAGTATAAGAAAGCAATGGCTTTCTTACAGGAGCAAAAATCTAGTTCCAAGCCTGGGCAATTAGGAAGAGGAAAGAAAATAAAGTAGGCACAATGACATGGTATTTATCATTGTCACCATAGAATCTGGAAGCTCATTTAACTTTGGAAGGGATTTTTTAGTAGAGGTTACATTGGCATGGAATCTCATAGAGGATTTTTTAAACAGTCAATGGAGGGAGTTACATTTGACTGTGCAATGTTTTTTTTTGAATCGTAGTCTTTGTAATGTTCAATTGACAAATATATATTTAAAAAAATATACCATTGTCACCATAGAATCTAGCAACTCATTTAACTTTGGCAAGGAGTTTTAGTAGAGGTTACATTGGCTTGGAATGNTTTTTCTTCATTGACAATTCTAGAAGAAAAATAAAGAACAAAATATAGATTAACTTGTAAATTTGTAATGTGTTTAACAAAATTAAATAATAGTGGGCTTGAGCAGGATGGCAAGGTGATGTGAATGGTTTCTACTGGTGATGTGGACCAGTTTGTATGGTCATCCCTCTATTTCAAAATCTATGGCATGTTTCAAGATGTGTGCAATCTTAGCAGCAGTTTGATCCTTCCTTCTGGTTTCTTCCCTCACAGCACCAATGCCTCTGTGATCTCCCTTTGCTCTAGGGATATTGTGACGTAGCACAATATAGAGATTTGGATATATGTTATAGCACAATACACAGAGATAGGGCACAATACAGACTCTAGAAATATATGGAAATCCATTGCCCATATCGCGAGGTCTGTGAACACTGAGAAAACTCATAGAACTATCGAAATATCTGTGATGTGCCTTTTTTTTTATAGCTTTAATTTGGAAGAGCACTCATCTTAGTAGTCTCTCGCATGGTCATATAAGGGATTGGGCCACAAAAAAACCTGGGTGGTGTGATGCTGAGAACAATGGGATAGTTCCTATGACAGCATGAATACGGTCATTGCAATGCATGGTCTTTTTGATGGCCTATAACTAAAAAGGAATGCCTACTTCCCTCCATTATTGTCAACAACATCATTAGGGTTTGTCTGAAGGTGTATATCACATGTATATAGCAAAACCAATTAGGTATACCTGATATATGTCAAAAAACAATTGGGTATCTATGCAGTGAAGAGAAATCATTGAATTACAGTCTCATCCAATAATCATTTGCTTCTATATTGTTGAAAAATGTATTGGGGATACATAGTTTTCTCTGTGAAGGTCACTACGTATACATTGGTATTTTTTGTGAAAACATTGTTGGGTATACAAGGTTTTTTCGTGTGAAGATTCATTTGGTGTAGATGGTTTTTTCTTGTCAAAATTCATTAGGTTTTCACAATTTTTTTGTGACAATTCATTGGGTACACAGTTTCTTTTTTGTAAGTATCATTTGGATTTTCAGTGATGGGCTGTAAGTGGAGAAAGGAAAAAAGTGCCCTGCATTGGATGGCTTCAGCAAGCATAAGTGCACCTCTCATTCTGACCTCTGTTTCCATCAAGTTCTCCTTCGCCTCTGGGTTATGAACAGGAAGCAGGACCTCCAAGGTGGGATTATTTTTTTGATATAATCTTTGCTTTAATTCATTCTCTCTCTCTTAGACTTTTCTTTGTGTCATTTTTTTTTTATGATGCAGACTTAAATTTACAAGCACAAAGGCATAAATCTAAGGTTCATTTTATTTGATATTTTTGGAAAAATCTAGCTTTTTGTTAAGCATCTTGCCATGAGCAATTTATAATTTCTTCTCCTTTGGTCTAGTAGAAACAAGAATTGTTTCGCTAGTGTTAATGCATACTCTGCTCCGTCACAATTCTCATTATAAATGAGGGAAGAATTCTCTTTACTTTTGGGTGCACATTGGACAGCTGATCACACATAAAACAACACCATGTTTTCAGGGCAGCATATTTGAGGCATAATAAAAGCAATGGTAATAGGATTAGCACTTGGCAGTTCTCAAAACTGCTCATTTGAAGCACTTAGGCCTATTTTGAAACTATAAATGCTCCAGGCCTATGTCCTCTCATAAATAAAGAGTTATTTCCTCTCACAAATAAAGAGTTATCAATACTTAAGATGTCCTTGGGTATTTCCAGGAAACCCTGAATGAATCTCAAGACCGGTGAAGTGGAGGGCAGTTTGGTGCATTTTGGGTATCTTGTGATCAATCGTCAGGGTTTTGTTGACCATAGTGGGATAAACAGGATAACAAGCACTACAAAATGAGCAATAGTCTCTCCTAATGAAGTGCCCAAATACTCATACAATATGTTCTTGATGTAAATATAGGGTAATCAACTGGTGTCCAATGTACAATTGTAATCTTGGTAATATTAGGTGCTTCGATCTTGATATAGAGGCGCCATAACTTGCTTGTAACTATCAAAGATATGGTTTTTAAATAAACATGTTGTGTTACCCCATATCCACATGGGAGTACCCTACAGCTTAACTAGGCACTGTTACATCAAGCTTGGGATTTCAAAGAACCTTGGCCTTGAGCAACAAGCAAAAATATCAGGTTCTGGGTGAATTTCCAAGCAATCTAGACCTAGGAAGTCTTTAAATTTAGAACATTCACTTGCATCATTTGGCAAGTCCTAGGGATAAATCAACATCATAGCAATAGATAAGTGCATCATCAAAATATGGGTAGTAAACCCTATGTTCTGAACATCTTGTGATGATAAACAACAATAGGGCTATAATTGATGTTCACCTTCATACAGATCTAGGACTTTATCCTCGGTAGATCAGTGGATTGGGTGGATGGAGGATGCACCTGTAAGGAATGTTTATACCTTTTTGATGTAGGATATCACATTGTCACTACAATTCTAACCTCTATAGTAGCATGCAAAATAGGAGGGTGTCTTTAGTGAAATGATCCTCTGCAACCAGTGAGTTTCTGAAGCCTGAGGCATGGACAGTAAGCTAAGATTCCAAATAGCAGTTCCAAGCATTTTTTGGGAGTTCGGAGCATTCCGAAGGTGGTTCTGAGAATGTTAAAGGCATGAGAGGGGTACTACAACAACATCAATCAATTATGGGCACTCAATATCTTCATTTAGCAGTAATGAGGAAAATCATCAAATGATTGACTGTTTTGAGAGTTCATATCAGCCCCTTAAATCAAAAAATACAGATGATTATTTTTCTTATCTAAGTAGGGATTGGTGGGAAGAGTTAGATTTATTCCTTAGAGGATTACAGAATCATGAAAATCACTGTGGAAATATAAGGCAAGGAAAAAGTCAAATACATCTATCATAGCCATTGAAGAATTTCATTTTGATCTGAGGTATGTTGACTAACATTAAGTTTGAAAGTTAAGTCTGAAAGTGTGTTGGGGATCCATCTTAAGTCTGTCAATTGGCGCATATTAAGGACTGATAGTAAATAGCAATATAATAATTTCTTCAAGGTGTTAAGCAAACAGTAGAGTGCTAAAGGATCAGAAGGGTGTTAAAACTACTCAGAGTTAGAATATACATAGAGCAGCATATTTAGCAGTAGAAACATATGATTTTGAGTAAGAAAAGTGCCATGAGCAGAGGCACCTACACAGTCAAGACGTTTGTTTCCTATCTGAGTATGCTTTCATTTGTTGCAGACATTGTAACACTAATCAATCCATTCTTTAGCATTAATGAGGACCATTAACACCAATCAATCCATTCTTTAGCATTATGGGAAAACCATTAGTATCATTCAATTTCATTGTCTCCGTGAAGTTTTCAGCAATAGATCGATGATGTTTGGTGTACACCACACCTGAAAGATTTGTCGAGTGGTATGAAGCCATCCTTGCTAGTGATAACCATTATAACCGTTCAATTCAGTCTATAACCAATATAACCATTGAATCCAATCTATAGCCTTAAGGGAGAATCATTAGCACCATTCAATTTGGTTTCCTTTGGCTTAGAAGCCATTTTGTAGTATGTATTCTACCAAGGTTGCTCAGAACTTATACCTAGCCCAATTGGGATTATGGTGGAACCATTTGCACCATTCAATTCGTTTGTCTTCAGCTTTGAATTCATGACTAGGGTATCTATTCCACCCAAATTTCGTAGAAATTCCACTAGCCGTAGCTTTTGTGGGATTTGTCTTAAAAACCATGAGTGGGTTATCTACTACATCAAAGTTACTGAAAACTTGCACCTAGCCCCAACCATTGTTGGTGTTATGAGAGATCTATTAACACCATTTAGTTCATTTTATTTTGGCTTAGAAGCCACGAGTGGGGTATCTTTTCTACTACTGTTGCATGCACTGGAGCACATCCATGTTACTCGGTAGAACTTGAACCCTGGTGAAGGCTATATCAGCTACCTTGTTTCCCCAACCTGGAGAACCACTATAAAAAAACAAAGACCCTATTGATATAACTCCATTTTAACAATGCAACACATCATTATAAAATTTGGGGCAGACAAATATAAGGACCCAGGTTTTTTAGGAGCTTGCATGAAGCTAGTAACATAGCAGAGTTGATCAAATCCAACTATGGAAGGACAATATAGACCCAATTATATCTATAACGATGTGGTAATGAACACCTAATTATTTCAGATCCTAACGAAATTTTTCAACTCGTTCTTGTGGTTATTGTTGCAGATAGTATCCAGATATCGGAAATGTTTCTATCAGTTTTTACTAACAGTTTGCTGTCAGCTTTTAGATAAAGCTTATGCATTGTTTTGATGCTTTTTTATGTTAACTATATGGTATTTGATAAGCTTGCTTATGATCACCATATTGACCTTTGAATTATGGTGGCCCTGCCCCTTTTATCTAGACTTCCATGGGGATTTTGAGGATGAAGTATCCAATTTCACACTCTATGATGAGGGCCTTTATCTAGGATGTTCCTATAAATATTTTGTTTTGATCCTTCTGTGTCAGTGTTTGAGTCAAATGGCTTGTAGGATGCACGCATGTTGAGAAAATATACTCTCATAACAAACGATCAATATCTTCCCCAATATTTCAAAAATATTCCAGTCTTCCTTGAGCACATTTCAAACATAGTTCTAATCTAGTGCACATTTTGTTTGTTTGGCATGCACGATAATTGTAAATTAAGAATTTTTCCCTCATCTCTGGTCAATTCAAACATATTTTGATTTAAAAGTTCGTTTAGGGTTAGAATGGTAATTCTAGATTTTGACTCTTTGAATGCAAAAGGTTCACATTACTATTTTCAAATTTTCATGCACCAGGGGTCAAATTTTAACTCATTAGGTTAGCATTGCACGGTATTGCTTTCTATTTTTGGTGTTTTTTCTCATTGCAAAAATTCTGTTCTCTGGCCGCTGATTGGAGTCTGTGGCATTCTCTTGTCATATATTTTATGTTC
This sequence comes from Pseudotsuga menziesii, assembly GCA_001517045.1. Taxonomy (NCBI): domain Eukaryota; kingdom Viridiplantae; phylum Streptophyta; class Pinopsida; order Pinales; family Pinaceae; genus Pseudotsuga; species Pseudotsuga menziesii. The sequence goes on along the minus strand of LPNX010552224.1, from coordinate 83,336 downwards.
TAGAAACAACATTTTAAATATTTTGGAGATCATGACAAGAGTATTGCAACACTTATAACCATTAAAAAGTATTGGTGACAGTGGTGCAAATGACCTTACTTAACATTAAGATTGTGATTTTTCAAAGCATTAAAAGGACTCACTTTCAGTGGTATAAATGAAAATTATGATTTTTCAAAGCATTAAAAAGACTTGGTTCCTTTGGTATATATGGCAGTTGTGATATATCAAAGCATTTAAAGGATTCCATGCCAATGGTATAAATGAAATGTTATTGTTGAACGTAACCTTGCCTTTATGATAGCTACTTCTTTTCAGTTTGCTTATATTAAATCTATCCTAGTTAGTAATTGTGTGCTTTTTTTTCTCTTTGGATGTTTTTGTTATCATGTTATGCTATGGTAAACTCAATTACCATTGACGCTCACAATTTCAGCTTTGAGACTCCATTACCCTTGTTACTGTAAAAATTTTCATTTTCCTTTATATTTCTCGTTTTACCCTTTTAATTTTTATTTTATTTTATATTAACATGAATGGTTTCAGGATGTTTGAGAGGGATTCCAATTTCATTGGACTTCATATGAAGAAAATATAATTTCACATCCCATCTGAACTTCAGCAAATTCAACAATTATTCAGGATTTTCAACATTTTAGGATGGAATCTATAAATGATATGTTCTTCATAACTTTTTTCTTGGTATGCCCTTGGTAACAAGACATGCCTGCTTAGGGATGAAACTACCATCTAGGCATATTGACCAATATGTTCTAGAAACCACCTCTATGCTAGCCAATTTGATAGAAGAATTGGACAATGTTTATTGAACCATAGTTGAATTGTTGAACTTGGTATTATTTGATGGATTTAAAACTATTAGAAGTTTTAATTTATGTTTAAGTTTTTTTAGACAAATTTCAATTGCCAAATTTTTTATTATCTAATTTGATAAGATGGATAAACTATTATTTTGTAGATTTTATGGATGTAAACTTAATTTTCAACACATTTCTTTTGTATTTTTACTTTTGTTTCTATTTGCTGAATTTCATTAAGTCTTTAGACAAGTTTTGTTGAGTCCCAAGTGTTATTTTTTATACCTCGAAAGTGTCCTCTAGCCATGGCACACATGTTACAGACGTGGGTGTACATCGCAATTGTAGTTGTAGTTAGTACAACTTCTGTTAGGGAAAAGTCTTCATTCCTATACGACATATTTATTATGGAAGACAATATTGTGTTATAAAGGGACTAACAGTTCTAATTTTGGTAGTCTAGATTTAGCAGTTTCCTTTCCCAGTTTTAGGAAAAGTAGTTTTTCTAGAATTAGTCACTTTTTTGCTTTTGAGTTGGCTTTTTAGATTTATGTAAGTACTGTTTTTAGGTTTCTTTTGTCTAGCTTTAGATAAAGTGCAAGAGGGGAACTTAGTCTTAGGCAGTAGGTGTAGATATGAAGGAGGTTGTTCTTCTTGCTGGAGCACTCCATTAAAGACAATTTCTTCATGCAGGTCGAGGATTCTAATCCCAAGGCCAAAAATAGACCAAGGGTTGGAAATTGATTCAAGGGTTGGATCTGCTTTATTTTAAACGGTAGATGACCTTCTTGTGCTATATAAGAGGGCTCAGGGTAGTGTTTAAGAAATCAGTGTTTTACTTCAGTTCAGAGTGAAGAAGTAGGGTTTATCTAAAGCAGTGTATTCAGTTTTCTGCAAAATTGAATAGTGATGTGATTTGGGACAGACTTGTGAGAATTATGTTATGTATTTTCTAAAGTATGAGTTCTAGTTTCTAGAATTCAAAGATAGGTTGCAAAGGTTAAAGTTACCTAGGGGTTCATGGGATTCTTTGAATACATAATATGTTGCCATGGTCTAGAAAACCTAACATTGTAGAATGCATGTGAGGTATCATGTTAATATACTAGGTAGAAATATAAAGGGGTATAAAAAATGTAAATGAAAAAATGGATACATGCAATATATAGTGAAAATAGGGGTTTTTTTAAATTGGGAAGGCATATTGGGAGGGGGTTAAAAAAATGATTTTGGGAGGTATTTTACAATATTTTTTGAAAATAGGGGTATTGTTTCATATGCCATGAACGAAGGTGCTATGGCATGGTTTCACTAAGTGAATACCTCATGGAATGTAATGGGAAAGTATCCTATGATGATGCACAACATTCCATTAGGAATTATTAATTATCTATAATGAAACCATCATTGTTGACATGTTGGGAGTAGTGCATGCTCTTAATTATGTTCTGGTAGAGATGGAAGGCATCTAGAAAGATACCATATGTATATAGGATATGAATGAATGTTGCGATGAAGCATTGGATAAAATGGTAGCATAATTGTGTGATTCCAATATGATTTGATGACTATGAAATATGAAATGTGGTGATGATTATGAAATGTTACTAATCATAATAGTGAATTTGACTTGTAGGAAAGATCGTGTACAATCATGTACATGAGAATAATTATGAGATTTGTTCCAAAGAATAGGTAACGACATTTCATCTATGACATTCAAAAATATTTACAAGATCAAGGAAGATTCACTCCAATGAAGTACATGAAGAACAACCTGAAGCTCCCAGAGTGAGTGACATGGTTATGGAAGAAAGGAATTCAAATGAACACGAGGATCATGATATGATTGAGCCATAAATACTGGTAGGTCCACCCCAAGAGGTGAACACCTAGAAGAGAAGACCAGTTTATTCACAAGAGATCATCCAAGATGCAAAGAAATATGGTGCTACAGATGGGAATTCTAGAGAAAGTAATAGACCTTGACCATATTACAATTATGTGGCACTATTATGTATCATCATTGACAAAAAATAATTCCATATATGAAGAAGCAACCAAGAAGAAATAGCCGAAGGATGTTATGATTGAGGAGTATCAATCAGTCATGAAGAATGATGTCTGGGATGTGGTTTCTAGACCTGAAGGGTGAGTCGACCAACAGTTTGCCCAAACACATATTACCAAGATACTTGGAGTAATATATATAAAAAAAAATTGGATAAAAGAGTACATCTAAAGGTATAAGATAAGATATGATATTATAACTTGAAGGCTCGATATATATACCACATTTTACTAATGGTCATGTCTTTTTTATAAGAATCCTCTTATTATAAAACCTCTTATTAATTAATTATTGTTATCATTATTACCATTGTTGTTGTTGTTGTTGTTGTTGTTATTTATGTTTATATTGTATTATGTTATAATTTTTTATATAACATTTCATTTTTCTTAGAGAGTTTTTGTCCTCAAAGCATGATTATGGAAGACTTTTATCCCTTATTATTTGCTCACAATTCTTTCTCGTTATTTTTTGTGTTGGTAGCTACGATGATTGGCGAAATGAGACGATAAGTTCTTTTAAACATTGAGTGAAAATGTTGCATCATTTTTTAAGTGGTCCATATGAGGTCTACCTTCAATGGAACAGCTTGTTGGTTGATTGTTCGGATATAACTTCTCATTTTTTGCTTCTAACTAGTAGCTTGATTATGTATCTATTTTCTTTTAAAATCACGACTCACCTATTTATGTTCTTTTACATCTTGCCATTGGTCGTATTGATATTTATATGATTTCGATGGCAATATGACATCGTAATATGTTGTAATTGTTCTTCAGAACCATAATGACTTGATTTTTATGGTCATTTTCCAATATAAACATTCTTTTGATTTTGAGTTCCATTTGACTCTATATTGCTTCCCCATTTTGGTGTTTTAATTTGAGCGTATGATGGATTCACTATTAGGTCAGTAATTGTTAATTTGTCAACATTTAATCTTTTGTGATCTAACTCTTCTTGTAAATATTTATTATCATGCTTTAATTTTCTAATTTGTATGAGTAATTTTTGATTGTCTTTCTCTCTTTAACTTAACGTTTTTATTTGCTCTAGCAATTCCTGATAAACCTTCTTCAAGGAGGAATTTTCTTCATCTTTTCTTGATAATTTTTGGTGGAGGAATTGTATCTCCTCTTCTAACTTTTTATTACATTATGTTTTATCGTTCGTCTTCTTGATTTGAATAAGCAATTACTAGTTATGATCTCTTAGATGATATGTCTCATCTTCTTTATCTACGATAACTTTGTAGAATTCTTCCTGCATCTTTTGTATTGATTTATGACTATCTTCAAAGATCATTTTTGAGATATTTTTAAGGTCTTATGATGTTACTAGATTAGAATTCAATGTAGAGCCCTGTAATGTTATCTTTTTCTTTTTGTATGAAAATGTTATAAAATTCTTCTTCGTGTTTAAAATGAATGTCCCTAGTGTTCCATCCAAGGTGCACCCAAAATTATGTCACCATGAAGGCTCCATAATGAACTAATAATGACTTTTGATGTGACCATATATTATCCAATATTCAATTATAATCCACTTATTTCAAATTGTTTGCTATCCCAAAATTCTAGCCTTTCACCTATATTGACTTGAGAATCACTAAATGGTTAGCAAATTTAGTATAGATATAATTATTACTTTGGACATGTGCAATAGAAATGCTGATATGCTTTCTTGCAAGTGTCCCTTTAATTATAAATAGTAATGAAACATTTATTTTTGAGGTGATACGAAACATGTCCTTCTTTTCAACATTCAAATCCATATTCTTTATTTTTTTGAATATTTTGTAAATATCTTTTTTTTACAATAATTATTATTACTATTATTAAAAGTAATAATAATTATACCAATATGAAATACAAGGAACTTTGTAAAGCAAATAATAAAATTTAATAAAGAATATGCACCAATAACCTAGTAATATATATCTATATATAATTAATAAACGTTAAATGAAACTTTCGCTCTTTGATTTTATTAAAGAGTTACTTTATATCTGTTGACACCCCAACAACTCCCCTTTATTTTGCAATAAATAAAGGGACCCCCACATAAATTTTGTAAATATTGGTTTTGTTTCACTTTTATGGTTTGCTTGCTTGGTTTGAGAAGGTAATTCCATTGTTCTTTACTATTCGGTTGCTTGTCTTTTTTACTTGGTTTTCATGACAAACGATGAGATGGTTACTTATTTTCATGAGTATTTTTCCTTGAGCACTTCAAGTTAGCGTTTATGTTTACCTTTTTTGATGATTTTGACGATGAGATGGTTACTTATTTTCATGAGTATTTTTCCTTGAGCACTTCAAGTTAGCGTTTATGGTTACCTTTTTTGATGATTTTGCGACTTCATGATTTTTTATACTGAAACAATTAGTGAAAATTCATAATCATTTATTTTCATTATATCATATTTATTAATTGTTTTATACATAAATTATCATTTTGTTGTTCAAGTCATTTTACTTTCTTGGTGGCTTAAATGATAATTGCATATTTTTATTTTGAACATACCCGAGTTGATCATATCGCTTTATTCACTTGATTTGGATCACTTTGATTCTTCGACAACCTTACGACAATTTCGCCATTCTTTTATTTTAACTTAGCAATCTCTTTGATAGATTAAATAAATTAGCTAATGGTAATTTACTTTATATTCAAAGAATCATACATCAATGTTCGAAGATGGCATGATAACTTCTATTATGTTTGAAGCATTTAAATGAATCATGTCAATTATTTATTAACTTCATCCACAGTAAGGGTAAGGCTAAGGTTGTGGTAGTATGCATTTCATTTTTAAACTTATATAACTAAATCTTTATGGAAAGTTCTATTTTGATATCCTAATACAAGTTGAAATCATGCTTTTAAGATTTATTTTATTAAAGTTACATATGTTTAAACAAAATGAATTTAAACACATATAAAATATTCAACTTTATTTTCTTTCATCTTTAAAGTTTCCATATCAAAAATTCACGTTGGATTGATAAAACTCTAATATACATACTTCAATGTAGAATAAACTATTAAGGTAAAAATACTTGTGGTGCACGTTTTTTTTGGAATTTTATGAATCTTTTAAATAATCTCCTTATCTTTTAAAAAATTCACTTTAATTCCTTTATCACGGTGAGCATGTGTTCATTATGTTTAACGGTTTAACTTTTCTTTGTTTTGTGAAGGTACTGATGGAGATTTACTAGAGAAACAAAGAAAATATTGTTTTTCAACATCTAGAAAATAAGGTTTTTACAAAGGCAACAACAAGTATTGATGGACATTTCTAGGTATCACCCGTTACAAGTTATCAAAATCAACGCTTATTTAAAAATAGAAAATAAAACATTTTTGCCATTAAGAAGTTCCATGATATTGCTGTATAGAAAACCACGTTATTCTCAATATTACGATATGCAATTACCACATGAAAAGAATTAAGGTAAGGTAAAATGTGGAGAATGCCAGATCGATCACCATCTATGGCTTGGTCATGATGCAAACTTATGACTATAAGATAAGTTACAGTTTAAAAGGAGAGAGACATGGGATTTTGTATCACTGAGAGGTCGGTCGGTTTATGTAACATCCATGTCTAATCATATTATTGATCTGCCAGGAAATTAGGAGAACATGCCACATTTTGTTGGGAATTTGTTTGAGAAGGTTTTCATGGATGCTCTAGATTGTTTCTTCATTTAAACTATTTGACAACATAGCCACCTAATTGTTATATGAAGTTATTCGCAGCCCGCCAACATCACATCTCTGTTATTCTGCCTATGAAAGAGAGTGAGTCATCATGAGAAAATACATAACAAATATTCATCAGAGATCAATGAAAGACAACGCATACACCTAATCACGAGATCATAATAAATTTTCCTGAGATCCTTGCATAAAAATTCAACATTTGAGAAGAAGTAGCCGCAAATCCATGGGAAAAGGGCTTTGTTTCAAGTGTGAAATTTGTGCTATCATTGAAAGGATAAATTGGATAATTGGAGCAACTCAGAGCTATCGTAGCAACACAGTTAACATTTGAATTTACCAGCCCCTCAACCTTGATACCAATAAATCATTTGGTTCCAATGCTTTTATCGATCATCGTTAGTTCATTGATCCATGAATCAAAAGGAGAGATTTCCTTAATTTTATTTTATTTTTCTTATCCAAAATTATTCTATTATTAATTTTTCTTATTGATGAATTAAAAGTTTCTTCATTCAACAAACGCGGGACAGTAGAATGGGTTGTAGATGGAATGCCAAGGAAGATGGAGATATTCGAGGCTATAGTTGTGACACACAAAGAGGCTGAATTTCCTATAAATGGACTAGAAGTTCAACTATACATGGAGAGGAGTCTCAACATAATAAGAGAAACTTTGTTTTCATTATTATGTTTTCTATTTTGTAAAATTTCTATTTGTAGAGTGGAGGAGACACTACCAGTGGGGTCGTTGCAAAATAGAGAGACTGTCTTTCTTTGTTCTATTTCCTATTTGTAGTTTTTATATTTTCCAGTTGCGTAGAATAGAGAGACTATATTTCTTTGTTCTATTTCCTATTTGTAGTTTTTATATTTGCAAAAGGAATAGGGGCCTCAATTCTATTGTTTCTGTGTGATGGATTATTATCAAGAAAATGATATATTNTATATTATTAATTGTCACAGTGGTCTAGGAACTGAAAACAAATGAACAATGAATAATACAATACAATGATCATGCTGGAAGCATGAATGCCAAGACAATTTGAATTCCAAGGAGTTCATTTGAATTGAATGAGTGAGTCTAGCTTAAATGAATGTAAGCAATAGTCAACACTCACGTTAACCACTCATCAAAACCCTAATTGACTCAACTGATCCATAATTGAAGTTGGAGTGTAATAAATGACTGAGTCTAACTGGAAGTAGCTCAAACACATGTCATTGCAAGCCAACCAATAAGTGGTAGCGTTTCAATGACTCTACTAAACCCCAATGAGGTTAATTGAAGTGTAACTGACCATCAGAAGTGGTTGGAAGCGCCCCTGTTGACTCCAGTTCATTAAATAATCATTAAATAATAAATTTAATGAAGGAAGGTGCCTTCACTACTCTGTTTAACTGATTTTAACCATCAGTTGGCAATATGGGGCATTTATGACACTTAGATCACCCCCGGATTGCTCCAGTTAGCCTTTCCAAATGTAGGAGAAGGATAAGTTAGCCTCCTTGACTGAAGGTAGGCATGGGTGTGCTCATAATGATGTCATACAGTGCTACTTGGATGTCAATTAAGTCAATAAAACTTAGGATAGTGATTTAACTAGGAAAAATTGACCAAAATGAGTGTGTATGGTGGTGAATGTCTCCAACACCCCCCCTTAAGATATACTCGGGAGGAGTAGAAAATATAAAGTGCATACCCTGGCAACAAAGGCCATAGGTCACCCTATACAATACTTAAACTCAAAAAATGCTCAAAAAACAAACTAAGTGAGGAAAAGAGGGAAAACCTAGTGGGAAACCCCCCCCCCCCTCAAGATGAACACTGAAAGTAGTTGGATCACCCTGATGAACTCACCCCCAATAGTGAATGGAGGTAACTGAACTTATTTTCTGAAAATATCTTGGTGAAGATGTCAACAATCTGCTCATCAATCGGGCAATATTGCAGAATGATAGGTCCTATCATGCACTAGCTCCCTGATATAGTGCATGTGTATCTCTACATGATTGGTCCTCTGACTGGTAACTAGATCTGTGGATATCTTAATAGCACTTTGATTATCACAAAAGAGGACAATTAACAAATTACTACCAAGATCAAACTCTAAAAGAATTCCTTGCAACCAAACAGCTTGGATGCAAGCATTCACCGCTCCTCGATACCCGGCCTTTGCTGAAGACAATGCTGAGGCCTGATTTTTTCTAAACCGGCAAATGGGGCCACCACCAAACATGAAGACATATCTGAAATTTGACTTCCAATCAATAGAATCACCCGCCCAATCGGAATCTGTGTGTCCAACCAACTCTAGCTCGGAGTCTGTAGCATAGTGAATGTCGTAGGTCGTGGTTCCATGAATATACTAGAGGATCCTTTTGGCTTCCTTCCAATGATATCATGGGGCTTCTGCATGTATCTTGATATAGCATTCATGGCATAATAGATATTAGGCTGATAATGAGTCAAAGCACAACAAGCTACCAATCAATTGTCGATAAATAGTGCAGTCCATGGGAGGTGTGCTATTTCCTTCTTCAAGGTTGATCCCTGAAAGGAAAAGGAATGGTGCAGGACTACATTCAGCCATGTTAAACTTAACTAATAGTTCTAATATGTATTTGGACTGAGTGACCATTATCCCATCATAATTTTCCTCAATTTCGAGCCCATAAAATTGTTTTAAGAGCCCCAAATCGCTCATTTCAAATGCATTGCGGAGAGCAGTTTTGATGACTGAAATAAAAGAAATTGTGCTACTTGTGATCAGTAAGTCATCAACATATAAAAAAATAATAATAAAATTACCATCATACTATTGTATATACACATTTGGATCTGATCTACACCTTTGGAAGTTTTGCGAGAGAAGGAAGGCATCCATCTTGGAATACCACTCTCTTGGGGCATGTTTTAACCCATATAGTGACTTCTTTAGCTTGCAAACAAAAGATAGATCAGAGATGTAGCCCTCAGGCTACTTCATGTATATCTCCTCATGAAGATCTCCATGCAAAAAGGATGACTTAACATCCATATGATGCACTTCCTAGTGCTTAGATGCTGAAATTGCCAAAACTAGGCAGATGGAGTCCATTTTTGCAACCGGTGCAAAAGTCTCATGGTAGTCCACACCTTGGAGCTAGGAGAAATATTTTTCCACCAGCCTTGCCTTATATTTGTAGGTGCTACCATCAGCAGTAACCTTAGTCCGAAACAACTACTTGCATTGAACCAATTTCCTTCCCGGAGGAAGAGAAACTAGCTCCCAAGTAGTGTTTTTCTAAAGAGAATTCATCTCTTCATCCATGGCAACTTGCCATCTCGAATCCTTCCGAGCATGGTAGTAATAATTTGGGTATAAAATTATTATCAAATAAAAATATTTGGAGAGCAAATGATTAGGACAAGAGAGCGCAATACCTTCTCTTTGGAAATCAGACTAGGTTCTCCTTGGATCATCCAGATTTCCAATGTTCTCTCGTGGGGAGGAGAGTGTCTGTCAGGCCCATGCTGGGAGATGATTTTGTACTTCAGGTTCTAATTCAGCATATAATGTTTTTTGTACACTGATATCAGAAATCAAAGGATCCAAATCAGGGTCATCACCCCCAATTTCATCATCCAAATATTTAGTAGAATAGGAAGGAAATTCAGCAGTTTTCCCCTTCACTAGTTCCACCTCCAGAAGAGGCTCATTGAACTTGACACTCCATTCGATGATGATCTATTTTGTTTTGATGTCCAAAATATTGAAACCTTTTTATTCATTAGGATACCCAATAAATATACATTCTATGCTTTTCAGTTGCAAATCCCTCCTTTTATCAAGTGGAATTCGTGCCCATGTAGTGGACCCAAACACCCCTAAGTTCGACACATCCGGATTGTGTCCGAAGTATGCTTCGAAAGGGGTCTTCCCTTTCATGGATGAGTGTGAAACTCTGTTATGAATGTATGCTGCAGCATCCATGGATTCAACCCACAAATTTGCATCCATCTTCTTTGATTCCAACATACAAGTGGTCATCTCCTTGAGAGACTGATTCTTCCTTTTCACTACACCGTTCTCATGGGGAGTGTAGGGAATTGAATGCTGGACCTGAATACCAGTTTGGGAGAAATTTGCAGCAACTCATTAATTAAAAAATCCTCGCCATTATCATATCTCAAGGTCTTGATCTTTTGGCCAGATGCATTCTCAAGCAAGGCCTTCAATTCAGTGAATTTTCCACAAACTTCAGACTTCTTTTTGATAAAGAAGACCCGTGTGTACCTGAAAAAATCATCAATAAAATCTAGAACATACCTTGATCCATTCATGGATGTGATAGGCATGGGACTGCTGATAATAGAATGTATCAGTCCCAATATGCATCTAGCTCAACTTGCCTTCCCCCGATCAAACTTGTGCTCAGGGTGCTTTCCAACAACACAGCCCTTGCAAATTCCAGTGGTTTCCTTGATGACTGGGAGGCCTTCAACCATGGATTTTTTCTAGAATTGCTACAAGTATTTGAAGTTGAGATGGCTGAACCTCTCATGCCACAGTCTACTAACTTCATTTCCATGAGTTAGCAGTGCGGTGGGCTTTGCATCTGCCACAAAATGGGGAAACTCATTGGATTTTTCATCATGGTTTGCAAGGCCTTTTGCAACAAGTTTCTTGGATGCAAGTTCGGTGATCTCTACATAATTTGAGCTGAAGGATACTCTCTTGGGCACTCCTATATGTGCATTTGATAAACACTTAGGAGGTTTGATGCTAGAGATGGTACATATAAAACATTTGAAAAATAGCCATTCTCAAGATCAACAGTACCTTGTCCTTCTAAAATGATGGTGGAGTCATCTCCCATGTGGATGGGGGTGGATTTGATGGTCTCCAAATATGAGAAGGAGTATCTTTCAGCCATCATGTGGTTCGAAGCTCCAGAATCTATCAAGAGTTCTTTGGACTTCGAAGTGATTTCCATGAGGGCATGACCTCTTTCAAGCTATGGCTCCCGATCTTGCTAATCTCTCCTCTGAAAATTTTCCGAAAGATTGATCTGGTTTCTCTCAAGGAGAGAGGTAGCTTCATCCAGTTTCTTCTTCATGCAGGCATGTTTAGGGTGGAATCCCTTCCCGCAGTATGAACACTTGACTTTTTCCTTTCCGTGATGCCTTTTCCCTTTGTTCTTTGAGCAGGAAGACTCATCATGCTGATGGTCTTCAACTTTAGGCTTAGGATCTTCGAATTTAGTTTTTGGATTCTTCTGCTACTTTCCTTTACCCTTCAGATCTTTGGGCCCCGAGACATGGAGGGCTTGATCACGAGAGGATCTGATGATCCCCATTTGGACAAGCTTATCATGTTCACTTGTTAGGGACTTAATGAAGGCATTGAGTGAAGGCATCTTCCATCCAGGGGTTGTGAGCTTCCCTGCACGGAATGTAGAGATAAAAACTGAATAATTAGCTCCAAGTTTGGAGAGTATGGCGAGGATGAGCTGATCATTAGAGGAAATTTGGGGTCTAAAATGGGACTTATAAGAAAACACGGCAACAATAAATTTTTTGAGTTGGAATTCAAGAACCAATAGAATTTCCATAAAATGAGTCAACCATAATGGTTGAATTGACATATTTGTAATAAAAGAAAACTACTTTTTTTGTTCGTATTTTCAGCGTATCTCCCCGTGTTTTTACTCAAATTTCAAGCGAGAGAGCTCATTTGATGCGGAATTTAATTTTGCATCCAACGAGTACCCACACTCCATACTTTTGACGGACCCCGCTACCCAAAAAAAAGAAATACCTGAAAAAATGTGATGATGACATTCACATTTTTTTTAGGTATTTCTTGTTTTTGGAGTAGCAGGGTCTATCAAAAGTATAGAGTGTGGGTACTCGTTGGATGCGGAATTAAATTCCACATCCAACAAGATCTCCTGCTCAGAATTTGAGTAAAAACACGGGGAGATATGACAAAATTATGAACAAAAAAGTAGTTTTTTTCATTCTTCCTCCAAAATTAATAACTATTATTTTATTATTTTAACTATTATTTTATTATTTTCCTTACGAGGCCCATTTTAGACCTCAAATTTCCTCTAATGCATCCTTCTTCTCCACTTTGTATTGCTTCAACAGTAAGAAAATGTGCTTGAACTTTGTGAAAAAGTCATTCAAGGTCTCGAAATTGGAAGGCTAGAGAGACATAAACTCATTCTCAAGCTGGTATACTCTCAAATCATCCTGCTTTCCATATAGGGTTTCCAATTTTTCCCAGATTTTTTTTGGAGTATTCAATCTCGAAAGATGGAAAAGAAGATCCCGAGAAATAGAGAGGCACAAGAATCCGAATGCTTCATCCTTCTTGTTCAAGAATCTAGCTTTGTCTATCACAGAAGCAGGCTCTTCTTCAGTGTCCATAGTCACCCTATAGAGTCCTCTGGCACGTAGCTAGATCTCCATGTCTCCTTTCCATGAGTGGAAATTGAACGAATTCAAGAGTTCTACGGAAGAAGCCATTTGAATCTGTTGGAGCAAATGCTTTCACCTGTTAAAAACCTGAAAATCACAACAAAAGGGGCACTGTAAGTTCAGATAGCCTGCACATTTTAGGATTTCATCACACCCAACATAGTCAATCAAGCAAGCTTGATCAACAATTTCCTTACTTGGGGTATTAAGTGGTAAGCCTTGGCTTCTAGTGCAGTGCTGGATTTTTGAGCTATTGCTTAATTTTCATGCAAGATCTATCAAAAACCTTGTTTTTGAGAGATCTAAGCTTCATCCCACCATGATTTATGATACCATATTAATTGTCACAGTGGTCTAGGAACTGAAAACATAGTCTCACAAAGAATATAGACAGATAATCATAAAATTGGCAAAATGGTGCTGCAATGGAAGTAGAAGCTCTATATAATCAAATGAATAATGAATAATACAATACAATGATCATGATGGAAGCATGAATTCCAAGACAATTCAAATTCCCAAGGAGGTCATTTGAATTGAATGAGTCAGTCTAGCTTAACTGAATGTAAGCCACAGTCAACACTCAAGTTAACCACTGATCAAAACCCTAATTGACTCAACTAAGCCCTAACTAAAGTCAGAGTGCAATAAATGACTGAGTCTAACTGAAAGTAGCTCAGACACATGTCACTGCAAGCCAACCAACAAGTGGTGGCGCATCAATGACTCTAATGAACCCCAATGAGGTTAATTGAAGTGTAAATGACCATCAGAAGTGGTTGGAGGCACCCCTGTTGGCTCTAGTTCATTAAATAATCATTAAATAATCAATTTAATGAAGGAAGGCACCTTCACTGCTCTGTTTAACTGATTGTAACCATCAGTTTGCAATATGGGGCATTTATGACACTCAGATCACCCCCAGAGTGCTCCAGTTAGCCTCCCCGAATGTAGGAGAAGGTTAAGTTAGCCTCCTTGACTAAAGGTAGGCATGGGTGTGCTCATGATGATGTCATACAATGCTCCTTGGATGTCAATTAAGTTAATAAAACTTAGGATAGTGGTTTAACTAGGCCAAATTGACCAAAATGAGTGTGTATGCTGGTAAATGTCTCCAACATATATGTATACTTTGATATTAGACTTTCTCAAACCTATTTGCATACACTTACACTGTGTTGTAGTTGTATGAATGCTAGCTCAATTACTCTAATCACTTAATGTTTCTATATTTGATACAAATATTGTGTATGTTAATCCGTTCAACTTTCGTTAATGAGATTGATTATGCAGTATTATTTCAATTACTCTATTAATTGATTATGTATTTAATAAACCTTTTGATTAACAGATTGATCAACTTTTATAATCATATATTGAAATGTTAAAACATTAATTATCTATTGGCTTTCATGTTAAGAGAATCATAAAATAATGTCTTATTATATGTTTATGTTATTGTACACTCTTATTGAGTAGAGAGATTATTTTTAATATTAACATAAATAGTTTTCAATATATGCTTATATTATTCATTTTTTTGTTGCTATTCATAACTTCCAATAGATAGTTAATATAATTTAAAATGTTTGCTCTCAGTTAAAATAGATTAGTTTTAATTCAAGTTTTAGTTAAGATTTTCTAGTTTAATTTAATAGCTGGTAGATAAATTTTATTCTATTTAGTTGTTTAGAATCTTGAAACAATTTCTTTGTCAAAAAACAAAACAAAACGTAAACTCTCTTAAAGAGTAGAACTAGATGTACATTTAAATTTTAATTAGAAACCCTTAGGAAACTTCATAGGAAATAGATAGATTAATTTTAGACTAACATTTAATTAGGATTTACTTTTCTTGAATTTAAGTGATTGTACTCTTCTTAGGAGCGGTGAAAACTTAGGTGGTAGCAGGACCATAACCTGTGAGTTTGAGCTAAGTTAAAAATATCAGGATTTGTATTAAGCAACATGTGTGGGCTTGAACTCCTTAGTTGGCCTATAGTGAGAAAATTGGGCCAACAATATCCCACACTCTGAAAAAACCACATGTGGTTTTACTTATTTTTTGTGTTTTTCTGTTCAAATGCTTTCTTTCTTCTTTTTCTTTATAACTTCCTTTATTTTATTTTATTTTCTTTCCCCACTTCTTATTTGTACCAAATAATTAAAAATAATTCGAATTAATGGCTAAAATCTAAATTAGACAAGATGTCATATTAAATGAGTTGAACAAAACAAAAGTTTACACACACATATTAAAAAAAACACAATAATATAAAAAAATCCATTTGGATAAAAGAATATATGTATAAAGGTATAAGATAACATATGATATTGCAACTTGAAGGTTGGATATATATTTACCACCTTTTACTAATTAAAACCTCTTATTAATTATTTATAGTTATTGTTATTATTAATGTTTTTTTGTTGTTGTTATAATTATTATTTATATTTATATTGTATTATATTTATTCTTTTATATAACAAAGGGAAGTCGGTAGTTTCTTCCAAATGGATTTACAAGATCAAGCATGTAACATATGACAACATCGAGAAATACAAGGCAATATTTGTGGCTCGTAGCTTCTCCTAGAAAGAGGACATAGATTACGAGGAGACATTTGCTCATGTATCTGAATACACTTCAATTAGAGCTATTCTTGGAATGGATGTAGTGATGAAGTGGAAGGTGCACTCGATGGATGTGAATATTGACTTCATGAATGGTGTAGTAGAAGAGAAAGTGTATGTGGATAAGTCACTAGGGTTTGAGACACATGATAGAGAGACACATGTGTGCAAATTGAAGAAGGCCGTATATGGTTTAAAACAGGAACCAAGGACATGGTATGTCATGATAGATAGATTTTTGACGAGATTGGGATTTACCAATGGTAAAGTTGATTCCAACCTCTACTTCAAGCTTGATGATGGAAAACCAGTGATAGTATTGTTGTATGTAGATGACATGTTCCTCACAAGTGACAAGAATCTCATTGTATAAATGTAGAGGAATCTTACAACAGAGTTTAAGATGAAAGACCTAGGTATGATGCATTATTTCTTAGGTCTTGAGGTGTGGTAGAATCTAGATGATATTTTCCTTAGTCTAAGATAATATGCGGTAGAGATCCTGAAGAGATTCAATATGATGGATTGGAAGTCCATGGCCACAGTAATGATATATGAATTGAATTTGTTGTGTGATACTACTTCAAAGATAGCCAATGACACAATTTATAGACAAATGATTGGTTTGTTGATGTACTTGACGAGCACAAGGCTGGATATATACTTTGTGGTGAACACATTGAGTCAATACATGGTAGAGATGAGACATATTCACATTTTATGATTGTGGTAAAGCATGTGTTGAGGTACCTAAAGGATATGATTAATTATAGCCTTATAAATGCAACAATTCAAACGAATAACCTATAGGGATATGTTGACTCATATTGGGTTGGTAGTGTTACAAATAGAAAGAGCACTTCATGGTGTTGCTTCATTTTGGAGTCTAGCATGATTTCCTAGTTCAACAAGAAGTAGACGAGTGTAGAATTGAGCATATCCGAGGTTGAGTACATTGCATCTTATTTAGTTAGTTGTGAGGTAGTGTGGCTTAGAAAGCTACTTACTGTATTTTTCAATGTTGAGTTCTAAAATGGGTCTCATAAGAGATATAAAAAAATATTGTAACTTTTTTATTTTGCGGGGAAGGTATATTTACAACTCACCTTTTGCATTGAAATCATGTAACTATGGTGAAGCTAAAGTGAAAAGATGTGCACAAATAAAATTAATAAAAAATAATCTTTGATATGACTAGAAACATGAGTACTTTTGAATGCATAAATGTACTAAAATAAAATACTCATAAAATAAAATAAAATAATACATTTTTTTTGAATTATAAACTTAAATTAAACTTTTGTAAATAAATTCTAAATTATACTTATTTAAAAGAATCCAAATTAAAAATTATTTGTTTTATATATTTACACATTTAATATAAAATTTTAATTTTTATTCTTTAATTAAATATAACATTATTTATATTATATTAAAATATAATATAATATATTATAATTATTATAATAAAAAATAATACTTATATTATATATAATATAATATAATATGATATATGGTCATTTATATAAATACATAATATATGTGACTTTATATTATAACAAAAATAAAATATAAAAAGTGGATTATGTTAGATGTTGTTCTCTGTTATATATTATATGTATGGTATATTTCGTAATAAAAGTTATAATATATGACTAAAGTTATAATATATTATGTAATATAATAAATAATAATTTTATTATGTCATAGAATTTTATATATACAATAAAATTTATTTATTATATTAAATCCAAAAATACTAAATTATGATTTTATTTTTGAATTTATGTTTGAATTTTGATTATAATATATTTTTATATTCAAAAGATAAAGTACTTTAAGAGCACTAAGTACATAAATATTATATTTGAAAGTAATTTATGAGTACTTTTTTCCATTATGAGTATGGTTCACCATGGATTTCCACCCACCTTTTCGAATTTGACAAGTAAGAAAATTTAACTCAAGCAATGCCACCTCAACCATAAGGGAGATGACATTCTCTATAATTTGATTGGTTCTTGTAAAGTTGATTTCGATGGTACATTTTTTTGTTTTGAGGCCCATTTTTTACCTCAAAAGTCCTCGAATGGTATTTTGTGAAAACCAAAGTTGTGTGAAGTTGTCTGAAAAACATGGGTTCCATGACAAGTCAAGGCACATCAAGATCCGGTATCACTATATCATGGATATGGTGTAGAAAGGACCAGTGAAGCTCGAGTACATTGAAACGAATGATCTGATAGATAATGTATTGACTAATCCTCTTGCAAGAATGAAGTTTGAGTACTTTATGAACAAGCTTAGAGTTGTCAATAACAGTGTACATTGCAAGAGGGAGTGATAACTCCTTGAGGTCTTCACATCTAACATGGAAAATGGATGGCTCTGTGGAAGACATGTGGTCCTCACTTCCATCATGAAAAAGTGTTGGCTCTATGGAATACGTGTGGTCTTCACGTCCATGATGAACAAGGGCTAGTACTGTGGAAGATGTGTGATCTTCACATCCAACATGAAAAATGGATGGCTTTGTGGAAGATGTGTGTGATTTATATCCAGTATGAAAAAGTACTGGCACTATAGAGGTGCACATCCAGCATAAAAAAAAACTGACACTAATAAGAGCTACATCTAGTATTAAAAAGGATTGGATCTATAAAGTTACACCCGACATGAAAAATGGATGGTTCTTGTATGAGTACAACCAACATGAAAAAGGGTTGGCTGTTGTATTGATATACATGAGAGGTACAACCAACATGAAAAAGGGTCAGTTGTTGTATGGGTACACCCAACATGAATAAGGGATAGTTGTTGTACTAATATACATTAGAGGTACACCCAACATGAAAAATGGTTGGTTGTTGTACGAGTACACTTGTCATGAAAAATGGTTGGTTGTTGTACTTATATACATGTGAGGTACACCCAACATGAAAAGGGGATTGTTGTTGCATAGGTACACCCAGCATGAAAAATGGATGTTTTTTTGTAAGCTGATATGAATGATCTTAGGGTTAACCCTAACTAGTACTAGAGACATGGTTTGGAATATACTTTTGCTCGTTGTATTGTACTTGGTTTTTTTAATTAATTGTGTGGTGCATGTTCGGTGGTACTCGACACCCTAGCAGTATTTTTTGGTTTCTTAGTAGAATGTAATTTCCCCAAGTGCTAGACGCACAAGGTATCCCTCTCATGCGCAGATAAGGGATGTTGCATCAAGCATGGAATTAACCACTAGGTAGGTACAGGGGTGGTAGGTGTACTCGTAGACTAACTTCATGTAGATCGGATAGGTTGATTCTTCAATTACAAGAGGAATGAGAGATGGTTTAATCTCAATTGCAGGACCAAGATTGATGAACCGTGTATTTGAAGAGAATTCCTATAGAAAAAGGGTTGGTTTTTGTATAGGTACACCCAACATGAAAAATGGATGGTTTTTGTATTGATATACATGAGAGGTACAACCTCCATGAAATATGGATGGTTGTTGTATGGGTACACCCAACTTGAAAACGGGTTGGTTGTTGTACGAATATACAACTATCTTGTAAAAGGGATGGATCTATGTAACTTCCTATGATGTATAGATTCGAGAGATGTCATAAGTCAATGGCTAGAGTACCGAATTGTAGCAACAATGGTGAGATCCAGCAATGATGGCCATTGTTGATGTCTAGTGACGAGATCTAGTGATGATCATGAGTTTGAGTGATAATGTCCAAGGATGATGATCATGATGGAATAATTCCTTCCTTGTTAAGAGTGAGTGTTGAATATTGTAACCTCGAAAGGTATTCTTTTTGTACTTCTATTGTATTATTATTGTAACTCCTTTAGAAGATGTTATTGATGTATTTGTTCATGTAAAAGTCTTGTAAGAATCAATGTAAACCTTCAGTTGTAAGTTGGGTCAATAATATCCAAAAGAAATATTATATCAATGTTACTTTAAGTCTCCCTAGACAAGTTGGCACTGTAAGAGTAACAAGTCAACCCAAATAGGGAAAAAGGTCAAACACTTTATGTGTATAAATAGAGAGGGTGCACCTTTCATTTGGACACATAACTCACTCAAGCAAGTGTGCACAAGAAAGAAGAAGAAGTTCGCTAGAGAGAAGAAAGTTGCTTTTGTATTCGAGGTTTATCTTATCTTGGTTTGGCATTGGACTTGGTGATGGAATCTAAACTTAAAAATTTGTTGGGTTTTCTTCCTTGTGATTTCCTAGAGGAAAATATTTGTGTTCATTTGTGTTGATGTGCTTATCTTTCTTTCAATGATCCTATTGCTTATAGTTACGATGGAATAGTGTGAATTGTTTGATGATCTAATATAACCATTAAAATACCAACAGTTCTATTTCTCAAGCTCAATAACCACGAAAAACATCTACAAACCACAACAAAAACCCTCTCTTGGGGGCCTTTGGCATCAAGGTTGGACATCGATATCATTAATAGATTTTCCACATTGAGGATGTGTTGCAAGGCCATTAACATGGTTAAGGAAGGAAAACAAGTTCCTCGGAGAAATTCTTGAATCTTTTTTAACTCAAGAGCCTTGAATGAGTCCTTGTACCAAAACATAAGCCTTGTATAGGGGTTGTTTCTAGGCCTTCTAGTGGGATACATGTGCTATGGGTAGATGTTGATATCTTAAAATGGGTATGGTCTATGCCTTATGGTCAAGGGTGTAAATAAGGGTGTCAAGACCTAATTGAACCTTGTTGAGATCAAGGATCATGAACAAACCCTAGACACAATGACACAAGACCTCACTAAGGGATATTTTCCCTAGGAGTTCGATATGATTTCCATTAAGATATTCATGCATAATGGATGGGTCTCAAGGATTTGTCCATAGTCATAGTACAAAAAAAACATCGTAACACCCTTAACAATGGTTGAGGGAGATATCCAACATCCTCAAAAATCTGTAAATAGAGTTCCTCATGCTCAAGCACCAAGAACACATTCCCTAACACCACCACATAGATCTTGGATGATTTGTAGGGGCTTGATTGTCATCAAACATTGAAAACTAGTTTCTTAGGATTTTATTGAAGCTTATTGAATGAGAATATGGAAAGTCATTAGTGTGTGTCTTTTTTTTCTTTTTTTTTTTTAATTGGTAGGAGTACTTCTCTTCATCTATGTCGTCGGATGAGTTGTATACTTTGGTTTTAGCTTCCAAATGACAAAGGTTCAAGATGTATAAATAAAAACAAATCCATATTCTTAGATCCCTATTCTTAATTCCATTTTCAACAACATTTTTAAATATGAATCACATATTCATTGTTGATGAAACTTCGGACAATTATAGAGATTTTGTATGTAGATTTTAACTGTATATTTTAAGATTTTTTTCTATTTTTTATTGATTTTTATTTGTATATATATAATATTCATAAAATACATAAGTTAGTTATTTCTAGTGTAACATTTTATTTCCTTTTCCATTTGGAAAATAATTTATATTTTGCAGAAGTATGAATGTCTATATAACATGGTGGGATAGCTGGAGTGGTTGATTTATTTCAACTGAAAGTAGGAGGTCACGGGGTCAAGTCCCTAAGACGACTATCTATGTGAATGTTGAGGGCCTCACTCAATGTCCATCCCTACAACCAAATGGTTTACCCTGGGTAACATCCTTCAAATGAGGGGAAGTGCTCAAAGGATTTCATGTGATGTGGTATAAAAACAAGTTCTTAATTGAAACTCTTATCACCTCGTTTATCTTGTATAGTTGTACATTTTGGGGTCACAACATATCTAGAGATTCCTGGAGAAAGATTGAACAAATAAATAAGCATTTTAGAACTTAAAACCTTAAAATTAAAAACAATATTCCTATTATATTCTACTAATAAAAGTGGGTGTTCCCCCATCGAAAGAATCTTTCTATCACTGTGACTAGGTCTGTGATGTGGGTCCACACTTGGATGCGCACACATGTTCCTGCTTTGACTATGCTGAACCTCCGCATCGGATTGCTAATGTGGACATTAGGAGCACGTACACGCCCTTAGGAACGTGCATGCTTTTCTGTAAGGCCACCTCAATAGGGACGTGCATGCGTGTTTAGTGCATATGTTAAACACCAATGGACGTCCTTGTGTTTTTTTATAATAAACAAAAATGTCAGCAAATAGTTCATTTCAACTCACAAACCCAACAGGCGTGCAACAGTGTTGGAAAGCTATAGTTCGATTCTCCTATGAGCCTAAAACAAGCATCCAAGCACCCCAAAATGACACCCACAACCGTTGGAATAAGGTAGGTGGATTACTATTTGCATTTTGTTGGTTTTTTTGTTTTTTTAATGTTTTTCATTTTTTTCAAATAAAATATAAAATTAAAAAAAATTGCAAATGAATTGAAATCGAACAAATTTGATATTGCAGATACATTACCTCTACCATAATGAAAAATACCAATGAAAAACCCAACAAAGCAATGAAACGAACCAACCAGAGAATCCAATAAGCCCTGAATTAAATGAAGAACTCGATGGTGAACCACTAGAAAATCCCAAATATGAATTTGGTGAACCACCAGAAAACACCAAAGATGAATTACAGAGGGATTTAAACTAGTTAAGGATATTGAGTGATGAACTGAAGAACACCAGAGAACCCTCTAGGGTTTCCCTCGGCACATCACTACAAAACATAATTGAGTCTATCAACATTTCCCATAGTAAGATAACCAATTTGAGCCAATATAGGGCTCAAATGAGAGAAAATTGTGCCATTAGAATATCCAAAGAAGATATAAAAGACCTGAATATAAAAAAATACCAACTTTTGAGCAAATTTATAGATCCGAGAACATGAGAGCCTCTAGATGTGAGGAAGAGGTGAGTTTGCATGGACTAGTGTAATTACCATCCTTGGAGAGAAAACTGGAGGAAGAGATGGTCCATGGTTTTTGACAATACTCCATGCAACAATGTCGAGGTACCAGAGTATTTTCTCAGGAAACTGTGGGCCGAATTTTTTTTAGGGTTCCATGTGAACTACTTCGACATCACCGATTTCCATGGAATTTCTATTGCATCAGCCCAAGATTGATCTTATGCCCACCAAAACCCACTCAGAGGACCTCCTGCACCTAGGCGAGAGCCAAAACCTCTTCCTCAATGTCGTGGGTTAGGTACTAAGCTACATGAGATCCATGAGTCCATTAGATGTGCAACATGGCACCTTCTTAAGCATACCACATTTGTGGCTATGTCCTCACAAAGCGAGCAGGACCACCCCGAGACACACACTTCTGCATGGTCTACTGGTGGTGGGCGAGGGAGAGCAACTATAGGTGGTAGCTAGGATGATCCATCCAGCTCGACGGTACTATTGCCACATCATTGTTCTCACTGTGGGAATCCATGCCATGTTCCCATGTAGGAGCATGCCACAGAGAGCTACCTACCTCAAGTTAGTTATTGTTTTATTTAATGTTCAAGTATTGATTATACATTATGCAATCTCATAATTTATAATAAATTAAACTTAGAATTAGATGTTGACGACTTGATTTGTTTTAATGTACATCTATTCATTTCTGAGTCTCCAACACCCAGGTGCAAGGACGTTGGTTCCTTCAACCTAGATGGAGCCATGGAAGCTGCAGAGGACATCGCGGCACCATACGCACAGGTAGTTTTGTTTCAGTAATTAAATTTAATGTTAGTAGTTAATATTGTCTTCTAATGTAGTTAATATTTAGTAATTGAATCGAAATATTTTTTTGTTTTCACAGGTGTCCACAGGAGTGAGTGACTAGCCATCCCTGTCGGGGATCAGCAGATCCCCTCATGTGTAGGTATCGTGTAATAAAGTATAAATTTAATTTCAATTTTGATGGGATTATATTTGTATAATTATATTTTTTATTTACTAATATACGAGGCCATCAATATGTATGCAGGTCCAATAACATAGGCACGTCGGTGTCACTATCTCTCCATCGACTGCTTTTTCTCACCACATATGCCAGGTGTATCCCCTGGGATACATGTCCCTTTCCCTGAATCCCTCCCTACCCCGTTCCCTCAATCCCTTACCTCCCATCCACCTCTACACTTCCATCTAGATTCCCCTTCTTCGTCATAGCCTTCACTCACTCCCCCCCTCCCTTGCAATTTCCCATGTTTCCACACTCCCCCTCCAACCATGATACACCATACATCCACATTCACCCATCCCTCCACCCCATCCCAGATTTCAACCCCCTCCCCTATATTCCCCCACAACCCTCGTTTCCCCTTCCAGGGTGGTCCATTCCATTCTACAACTAGTTGGGGTTTATCGCCCTACATCACCACTTCACCCACTCCAGTCCACGCCCTCTCTCATCGTTCCCCCTATTTTTGTAGCCAACGTCAATCTGGCTACATCCTCCACTATGCCATTCACCTTAGCATCGGAGCAGTTTGTCCAGCCCACTGCTCCACCTTCTAGCCCCGAGGACCAGCCTGTTGTGTTCACTACGAGATTGATTAGTTTATGAAAATATCATGAAATATTAACAAAAATTAACATAGGCAGTAAATTGTATGAGTTACCTTATTGTTTAAATGTTGCAGGGTGGCATTGCTGAGAGACTTGGATCACGAAGGAGGGAAACCCCCTCACCACTTACGGTCTCATCTGAGGTGAGCTATTTAAGATTTGAAAAATTAATTTTGATTTTTAAATTGTGTTTTATACTTGTATAATTTCCTGTAGGATTTGACATTTGATTGTTGTCATTTCAAAGCCCAAGGGAAGGTGGTCGAAGTAGCCAGAAGGACTGAGCTTCCTCTAGCTCGAAGAAGAGGAAGATTGGTTTTGGAGGTGCACCTAGGAGATCCCAGGGTGGGAAGGAGGATGTAGACACTCCTATGTACACTAGCCATGATGTGGCATTTTGGCATGAGTTGTCATATTTTGTATAGGGCACGCGTTGCCATATTTTGTATAGAGAACAAGTTTCCATTGTATAGATATCGGGAACGATGTTCCATTTTTCACACTGTATATGATTGGAGATTTATGTATATGAATAAATCAGTTTTCACTCCTTTATATTACTTTTCCTTTGATTACATATTTGCATACATTATGTCAAATGCAGTAGTAAATTGCAATTGATGTGCTTGCAATACTTATTGTTGATGAAGCAGTAAAGTCTATATGTTCACAATAAAATGCATAAAAAGTTTAACACTATAGGTTAGTTAACAAAAAAAATACACAACTACATAAACATGTACAATAATAATGATAATTTTAAATACCAAATACCTGATCTTGTAAATCATAGTGAAAATAATTTTTCAATCTAACAAATTTTACCATGAATTATTCCTCTTGCTACCAAACAATTTTATCGATATATTTTTCTAGTTTTCCAATCCTCCCTTCACCCTTGGGCCCTTCCATTTGTTGTATCAGCTTGTCATACCTAGCATTGTCCTTATTGCAGACCTAAACCCTAAGGACCTAGACCTAACTAGACACCTAACCTAAAACCCTATCTTTCTACCCTTCCAAACCCTTACTCCCTTCTCCATCTCCTAACCTACTTGTTTACCTTTCCACCTCTCCTCTCTCATTTCCTAACCCTAATCTTGGAATCTCATACTCATATCCTCGTCCTATAGGATCTAACCTTGGCCCCTTTCAAAAATACTTTTGTAGCCTTACAATCCCTCCTAGGACTCTAGAAATCAAGCTCTCTGAAACCCTAGCTACCAACAACTCCTAGATAAGAATCAATTCTAACTAAATTTTTTCACTGATTCCATGAGTGTGTAATATTGTTTCCTTCTCTCTCCTCGACAACAAGCACACCAAGTAACCTTAGGGTTTCTCAAATGCCACAATCCCTAGCCTTCTTCTCTCACAAAAGCTACAAAGTTAAAAAGTTTCTTTTCTCCTCATGGTTAATTTCATGAAGAATGTCATCTACCCCTTTTTTGAACCCTAACTCCTATTGAACCAACATACTAACACCTACCCTCTCCCTCCTCAATGTTACCTTCCTTTGTGATAGATACAAAGTCCTATATGGTTGTGTATATCATTGACATTTCTAGCCATACATACGAATTTTTGACAGTGGTCTACAATTACAATTGCATTACTAAAATACAAACAAGATATTTAAAAAACATGTCCAAGATACCATCTTTGTTTTATACTATCATATAGGTACTTGTTGACACTCTTGGCTTGACTGGAAATTACTATTTGGGATAGTCATAGTAAAATTTGTCTTGGATGAAAAATACATTTAGTTTGATAGTCCCATTCATTGACCAAGTTGGAATTGACAATACTTGTAGTCCACTTGCATTTACCTAACAATTGTCTTCCTAATTGCCAACTTGAGATTGGCATACCTATTGCATCTTTACTTTGATTGGAAGTAATTTTGGTACAATCGTACTTGGATGAAAGTTATCATTGGTGTGACAGTCTTGTTCATTGTCCAAATTGGAATATAAAGCACTTGTTTTCCTTTGGTATTTACATAGTAATTATTGTCTCATTTTTCATGCTAGAAATTGATATTGGAATGATCTTCTGTTACCATTTGAGTGACTAGAAATTTCATAGTATTGATGAGCTGAGAATCATATTGAACATGACTGTTGTTGCCTTGCATTTGTTACATCTACTTGGAAAAAATTGATTTTGATAAATTTGGCAATTCATACCATTTTAAGATGAAGTTGACATTTCTTACTCCCATTGAATACATACATATTTGTTATGTTGTTATTGAGCACTTGCAATTTTAACGATCTCTTGTACTTGTTGCTTTGGAATAGGCTAATTGAAGTTTAATGGTTAGCATGCATAACCTAAGGTTTAGAATCAACAAGGAAACCCTAACCCTAACTGAGGTTAACATTCATAACATATATTGTAGGTATATGGTCTATTGGTTTCTAGTTAAGTGAGACCAACAAATATAATTATCTAAACCTAATGACTTCATAAAAGTCTAGTTTTTTGTTGTATGTGTAAATGTGTAAACACTTTTTTTTAGGTTTCTGGTTTGTAGTTCATGAAACACTATATTTTTTTCTATTTTTTCTTGTAGATTAGGTATATGGTCTAAGTTTATATAAACAAGTGATACTAACATAGAACTTGATCTCTATGTATTTGAATTTCTTTCAATTCATGAAAACCTGGTTGGATTGATACTTGTAATCCATGTATGTGTCTCTACTTCTATTTCATACAATTATTTGTTTATACTTCTAATTCATAAAGCCTTAGTTTCTTTGTTTTATTTAAGGTACATATCTTCTAGGTATATGGTATATTGGTTTCTAGTTGAGTGACACTAACAAATATAATTATCTAAACCTAATGAGTTCATAAACCTTGGTTTTAGTTCTATGTCTAAAATGTGTGAAACATAGTTTTTAGGTTTGTGGTTTGTAATTCATGAAACCTTATATATATTGTAGTGCAGGTACATATCTTGTAGGTATATGGTGTACTAGTTTCTAGTTGAGTGAGACTAACAAATATAGTTATATAAACCTAATGAGTTCATAAACCCTAGTTTGTAGTTCTATGTCTAAATTTGTGAACCCTAGCTTTTAAGATTGTGGTTTGTAGTTCAAGAAACCCTATCTTTCTTGACATTTGTTCTTATATATTAGGTATATGGTCTAATTTTATTTACATAAGTATATTATCCTAGTTTGTAGATGTATGTGTGACTCGGTAATCCTTATTTTCGTGGTTTGTGGTTTGTAGTTCATGAAACCCTATCTTTTTTTTCTATTTGTGCATGTAGCTTAGGTATATGGTTTAAGTATTTCTACATAAGAGAGACTAAAATAACACATCATCTCTATGTATGGGAATTTATTTCAATCCATGATACCCTAATTGGATACATACTTGTAATTCATGTATGAGTTTTTACTTCAAATTCATACAATTGTATGTTTCTACTTGTAATTCATGAAACTCTAGTTTATGTGTTGTAGGGTAGGTACATAGCTTCTAGGTATCTGGTCTATTGGTTTCTAGGTAATGGCATGCTAGGAGACCAATAGAGTTTACGGTTCATCCGACCTCTGGTTGACGAGTTGAAAGTCGCATGAAAATGTCGTTCACAAACACTTGGTGACTCCCATTCTGGGAGTGAAAAACCAAATGGAGCAGCAAGATTGAATGTCGTTGGCTCTGGAAAGTGTGTATGGGAAATGTTGATATGGGAATACTACCAAGACTACTGTGGTGGATGGTTTTGCATAGTTGACCTACCAATGCGGGAGTTGCATTGAAGGAAACTGAGCAAAGGGAGCGAAAAACCAAACGAAGCAGCAAGATTGTATGTCATTGGCTCTGGAAAGTGTGTATGGGAACACTACCAAAACTGGTGTGGTGGATGGTTTTGCAGAGTTGACCTACCAATGTGGGAGTTGCGTTGAAGGAAACTGAGCAAAACCCTAGTTTACAAAACAGATGCATAATGAAGTCATTGGGCCATGAATACATAGTGGAGAGGCCCCCCTAAAGGTAATGGAATGCCAGGAGACCAATGGAGATGATGATTCATTGATCCAACCTTAGGTTGTTGAGTTATATTGAGTTGAAAGTCACCCGAAATGTCATTCAAGGACACTTGGTGACTCTTAGTATGGGAACGAAAAATAAAACGGAGCAGGAAGTTTTCATGTCATTGGTTACGACAAGTGTGTATGGGAAATGTTGATATGGTAACACTACCAATACTGGAACGATGGAGGTTTTTGAGAGTTGACCCACCAATGTGAGATTTTCATTGAAGGAAACTGTGTAAAACCCTAGTTTATGAAACCGATGCACAATGAAGTCATTGGGCCATGCAAACATGGCAAAGAGGGCCCCATAGAGGTATTGGCATGTCAGGAGACCAAATAAGTCGACAGTTTTTCGATCCAACCTTTGGTTTCCCTGTTATGTCGAGTTGAAAGTCACATGAAAATGTCATTTCGGGACACTTGGTAATGCTATGTCCAGGAGCGAAAAACCAAATAGAGCAACAAGATTACATGTAGTTGGCTTCGAAAAGTGTGTATGGGAAATGTCAATATGGGAACACTATCAATACTGGAACGGTGGAGGTTTTTGCAGAGTTGACCCACCAATATGAGATTTGCATTGAAGGAAATTGAGAAAAAATCTAGTTTATGAAACCGATGCACAATGAAGCCACTAAGCCATGAAAACGTGGTGGAGGGGGACTCCTAGAGGTAATGGCATGCCAGGAAACCAAAGAATTTGATATTTCATGGATCCGACCTCCAATTGTTGAGATATGTCAAGTTGAAAGTCACATGAAAATGTCATTCACAAACACTTGGTGACTCTCGATCCAGGAGCAAGAAACCAAACGGAGTAGAAATATTGCATGTTGTTAGCTCTAGGAAGTGTGTATGGGAAATGTTGATATGGGAACATTACCAATATTGGAACGGTGGAGGGTTTTGCAGAGTTGACCCACTGATGCAAGAGTTGCATTGAAGGAAACTGAGAAAAACCCTAGGTTACGAAATTGATGCACAATGAAGTCAATGGGCCATGCAAACATGATGGACACTAGCCATGATGTGGCATTTTGGCATGAGATTTCATATTTTGTATAGGGCACGAGTTGCCATTACATAGACATTGGGAACGATTTTCCATTTTTCCAAAAAGTGTATATGATTGGAGCAATTTTTCATATGAATAGATGATACACAATAACAAAGTGGAATAACTTAACAAATTCCCCTTAACATTACACACATCAAACAGGTAATTTTATAGAAAACATACACATATCGAGCTAAGTGTTAATGTTCTTTTAATTTTTCTTCCAATAATAACTTCCAACTAGAAATATAGATGAACACAAGAAATGATAACCAGCAGTAGGGAGAATACGCAAATGAGATATCACATAGGCACACAAACTAAGAGATATAGGTAGAACTCATCATTCAATAGCACTCGGTCATGCCTCCAGGCCATATTTTGCAAACTAGGGTTTCACCCCAGTAACCACCATGCATCCTTGGAAATTGTGCATCAATCCTATAAAAACCTATTCCAGGAAACTGACGGTGGCATGCCAATGGATTCCATTCCCAAACACACCTGTAGGAGCTAACAAAATAAAAAATCGACGCCTGGTTGGGTTTTTGGACCCCGACCTTGAATTGGCCCAAGCATCCCTGAATGACTTTTGCAATCCTACTGCAACTCACCATAGAACATTGATCGGGGCTCCAATCAATGAACATTCAATTTTTTTGGGATCTTTGCATGAGATTATGGCTAGGGTGGCCTCCCCCCGACTCTGCACGGCCCGGGAACGCCTCTAGACAAGATTTTTCACACTAGGGTTTTGCCCCAGTAACCACCATGCAACCCTAGAAATGGTGTACTGGCCTTGCAAAAACCTGTGTCAGGTAGCATGGGGTGGTCTCCCCATGGATTCCATGCCCAAACACACCTGCAAAAGCTTACGGAATCTAAAATCACTGCCCCGTTTGGTTTTTCGATGGCCTACTACAACTCGCCATAGAACGTTGATCGAGGCTTCTATTGATGAACTGTTGGTTTTGTTGGGATCATGGAACATAATTATGGCAAGGGTGACCTTCCTTGTGACTCAACACAACCCAAGAATGCCTCCAAGCTAGATTTTGCAAACTAGGGTTTCTCCCTAGTGGGGTATATGCAACCTTGGAAATGGTGCACCTGCCCTGTAAAACCCTGTGTCGAGTGGATGGGGGTGGCCTTCCCATGGATTTCATGCCCAAACACACTTGCAGGAGCTAATAGATTCATAAATCATTGCCTGGTTTTATTTTTATACCCCAACCTTGAATTGGCCTAGGAGTCCATGAATGGATTTTGCGAGCCTACTGCAACTCATCATAGAACATTGATTGGGGCTCCGATCGAAGAACCATCGGTTCAGTTGGGATTGTGGCATGGGATTATGGCCAAGGTGGCTTCCCCCCCAACTCTACAAACTTCGGGCATGCCTCCAGGCTAGATTTTGCAAACTAGGGTTTCACCCAAGTGGGGTCTATGCAACCATGGAAATGGTGGACTGGCCCTGCCCATGCCTCATTATGTGTGTGAACTACATTATGCAAGTTGAAGGAGTAGTGGTTAATATATATAAATATAGAATTGGTTGAACATTTAGGTAGGAGTGGTCGAACGTTAGGATAGTGTGGTAGTGTAAGAGTGTAAGCGCAATTACCCAATCTCATTCAATATAGCCATCTGAATCCTCTCCATTTCTAATTGTCTTAGTCAATGTCTCATTCTATGAATGAGGAAAGAAGTAAAGTACCTTGGTTGAGTTCTTGTTTTAAATTTTCTGTAGATGAATGTCCGTGCCAACAATCAAGTTTATGAAGTGATAGACCACAGAACCTGGTTTGTAATCCACGAATACAAGCCCAATAGTTATTGTTGATTTCTCATCTAGTGTAACACCCTCAACCACCATTGAGCCAATAGGAAATTAATTTCCTTCATAATCAATCAATGACTTGTTCAGGATTTGCTTACCTCGAATGCATCGTGTCAATCAATCATTTATGCCCCATTCATTGTCTTTCAGGACAACAACTACATATATGTGTCCTGGCTGTACAAGATATGATATATGGTCGTACTCTATCAAAATCGTTGACTAACCCTCCTCTAAGTGGGTTGTTTTGATGACTACACATGGGTCTACTGCAAGTGACACACGATCCAAATCATCAACCCAATTCATGCATTTGCATTCATCCCATTCACCACTACTACAAGGGTTGTAAAAGAAAGTAATTTTGCACATCCATATTTCAAATAGGGGGTTGTTTGAGCTTTGAACCGAATGAAATCCATGTGTTCCTTGTACTGTTCCACAACTATAGGAATGGGATCGATCTATGTCGAACACTTGCCAAAAATTCTTGACTTCCCTTCCTGCCCCTGTTGATGTATGTTGCACTTTAGTTCGGTCTGGCATTTTTGCAGAGCACCATTGAACTATGGATTATGAATCTTTGATATTGGGGTTTCTGGTAAACCTCATCTCCTCCCTTCGTAGTGCGATCTTGATGCATGCATCAGCCCTGTCATGCTCACCTTTTTCATGCCCAGTCTTGAAGTAGTTCCATATATGCGGCACATTGTAAGTCTTATTCAACATACTCATCCATTGGAAGACTTCAGCATTTTTGAATTAGCCCGCACAACCATCTGACCATATCCAATGTTGATCCATTTGCATATCTCCCTCCTTTAGTTGATCATAGAAAATTCAAAAACAATGTTGCACATAATGCAGATCATGGCATCTTTCATCACTTATGTAAACGTTTGTCTCCTTCTCTATTATCATGTTGTTAATGCTTCTCTTAGATCCATTCCTATACGTAATATGTACTATGATGTTGACTTGGTCAAAATGTTAGTATTGAGTCTGAATTTCATTTTGTGGCTGAAGGGTGTAGTTTTTTGTAAAATCCAAAATTCACAATATGGTTCCAATGGGTAAGTTGTCCCTGCATTTTCTGTACTGCTCATCCTTCCATCATGCTATATGCACATGCTGAACATACTGCTTAGTTTTCTTGTAGAACTCCATCAAAAAATCACATACCTGTACCTGTTGCCATGGAAACAAGGGTTATATTTGAATGTGACCTTTAAAGAATGTATATGTAGAAACTGAACGTGTAAGACAAAAAACATGCAATAATCATTTTTACTGGTGACTTGACCAATGCAATCTTTTTACTTTCCTTCACATTATTTGACTAATATGCTATATACTTGAGGCTCTGCATCTCCATGATCATACTACCAAATTGATGCTCATCGCTTCCAGGAATGCAACGATTCAAAAGAGAAAACCCACTGCACCTAGAACAATTCCCATATAGACATGATTTTCCATAGTATTTTTGTCCTTCATTACTTGGACACATGATGTTGCTGATAAAATATCTCGATACATTCGGTGGTGTTACAGAATCATTGGAGCCCTGCTCAATGTTAGTATGCAAATTACAAAATATATGTTTATGCGTGTCATAAAAATATTCATATTCTACATGGTATCTACAACAGCATAGTGTTTCGATCAATTAATATATGAACGTACCATGCTTTACATTTCTCAAAGGACCTTTGGCCTAGGTTCAATTAAGTGTGCTCATTCCTGAATCTCTCATAGAGTTCAGTCTATGTCAGGTCAAGGAAGTGCTTGATGTGGGGTTCACATTCAGTAGAACCTTTTTCTTGGATTTAGCACATCCCTTTGCAATATCAATTAGCACATCCCTTAACAATATCAATTAGCTTCATATCTCGATGAGGAAAGTTGTCGACAAAATCCCAACAATCTTTTCCACCTGGAGTCTCAAGATTTTCTCTTATAACAGAGTACTTCTTAACAATTTTTTCTATTTAATTTAAGTATGTGAGAAGTGTGTGATAGGAGGCGATGTTTCCATGTGGAATTTCTTACAACTAATTCTGATAATACACAACTCACTTCACAAATATATTTAGTACAATATGTCTTCCCAATCACATTAAAATCATATTAGATATTTCTAACAATATGATTGTTAGCCTCCAAACTTCTAACCATATCTATGCACCGAATTCTCCTAACAACGACTAAACCATTTGACTTTAACAAACATAGTAATAATTGACATTTACCAGCATCGCCTTTGGATTCAAAATATTCCTTCATTAATTCGCTACATTTCCAATCGATAGCGTGTTTGGACAACTTACCTTCAAGGCCTGAAAGACAACTTTCATCCACATGGATACGTCTATGAGTCCTTTTTCTTGCACTAGATAGTCAAGGTAGGGAAGGTGGTGTTGTTCAAGATATTGTACCCTTGTAACCTAGGGTCTGGGGTTACCAACTTACTACTAACTTGCAGACAATCAACTTTTTACAGAGAATGGAAAGAGAATAGGAAGAAAGTATTGACTTGCCTAATTAACGACGATTAATCCAAGCTTGATCTTCTCTCGCTCCACTTCTTTCCAAAGCTTCTAGGGATGCAAATCTTCACCTACAAAGAGAAAATCCTTCAATTATGCATATATATATCATAGGTTAGATGAAATGCATATAAATAATATAATCAAACATATTCATTAAACCAATATACATGAAATAAACACAATACAAGATTGGAAGAAGAATTTTCTTTATTGACAAGCGGTGAATTAGAATACAACCAAGCTTCTGACACAAAGACTCCTCTCCAACCAAAGGAATCTGAGTTCTACCACCAACATAACTTTTCTCTCTAAAATTGATTGATTAGCCCCCACCCCAAGGCCTCTATTTATACTTTGGGAAATAGAGTGGTTTCGAAGGTTGGGATGGTTGAGATAGATGGGATGGTTATGGATTAGGACCCATCTAATCTCATATAATATTGATTTATAATTTTTAATGTCAAATTAAGGTATACGCTGGTATTAATATAGGCAAATCGCGTAAAATACACGTGTTTCTCAAAGGGAACTTGCATATTCAAGTATACGCGGGTTGTAATGCAAATACCCACGTATGATACGCAAGTTGCAATGCATATAGTCGTGTATGCAACCAAAAACTCATAATAAAAATATAAAAGGTTGTTTTGAGGATAATGCATCAAAGGTCATGCACATCTATAGTGTTTTGGCTACTTTAATCCCAATTTGTACTTTTGTGTACCAACATGAAGAATGTTGGCACTCGAACAGAGAAGTGCCATTTTGGCTGATAACAGGTGCCCCCTAATGTGTGAGTGATCCAGGATGATATTGGTGGCCACCCACCTATTCCACTTGGACCCCCACCATTGTTTCTTTTAGTTTTCCAGTTTCCTTAATTGTAGCACAATTTACTATTTTTGGCAGTTTTCGGTTCCTAAACTTCCAGAGTCGTTTTGAGGCCCTAAACGACATTTTTTCGGCATCGAATGGTCAAGATCATGTGATTTTGTTCTGGACTTGTTATTTTCTATTTATATATGTATTCTTTAAGCAGATCTTTCTAACGATGTATCATGTGCGTCAAACGGAGGTAGTATGCAAAAGTTACGACCTCGGGAAATTTATGTACCAAGTTACCCAACGAGGCCCACATTCTGGCATTTCACCTCCTAGGGTTAGGTTTTTGGATGTGTAGGGTTTCCATTTTTTCTCAATAATATATAGGCCTTGGAGGATCATTGTAACATAGAGATTTCATAGGCATGTAGCTGCCACATCTCTTCTCAGAGATAAGCTACTAGCACTCTAGCTAGTTTATTTCCATTATGTATGTAAACAAGTTTCAGTTATTGATTAATGAAATGAAGTGTTATTTCTGCTACATATTTGTTTCTATGGT
Organism: Pseudotsuga menziesii; assembly: GCA_001517045.1. NCBI lineage: Eukaryota > Viridiplantae > Streptophyta > Pinopsida > Pinales > Pinaceae > Pseudotsuga > Pseudotsuga menziesii. The sequence goes on along the minus strand of LPNX010552224.1, from coordinate 48,184 downwards.
TATGTGTGTATTCTATTGCATTCATACATAAATACGGATCAGTGGTATCAGATCAATCTACTCTTTCTTGATCCTTCTTTGCATGTCCCCAATGAGGGCGGGGTATAAAGAGTTAGGGTTCGATCTGGTTGAAACTTTGCAAGATTAGCCACGCAAATCTCGACAGCCAACCATGGGGGACGAAAAGAAAGATGAGGGCATAGAAGATCCTATCAAAATTTTGCTTGAGGAAGCCCTTGAAAAACAAAGGAACGCGATGATGGATAACTTCACCCAGATCCTTCAACGACTTCCCATTGGCGACGCATCTGCATTTGGAGGCACAGCACCTTTTAAGGTACAAGTAAAATTCAACATTCCTATATTTGATGGCCGAATAGATTTAGATGTCGTAGATAGATGGTTGAATCTGTTAGAAGGATATTTCTCGATCCATGACTTTTTCGATCAGGAAAATATTGCTTTTTCTCTACTCAAAGCTGCCCCCCATGTCAAGGACTGGTGGGAAACCTACTGTGAGAGAAAGGATGAGGAGGAACCCTCTCTATTCTCTATTGTACCCACTTGGAATTATTTTTGAGATGCCATAAAAGGACAATATTATCCAGTGGGGAGCTATGAGTACAAGTACATACAATGCCTATGCTACAGCAACAAAGAGATCAAGATGTGCATGAGCTGACAAATCTGTTCCATACCCTATGCACCAAGTTGGGTATCAAAGATTCAGAGAAACATATGGTGCTGAAGTACCATAGTTGTCCATACATATAAATTCAGGAGGGAATGGAGTTCCTCAACACCTCCTCGCTTGGTACAGCATATTGGTATGCTGCCAAAATTGAGAAAAAATTCAAACAGAAAAAGCGAGACTTTGGATCTACGAATCAGAAGCAAGGGAAAGGTGCCCCCAAACTATAGAACCAAGGAAATAGCCAAGGCATGGTGACTCAAGAAAACTTTCCAAAGTCGCAAGCAATGAGCAACACTGCAAATCTGAAGAAGGAAGCAGGAAAGTGGTGTGAGTTCCATAAGAGCCCCACTCACAACACAAGTGAGTGTCGGGCCAAGCAGTCACTAGTGGCTGAGATAAAGACTTCTGAATCAGATGCATACTCTAACACTGAATTAGAACCTATGAAGGGGAATGATATAGGGAAGAATATTATCGATGCAGATCCCAATGCCATCATTGCCACCATGAAGATCCAAAAGGAAGAACTAGAAGATTCAGAGGAGGAGGAGTGTCTTTTCCACTCCGAGATGTGTGTAAAGGGTTTCCTGCTATAGTTCATTGTCGACAGTGGGAGCCAGAAGAACCTGATTTCAGTAGAGGTCATGAAGTGGTTGGAGTTTATGACCATAGCACACCCGCAGCAATACATCATCGGGTGGCTTCACCAAGGACAGTATCTCCGTTTCATCCAACGGTGTCGCCTTCCCTACAGGATCAAGCCCTTCACCGATGAGGTATTATGTGATATTTCTCCTCTTTATGTTTGTGATGTATTATTAGGTCAACCATACTTATAGAAGCGACATGCTATGTATGAGTCCCGGCCTCGTGCTGTTATTATTACATTGGGAAATAATTTGTACAGGATACCAGAGGTACCACCTCCTGCCGCTATCTCTTTGGTTATTGTAAAACAATGCAATAAGCTCATTTCCAAAACCAGGAAGTTTGTTTTCTTGATGATCCTCCCTTAGGGAAAGAAGAATATCATGGCCATGAACTCTAGATAGGGCCCCTTCGCATGACAACAACAAATGGACAAGGTCGTGGAGGAGTACCAAGATGTATTCACCTCACCCACTGGGGTGCCTCTTCACTACCAGGTCAAGCACCCCATCGATCTTACACCAGGTGCGTCGCTACCCAATGGACCGATCTATTGACGCTCTATTTTGGAGAAATATGAAATCAAGAGGCAAATTCAAGAGCTACTGTAGAAGGGTAACATCCGGCCAAGTTCATCACCATGTGGGAGCCTGATCATGTTGGTGCAGAAGAAGGATGGGACTTGGAGACTCTGTATTAACTATCAAGCACTTAACAAGATCATTGTCTGAAATAGGTACCCAATCCCCTGGATTGATGACCTCCTAGACCATCTTAAAGGGGCGAAATATTTTAGCAAGATCGAATTAAAGTTCGGGTATCACAAGGTACTGATCGAATCGACCAATGTGTGGAAGACTTCCTTCAAAGCCAAGGAGGGCCTTTTTGAATGGTTGGTCATGCCTTTTAGGCTGACAAATGCTCCCGCAACCTTCATGAGACTGATGGACGACATCTTGTGGCCGTTCACCAACTCATTTGTAGTATTGTACTTGAATGACATCCTAATATTCAACCAGACTTGGGAAGAGCACCTCCAACACATCCGATAGGTCCTCCAAACACTGTGGCAACACAAGTTGTGTGCTAATTTGGACAAGTGCACTTTTGGCATGACTCAGGTTCAGTATCTAGGATACATTATTAATGAATGTTGGGTACATGTGGATCTAACCAAGATCCAAGTCATTCGGGATTGGCCAACCCCAAATACTCTAACAAAGCTTTGCAGCTTTTGGGGCCTTGCTAATTTCTACCACAGGTTCATGTTGGGATTCTCTCTAATCACTTGGCCCTTGAGTCAAGTCATCAAGGGAGGAGTGAAATCAAAATTATTTTGGTCGAAAACTCAACAGAAGGTGTTTGCAAAATTCAAACATCGCCTTTACTGTGCCCCAGTGCTCACATTACCCAACTTGCAACAACCATTTGATATCGAGACAGATGCCTCTGACTATGCTATTGGGGCAGTCCTTACTCAACAAGGGAATCTAGTGGCATATCGCAGTGAGACATTGTCCGACACAGTCCGCAAATATCCCACTTATGACAAAGAGATGTATTCCATTATACATGCTTACCGACAATGGAAGCATTACATTTTGGGGAAGGAAATGATCATCCACACAGACCACCGACCCCTGCAGTTCATACAGACACAATGGAAGTTACAGAACAATTCCCATAAGAAGTGGTCCACATATCTACAACAATTTCATTTGAACATCAAGTACAAGAAGGGAAGCACCAATAATGTCGTAGACTGCCTCAGTCGACCACCGATCATGGCGATAACCATCCTGCTCAACTCTTGTGGGCACGAGACTTCTGATTGGCCGCTTCTCTACAAGAGTGATCCAGAATTCAGCCACACATACTAGACACTCTTGGAGGGAAACCAAGTTCCAAAATTTCACCTCGAGGATGTACTACTATGTCACATGGGACACCTTTGTGTTCCTTCAAGAAAGCGTGCCAAGATGATTTGGAAAGCTCATTACAGTCGGGTTGCTGATCATTTTGGGGTCGAGAAAATAGTGGCAGTACTGCAGAAGTATTTCTATTGGTTGAACCTTCGACAGGACGTTAGGAAGTACATCTGATCCTGCACAACCTGTGCCATTGCCAAACCATCTATCAAGAAGCACGGCCTCTATACTTTGTTTCCTACCCCTAGTCGGCCTTGGGAATCCATCTCCATGGATTATATGTCGGGCATTCCTTCTACTAAGCATGGAAATGACTATGTGTTTATGGTCGTTGACAGATTCTCAAAGATGGCCATAATGGCAGCCTGCAAGAAGAATATCACAGTAGAAGCCACTGCTAAACTCTTCTTTGAATGAGTACAGGTACACTTTGGGATCCCACAGTCTATAATATCAGATCGAGACAGCAGGTTCCTTAGTACATTTTGGTCTAGCCTATGCTCAATGCTAGACACCAAGCTCACAATGTCCACAACTTTCCATCCCCAGACCGATGGTGAGACAGAGGTTTTCAACAGGATGATCGTACACATTTTGCGCATGTACAACTTAAAGAATCCATGCACATGGGATGAGAGCCTCCCTTATGTACAACACAGCTATAACCGGGCCCTCCACATCTCAACCAACCACATCCCCTTTCAGGTGGGCTTGAGATTCCAGCCACTATGTCCCATTGACATAGCCATGTCGTTTGTAGCTACTCATGTTGATTCAGCTCATATCCAGTATGAATTTTCCAAGGCAAACAACTTCATTGAGCGCATTCAGCACATTTGTCGATAGGTTCATGACATATTGGACATATCCAATGCTAAGTACAAGTAGCGGCATTATCAGCATCGGGTGCAACACAACTTCCAGGTGGGCGACAAAGTGTGCCTACATTTGCAGAGGGAATTCCTTGTTGGACCCCCACCGCAGGCTTCGCCCGCTCTGATACGGGCCATACACCATCACCAAGGCTATTGGAGATAATGCCTTTGAGCTTAGTATTCCACCATTCCTTGGTCTGCACCCAGTCTTCAATGTGGATCACATTTGGCCCTACTTTCCACCTCTACTAGACACATTAGGCATGGCAAAACAACTCACACCAACAGATTTCAACCTTGACTGCATGGAACAAGCCACAACTGATTGGATTATGGACACACAGATCAAGAACACCTGCCAATAGTAAATCCAACTATATGGAGTTGTCAAAGCCTCCAACTCCTTCACCAAAGAAAGTGACTCACCAGGGACCAAGTTCAACAAAAGTTTCCTCATCTCATGGAGAAACTCATCGCAATGGGGACCATTGCTTCCTAAGGGGGGAGGAATGATCTAGGAGGATATTGGTGGCCATCCACTTGTTCAACTTAGACCCCCACCATTGTTCCTTTTAGTTTTCTAGTTTCCTTATTTGTAGCACAATTTACTATTTTTGGCAGTTTTCAGGTCCTAAACTTTCAGAGCCGTTTTCAGGCCCTAAACGACATTTTTTCGGCATCGAATGGTCAGGAAAATATGATTTTGTTTTAGATTTAGATTTTTTAATTTATGGATGTAGTCCTTAAATAGATCTTTCTAAAAGTTACGACCCCGAGAAATTGATGTACCAAGTTACCCAACGGGACCCACATTCTGCCGTTTCACCTCCTAGGGTTAGGTTTTTGGATGTGTAGGGTTTCCATTGTTTCTCAATAATATACAGGCCTTCGAGCCTAATTGTAACGCAGAGAGTTCAAAGGCATGTAACCGCCAGATCTCTTCTTAGAGATAAGCTACGAGCACTCTAGCTAGTTTATTTCCATTCTGTATGTAAACAAGTTCCAGTTATTGATTAATGAAATGAAGTGTTATTTCCACTACATACTTGTTTCTATGGTTATTTGTGTATCTTGTTGTGTTTCTGCATAAATCTGGATCAGTGAGGTCAGAGGGAAGTGATGGCCAAAATACATTATAATCATTATCTTGGAGAACTCAAAAGTCCAAGGAAGCAGAGGAAGTACCTGAAACAAATACATATCAATGTCATATACAAAATCATATCTGAGGATGCCATGTTCAATATACTAGAACACTAGCTCCCTTACAATATTTGAGTACATCATATGATATGGGTACAAGACCACGCATGTTACAAAGGTGGATTGTATCCACAATATACAATGATAAGTCTTCAAAAATACGGAAGCTGTGTAGGTGAACACAACACAATCTTGCGCAACTTAGGTTATAGATGTGACTCCTAAGGTCTTCGTCAAAATCCAAAGGAACCAGTACAATCCAGGCCATGTGAATAGATGTGTCGAGGTCGACCATGGATAGGAATCAACAGATTGTTAATCAATAGGTGATAATTGACAACTAAAGAGAAGGAATTCACCAATGATGAAAGTGAATCCTAGGGTACCATCATCAAAACTCTAGGTTTTCATCTTCAGGAAGTACTGATGAGAAAGCATGCTGTGATGAGGAAGTAAATAGATCCTCCAATGGATCACAAGAGTGACTAGGAACTCGATAAATGAAGATATACATAAGTGATACCAGATAGGATAATGATGGAATCAAGATAATAATCAAACGCAATGATAAACCCTTGAACATTGAGCATGACACAGAGGTGACCTAAGGAAACTTTTAACTTTGCAGATAGTACAACTAGACTTATCTTTCATGTAGGAGACATGATCAGATTCCCTAGGCATAAGTGACAAGTGGAGGAGTAAGAAACTCAAAGTGATAGCTGAACTGAAAGTGCACACTGAGACATGAGTGATGGAAAATTCCAGGAGTGCTATGTTCAAGGAGGACATGCTGCCACCGTCTGTAACCCAAAAAAGAAGAATTCTTCCTTATCTTTCCTGTTAAATTTTAACAAGTCCAAGAAAGTCAACTCAGGTCTCTCTTCATTTTTGACAAGCTTTAAGAGAAAAGGGAATAATGCTTGATAATGTCACTTATTCATGGATTTTACGAGCCCGAACTAGTACATGCTCATTTGGTGTTTTCATATTTAGAGAGTCTAAAAACTCTGAAGAAGACTCTAGTTGGGTCTTTTTTCATTCAATTTAGTCTCCTGAGGCAAGAAAAGTATAAAACATACCACAAAATAACTCTCTTAACTTCCGAAGAAGAAAAGTCGAACATTTTTTGTACTTAGTTAGGGAGGTCTGAAAAAGGTTAAATTACCACCTACCCAACGCTCCTTCAAAAGCAAAATATAGCTTGAGTTTTATGAGTGTGAACGAAAGCAAGATCACACAAAAAGATCCATTTGATTACAAGGAATGGGGATTACAACAATAAACTTGATGCTTTGTTCTTAGTGTTTAACGAGCATGAAAAAGACATAAAGTACATGTTGGGGAAAATATTAAACAATTTATAATAGATTCCAACAATTTAATTTTCAACTCGGATAGGGATAGAGTGTAGACTTTTGAGGTATAGACAAAATATATGGAGGGGCAGAGTGTCGCTGAACTTAATTTATAACCGAAATTGAAAATACATGACTGAAATTGAATTAAACTTACAAAAGAAAAGCAGGAAATGACATGAAATAAACTAGTATAAAGCAATTGACATTAATTGGTATAAAGAAATCGACATTAATTGGTGAGCTCACATAAAATCAATACTATTAATTCATAAGCAAAACATAACAACTGATAAGAAAGAAAGTGCTGAAAATATATATTAACATGGAAAAGTACACGATTTGCATCAAAGCCTAATCTCCATTACAATTAGAAATCCATTATATGACCAACTCTAAACTATTCTCTACTTCCAAACCACTAGAGAGATCTCTAACAAAAATGAGGAGAGAGCTCTTCTATTTATACATGAACTCAAGATAACTGATCATAATTACTAATCCACTATTCTCTCAACTTATCCCTCAAAATCCTCAACAAATTTACAGCTCATCCCTCAAAATTATCCAACAAATATTGGATGAGATATTCTCTCCACATCTCCATGATCTTCTCCTTGAAGTTAGCTCACATCTAGAAGATGAAATTCCAATCTGAAGCTAGGTGGCCACTTTTGAGCTTGTTAAAGTCTTCAAATACACCTGTAAGCATCACCAAACTCACCCAACTTTAAAGTATAATGAAAATATGTTATTTTTCTCAATAGTTAACCACAAATTCACTGAAAATACTCAAAAATAAATGATTTGGAAAATGGTAATGTAAACCCATATTTATTATGAAAGTGGTGAAATATAATGGTTTTATAGAAGGGTGAGATAGGAATAAGGTGACAAATGGTATAGGAAAGATGAATAAAATGTGGTCCTTTTTGCGGCTCAACATTCCCCCAAACTTGACTGATTGCATGTCCTCATGCAACTATGCATTGATTCTCTTTAAAACTTTTGGCTTTGTAGTTGAGCTTTATATGATGATGGTATGTAACAGTAAATCATTCCAGGATTTGAAATGCATGAGTGGTAGCAATTTCCCTTATGGTTGGTTCTTGTGTGACAACCATAACAAATGTTGGTTCTTGTTTTAACAACATTCATTTATTTTACTTGTATTTTTGCTGCAATACATAAGATTTAAAAGTCTACATGCATTGAAAATGATGAACCACCAATTTACATTAGAAAGCATTTTCTTCATATTATGAATCATACCAATATATATAGCATAGTTTGGGAAAGACACGTTGATTAAGGGTAAATGAGATGATGAATATGTAAAATGGTAATGAATAGTCTCCCCCCAACTTAAGATGTATTAGGTTTATGAAAAAGGAGAAAGGAAATTTAGTGAGGGAATTCTCCAAATTCAATCATTTTCTAGCATTTAAGGAATTACATGGCTAAAGATTAGAAAACAACATCCCTCCACTTACCCAAAAAGTTGATGAACTATACAATAGGAATGTGGCTGCTGCTGCTGAATGTGATGGATCTGAATTGCTGCTTGGTTGGATGAAGTAAAAGATGAGAGATGAAAGTACAATTGTAATACTATCATATGGATGAAAATATGCTTCTATAAAACTGCTGATAGAGTCATGCAAAGTATATAGTCTTCACCTACTAAAAAACTCGATGGTACAATTATTATCGTGCGAATAAATGTGTCGATGTCGAACATGGAAAGAAGTCATTGGATTACTGACCATTGATGAATGTCGTTAACCAATGCGAGGCAATATCACCATTGATGTCAATGAGTGCTAAGGTACATAAGTACATCTTGAGAAGTGCGAATAAAAGGATTTGATGTCAAGCCACTTACAAGATCTAACGATCAAGGAACATTGATGTATTCTCATGATTGTCAGCGAGAGAACTTGCCATTAAGGCATGCAAGCCTCAAGGTACTAAAATGAACTCTATTCTCTATCCCATATAAGGTTTTGAGGTCGATGGGGCAAGACTTGTTGAAAGGTGGGCCTTAAGAATCCCACATCAGTCAACACGAGTTATACATAATGTGTGGTAGGACTATAGATAAAAGATATGAGGGTTAAACAGTTTTTATGGCAGGGATAATGAAGCAATCATAGTCATGAAAAGGAAGCTGAATGGTTTTATTCAAAAGGAAGAAGATAAACTAAAAATGAGGAAAAATGTGTGCAACTCAGAAAGGTAGACATGCGGGAAGCCATGATGTATAGGCCAGAGTCTAACATGGATGGTAGACTGACATGGACTAATTGGTTTCTGAAAATATTTCTTGTGGCAATAGAATGTCATGACATACATGGTGGAAATTCAGCTTCTTCAAGATTTAATGGAGCATTTTTATGAAAAGTTTTTACAATTCTAGAAATCAATTCTGCACGTCATTCGTTCATCTTGAATCTGCGAAAAGGTTAGCATTTTCCTACAACAAACTTGTTAGAGCATTGAAAATACATGAAATTATGTGCTCAACCAAAAGTTAAAGTAAATAAAAAAAAATTTGTTATACCTGAAAGTGGCAATGCATATTAAGTAAACCTTCTTGTCAAAAACTGTTTTTTGAGCAACTTGTGAAAACAAATTAGCGCAATAATCATAAAATTTTGAGAAGATTCCAAGTCCATTTAAAATTTAAAATTTTGTGATTTTATTTGTTAACTAATACTTTTTTTTAAATAAGTTCGTCTTTATGTAATGATTGAGCGACAGAGAGGGAGGGTCGACCTTTTTTAGTGGTCGACCCCTCTAAAAGTAGGCTATCTTAATGATCTGAATAGAGAAGCATGTGCAAACAAATGGTTTGTTTATAATAAATTTGGCAACTTAAAACAAACGCCTACTTGCCTACCTCCCCCAAACAGAAGATGTGCCAGGTCCCACTGTGCAAAAAAGTTAAGAAGAAGGCCTAGTTGCGACAGTGCAAAAAAGTTAAAAAAAAGGCCTAGTTGCGACAGTAGCTGCCTTCGATTTTAATGACGCATAGTAATTTATTTTATGTTTACTATTTTTATAATAGTTTTATATTTTTTAAATTTTATTATTATTATTATTATTATATATATATTAATTTTATGTTTATAGTTTTTTTTGTGGTGTCTAATTTTTTGTTTGTTTTAAGATATATATATATATATATCAAAAACTCTTATAAAAACAGATTATAATATTATATGAATGCTCTTTTTTCAATTTTATATTTATATTTTTTGAATATATATATTTAAAATTTTATCATAATAAAAGCAATCAAATACTTTTTTTAAAGTTTCGATTATAATAAAATTTGGATACATATAAATATATATACATATGAAGTTTGAGAGGCACATGTGCATGCTAATCAACCATATTGAATTGAAAGTATAAATGAGCACTTCAAGGGATATGAAATAGAATGCATTAACAACATAGTTTAATCAATGTCTACTATTTAGTTACCAATTTCATATTGAGTTGACATTATAAGTTGTTTATTTATTTATATATTCATTATATATATATGATAGCTTATTGAAAATCTGATTTAACTTAATGGTTTGAGGAAGCGAGCCTTGATATCCTTAATCTCACACTCTCCATTAGACGACGCCCTTTAGTGTCGAATCATCACATTCATATGGTAACAAGTAATTTAATATTGAGTGGACATTAAATATTAGGGCCCGCATTTATATATATCTAAAAAAAATGACATCATTTATAAATATTGAAAATCGAGTTGAAGTAAGTTTGTTTAAGTGACATATTTTTATACAAGTTTTGTTATGAACAAAACTTATATGTCACAATCATTCCCACATCCTAAAAATGTCATATGGAATGCAGCGTTCTTTACCTCTCCCTCCATGGGACCTGTCTTCTCGAAGAGTCCAAGAGTAAAATTTTCTGGGTATTTCAAAAGAAGTGAGTGTCCCCCACCCACTACAAATTCAGAGTTCTCATTGATACTAGGCAAACCAAGTGGATCCGGAATATGAAAGCGCAACACTTTTTATAATAATATAGAGCACAACCAACATACAACAATAATTACTTACGTAAAGCAATATAGATATTTCAATAGAGATTATGCTTTGAGCCTCATCATGAATATCGTGAGGGCATAATTTTTTCTACCAAAGACACGCCGAGTAGAAAGTAATGTAAGTCACCCAATATCGGGTAGGCTCCATGGACAACCAATGCTAGAAGAACCCTACAGATGGATCAAGAGACTGGAATTGGCATTTTTGGTGATCAATGTGATCAAAGTGGGGGCTTAAAGTCAATCATGCAGAATTCATATAGTCGGTGCGGATAATGCATCGTATATAGATGAATTTTCTCCTATCTCTCTTGTAGTTCCCACCGGCAGGGTTACCCAAAGCACACAATAAAAGTACCAACGCGTTATGCCCTAGCAATTTATGCAGATGCGAACTTATTGAATCACAAATGCCTAGCCTCGGGACTGCCAAATGTGGCGAGCTCAAAATTGTTTTTAAGCTGACCAGCACCAGCTCAAAGACCGGTAGATGGGATTCAACCTTACTGTCGTCAGCCTATCAACTTGTAAACAAAGTAGACAAAGCCGACGATCGTTATGGGATGATACATGCAGGATGGAATCAGATTATAGTTTTATAATATATACGTACAGTATTCTATGTTTTTCGAGGACCATAAACTAAGCATGATACAATATGTGATATCCACAGCAAAATCTGTTATCTTGGACTATATCTCATTGCCAGAGGTGGAATTCTTAAGGAAACTAAAATTAAGATTCCGGAGGAGCAATTCAAAGTTGGTGTTGAGGTTCCTTGATAAAGAAGATATTGAACCATCAACAAACCAAACATATGGCATTCTTCTGAAAATTTTAACGTTTGGCAAGAGTTTTGCTTCTGGAATTCTAGTTCCAAAGAATTACATCTGGCTTCTTGGTGACAGTTTATATTTGCAAACACCAACTATACAGCTGATCCAAATAGAAGTGATCCAACCTGTCCGCAAGTGCATCCAAATAATCACAAAATCCTGATCGAGACACAACGTGAGATTTTAATTGTTGACACTAACATTAATCCTTCCAGCATCTAAAGGTCGTATGTAGAAATTCTCTCTTGATGAATTAATGCGTATTGGGGGGTAATCCCAGCGTTACAATAAAAGTCTAGAGTAAGAAATAATCTAATTGGAAAATTGGGCCATACTTGGAAGGATTAGACTAGCAGGCCGTTGTATACATATGCTGCCGCTTTACGTAAGTGGTAATTGAAAACCCACCCCATAATGTGATTCAGTAGGCAAACATTGCCTATATTATATGTGTATGGTTGTTGTTGCTTAACACTCTATCCACGGTAGTTCTCTTCCTCGTTCCATGCGATACAATGTTGTAATTCTAAGTAAGGCTCAGTACCATAGCACAAAAATACTGCGATTCGATCCACTGAGATGGCCTCGGTTGGCCCTGGGTACATGTAATTTTCTTTCTATTATGCGTGCCTATGTGAACTATGTCCCTCCCTTTGTTGGATATTAACAATGTGGGGTATGCATGGTTGATGGGGAATCCCCAGCCCCTTGCATTGTGGTATTGATACATAAGGCCGACCTACACTACGGAAGGATCAAGCTCCTAGTCTGCCCACGAACAGAAATGAATTCTACAACACGAGAGCCCGAGAACCCGAGAACACCAGTCTCCACTCTTCCACCCGATTCAATGCAGGTTTCACACAAGGCAAGAATGGTCTCCACAAATGGTTTCCATGCAACCTCAATGATTTATCTACTTCAATTTACTGAGAGAAGCATAAAATGCATCCACTAGAGAAGATTAAACCAACAATTCCCCTCCATGACATAACACAAAAATGGATTTCCACGAGTTCATTCCCGTCATCAACATCGGCAATAAGGGAAGATCGTAAAAATAATACCAACAAACAACACACTGCACATACGATCTCCAATCATCTCGATTCCTGCATTCATTTGGTAGTGAATCGAATCTTCTAACAGGTGAAGGCACACTATCAACGACGTCTGGCAATAGGCTATCACGGTGAAAGAAAATCCACGATGATAGTTCCACAACACACTCTAATGAAAACTGCAATCTACTTGTCACAAATATTTCATCTGAGAGTATGTAAATTAAGTCCGCACTACCAATACAGACTAACAAGATTAAATAAATGGAAAAATCATGTTTTCTCCATCTGTTAATCGGTGATCACGGACGGTGATCACTGACTGTTTGAATTTTTAATTGTAAGGCGTTAAATCAGTTTGTTAGATAATTTTAACTGGTGGGACTCGAGAGCCATGGATTCAACAACCATAGATGGATGGAGGATCTGACATAAATCTTGCACGGGAATGCAGGTTTCAAGGACTCTGCGGATGAAATCACCAATATCTACTGAGCATATATCTAGGTTTAAACATGGTGGCAGCCTTCTGAGGAGCAGATCTGGGGGAGGGGAGAGGCATGATATATTTTACCTCCAAAAGGAAATCGTGAACAACCGTTATCATCTACAGTCTTCAGATTTATCACAGGCTATCCATTCTAATTTGCGGATTGTTTTAAAGACTTTTTTTAAATTTGCAGGTTTAGTTTCCAGGTTGAAAGGGTGAATCGTGTGCATGGAGGGCTGAAAGCCTCTACTGTTGCAGGTTGTGCATGGAGAGCTGAATAGTGCGTTTGCAGGTTTTGTATGGAGGGCTAAATAATCTATTTTATTTATTTTTAAATTTTTTTTTAATATTTATATTAATATTTCAGACTCTTGTTGTTTGAATAATTATTATAAGGTTTATTAAAAAACATTATTTTTATTATAGATATATATACTTTAATGTTTTATTATTGTAGGATTTGTCAATTTAATAATATATACACTATTAAAAATAAAACTAAAGAAATTATTTATATATATATTTGATTTTAAAAAAAATTATATTCTTTTTTAAATTTGTTTTATTTACAAAATAGATTTTTTTAATTCTCAACAAATTAAAAAACAGGTATTGATCAAAGGGGTTTTTGTTCTATAATTTTTTTTTTATTCTAAAAACTAATGCTAAAACAAAAAACATTGTAAAACTAAAAAACTAAATCTAGTGTATATTTTATTCATTTGTTTATTATATTTTTATTTGCTTATTAATTAATTTATTTTATTTTATATTGATTCATAGATTTAGAAAAAATTAATTCCTAATGTATTAAAATTAATAATAAAAATTCAAAAATGAAAAGAGATCACAAAAATTTCATATATACTTTTTAGATTTAAAAATTAAAACTATTTTTTAATTCCTAATGAAATTAAAAGCAACGGTAATTAAGATTGTTGAAAATAAAATTTTAACAAACGGAAACATTAGAGCAAATCAAAGCAAATCATTCTACATGTGAATTTTAAAAACTAAAACTAAAACCTACCTACTTTACTTTAATCAAAATTAAAGATTATTTACATAAAATGAAATTTCCAATGTAACCATCTATATAAAAGAAGCAAACCAAAAATTATCTTTTAATTTTGAAAAACTAAACCTAGAATATACAATAATATAAAAACTTAAATGTTAAAAATATGAATTAATAAAATAAAAGTGAAAACAAAATTGATCTAACCTAGTACTTACTTGGAACCATTGTTTGATGCAGCTTTCGATTTCTTGATATTCACCTGAGATCCATTCTTCATCATTTTCAATCTCCAGTTCGAATAGGCATCCTTCATCTGATATGCATGATTCTTCAAACGTCGATTCTTCCTTGTTTGCTTCAAGAGGAGTAATTAGATCTTTAGCTTCTATCAAGATCTCCCCTTCTTGAGAAGAGGAGATCCTAGCTTTTCTGAGGATCTGAGTGAGGTTCTCTAAGCTTATACTCATCCTAAAATCATTTTACTCGAATCAAATCAAGTACTAGAAAAAAATGAATACGCAACAAACACAAAAACAATAGCACAAGACGAGTGCAAAAGAAGAAATAAAAAGTGCACAAAAATCTGTACAAAACAAAGAATGAACAGATACAAAGTTAGAAGCAAGTTAGTATGAAATAAAGGCACCCAAAACTGAAAGCAATCAAAACTACAAAACTATAAAAAAACTTGCATAAAAACAAACTCGTATTGGTAGAAAATAAAAGAAAACACTTTGCAGAAAAAAAAGAGCAAAAATAACAAAGGAACAGCAAGTCTTTGGGGCACCCCACTATAGTGGATACATCTCGCTATTACCCCACAGAAATTCCAAAAATTCCGTAGTGAAACTGTCCTTACATCTTACCATTTTCCCCTCCCTCTTGCTATGTAATACAAAAGTAATCTATCTATCTAGCTAAACTCTGATCCCTTTTAGCATCTCCCCAGCAATGGCATCAAAATGTTGGGGAAAATATTAAACAATTTATAACAGATATCCAACAATTTAATTTTCAACCCACAGAGAGCATAAACTTGTGAGGTACAGACAAAATATATGCAGCGACAGAGTGTTGTTGAACTTCATTTATAACTAAAATTGAAAATACATGACTAAAATTGAATTAAAATTACAAAAACAAAGCAGAAAATGACATAAAATAAACTGGTATAAAGAAATCAACATTAACTGGTATAAAGCAATCGACATTAACTAGTGAGCTCACATAAAATCAATACAATGAATTCATAAGCAAAACATAACAAATCATAAGAAAGAAAGTGCAGAAAATCTATATTAACATGAAAGATTATAGGATTTGCATCAAAGCATAATCTCCATTATAATTAGAAATCCATTTTATGACTAACTCTAAACTATTCTCTACTTCCAAACCAGTAGAGAGATCTCTAACCAAAATGAGGAGAGAGCTCTCCTATTTATACACGAACTCAAGATAACTGATCATAATTACATATCCACTATTATCTCAACTTATCCCTCAAAATCCTCAACAAATTTACAACTCATCCCTCAAAATTATCCAATAAATATTGGATGAGATATTCTCTCCACATCTCCATGATCTTCTCCTTGAAGTTATCTCACATCTATAAGATGAAATTCGAATATGAGGCTAGGTGGCCACTTTTGATCTTGCTAAAGTCTTAAAATACACCTGTAAGCATCACCAAACTCACCCAACTTTAAAGTATAATGAAAATATGTTATTTTTTTCAATAATTAACCACAAATTCACTCAAAATACTCAAAAATAAATGATTTGGAAAATGGTAATATAAACCCATATTTATTATGAAAGTGGTGAAATATAATGGTTTTATGGAAGGATGAGATAGCAATAAGGTGACATCTAGTATAGGAAAGATGAATAAAATGTGTTCTTTTGCGGCTCAATAGTACAATCAGAATATTTTTCATGTTTAGGTCCAAAATACAAAAAAAAGAAAACTAAGCTCATATCGGGCGCTCCTTTTTCGTAAGTTTAGTCCCTCCGGTCCAGAAAAGTGATAAACCTATGCCTAAGAATACTCTTCTCAATTCCGTAGAAAAGAGGGTGCTCATTTATCATATTATTCCACATGGTCCAAGAAAGAGATAACCTACCACCAATGTGAATGCCCATTCACATATTCTTAACAAGCCTAAATGGATAAGTTTACTCAGTAGTCAAGCCTATTTTGAGGAGTTAGACCTGGGCCTAAAGAAATTCCATAAGGGCGGGGAGCCTTATAAAAGGGATAGCTTGTAAAAAGAGACCAAAATTAGACTCAATTTGGCATGAAAAATAGCTAAGAAGGCTCTCGTAAACCTACGACAATTGCAGCATGAGTACCAAAAGACAATCAATGTGTTCTAAGCTAGGGTACTGATGAAAGGAAAGCCCTATCCACGGAAGAATAGTGGTATAAACAAGGTACTAATGGTTGAGTACCATAGTCCATGGTAAAAATAGTGATCCTAGGGTTAAGACAGATTAGGTATAAATGAAAAAATGCATTTAAATGACCAAAATCCTACTTTATATGAGTGAAAAACAACTTTAAGTAACCGTAGACCTGTTTCATTAGGAAAACATGACATGGTATTAGTTTAATTTTAGTAAAAATTAAAAACTATAGGTTAAAAACCCATATTTTAAAATTATTTCTATAAATAGTGCAAAAATAGAAATCAAAATCGCCATTTCACATTCTTACCCAATATACACAAGTTTTACCTCTGCCTTCAATCGCTCGGTGTGGACAAATCAGTGGACGATTTTCAAACCGCAAGTGTCAGGTAAATCATCTCTTCATGCTCTTTCATTTCATCCAAACAAATTTTTAATTTCATGTAAAATTTTGATGTTTTAAGCCAGTTTTAGGGAGGTCGTGTGGTATAAGTGGGTATGCAACTTAGACAGTCGCATACACGTGTTTTATATGCGACTTGCCCGAAAGAAACCCGCGTATGATATGTGACATGCCCAAAGGACAGTCGCGTATAATGCGCGACATAGGAAAAGCATATATAGGGACAAAATAAAACTTTTTTGAATGATTTTAATGTTTGAAAATGGCTTTATGGACAGGTTAAAACATGGTGTTGGAGTGGAGGGAGAGGGAACATGAAACCATGGATGAAGATGCACTTCAAAGTGCCCCCATGGTGCATGCATTACGACAAAGTGGGTTGATAAAGTTCTTTTGTACCTCACCTATGCAATCTATTGTCCATTTACTGAAATTTTTTATCAACTACTGGGATCATGATCTAGGTGCATTTGACCTACAAGGTGAGATTCTAGAAATTGCAATAGAAGACATCTATTTTATTATGGGTTTTTCATGGCGTGGAGCTCCTGCTAACTTGGAAGGTACCAGCAGGGGTGGTGACTTTTTAAGTGTTCAGAACTATATTGACACTTATTGTGCACCTAGCATTCAGAAAAGGGGAACTTGCATCCCTATTGCACATATTCACAGCTTTCCATTATAGGTGTTGGTAAGAACAGTAGTAAGGGTTGCAGGATCATCATCACTTCATCTTGCAGCTCGAAACCAAATGAGAACTGCAGCAGAATGTCTACAGGGGGATTTATTTGATTGGTGTTTGGGAGTAATCCTAATAATGAAGAAGCAACTCTCTGACTACAAGAGAGGCCGACGAAAGAGCTTTGGTTATTCTAGCATATTGGTGGGATTTTTCTTTGAGAGAATGCCCGCTCTGAGCCCCGTAGTACCTCTACCAGCTTTCTCTCCCCATCATCCTAGACTAAGTAGGTGGGGAGAAATCTTCCTCCGCCAAGGTGGTGGTGGATCGGTTCAGAGTGTTTACTATGCCATGACTTTGACCTATGGTGGGAATGACTACTACTAGCACTCGAGCAGTTTCCATATGCTCGGATGGATTTTCGAGGTGAAAATCACCTTGTCCTCCCTCCTGGAGGAGCATGGGGAGTGTCAGGTATTTTGGTTTTTCAAATTTTTAAATTTTTATGAATTTTAATGATAAATATATATACATATGTATACAAGTTTTTAATCATGTAAAAATTTAAAATGCAGATATTGGACCGGTCTGCCCTGATGGGAATCCTCGTATGTATGTGCGACCAATGGCAGGAGAGGATCATGGTTTGATTAGGGTTCTTGAGGGGAAGATGGACAAGCTTACCCAAAGAGTCCCTATTTTATATATTGAGCAGATCCCTGCCATTATGTAGGAACTAGTGGTTGGTATCCCACCTACCTAGATACGCCTTCTGAGAAAAGTAGCCAGAGCAGTGCTTGTTTACATAGATGTAGCTGAGGCTGCTGCAGCTGAAGAAGCTGAAGAAGCCCAATGGCAGGATGACCAGGATGATCAGGGTGACCAAGGCGGTCAGGATGAAGAGGGTGGTCAGGATGACTAAGGTGGTCAAGAATAGACCCAGGGGCGTTTTATGNATATATATATATATTGTTGATTTATTTACATGTGTTTTTGCAATGTATCGGTTGTGTATTTTTATGAAATATGTGTTAAGTGCCAATCCAAGATATAGTTGGCATATGCATCAGTTAATGAATTTTTATTTCTTGGAATATGATTAAATGTAATAAAATCAAAATTTATTTATGATAACCTAACTTTCATAAACGAACATAATAAAATAGGGTTCCGCACCTCATAAGCTCGATTGAGATGGGAAACCACTAGTTGACAGTTAAGTCTAACTTCTAGTTGGGTGATGCCACGTAACAAGGCATCCCATAAAACCTCAATGATGACCCTGTATTCGACCACATTATTGGTAGCAGGGCCTGGGCAAGCACCTCCAGAGGCAACTAGCTGTCCTGACCAATGTGGCTGAAGCTAGGTTGCAAGTGTGACAACTAGCATTAGAGGAAATTTCAACTCAAAATGGGCCTTTTAACTTTTATTCAAATCCCATGTCATCATGTGTTATCCAATGAAATTGATTTAAATTTGAAATACCGTATAGGTCTTAAACACTTTTTTAATATAAATTTGGGGATAGGTATCATAAAAAAAACTACTTTTTTTAATTGTATTTTTGACATATCTCCCTGTGTTTTTACTCAAATTTCGATCGGGAGAGCTCATTGGATACAGAATTAAATTCCGCATCCAATGAGTACCCACTCGGCATACTTTTGACGAACCCCGTTACCCCAAAAACAAGAAATACCTAAAAACATGAAATGATGACATCATCATTCCATTTTTTTAGGTATTTCTTGTTTTTGGGGTAGCAGGGTCCATCAAAAGTATGCCGAGTGGGTACTCATTGGATGCAGAATTTAATTCTGCATCCAATGAGCTCTCCCGATCGAAATTTGAGTACAAACATGAGGAGATATGTCAAAAATACAAACAAAAAAGTAGTTTTTTTCTTTTCTTCCTCCAAAATTAATAAATATTATTTTATTATTTTAACTATTATTTTATTAATTCATTTTAGGAGGCCCATTTTGAGTTGAAATTTTCTCTAATGCGCCATCTGCAAAATCAATGAACCATTCAGAAGACATCTGTAACAACCAACAGATGATATAAGAACACAAACTAGCGAACTATTGTCCATAAATTTATATACAATAAAAAGTGCTAGGCCTAAGCATAGTAATTCTTTCAAGTAGAGCCCATTTCTAGGATTGGGAAGCTTATTCCCCTCAAAACAGTTAATTCATATGCACCTTTCTTCAGAAATTTTGACACGACATAGGGTCCTAACTACATAGACCTGAATTTCACTGTCCTCAAGGGTTATTTATCTTGGTCCGAGAGAAATACAAGTTCCCCTTCATAAAAAATCCTAGGTTTGACTAATTTATCGTATTGATTTTTCACCCTATTTTTATGAGTCTTGTTTGTAGTTAGTGCATCCCTACACTGCTCATCTAGATGTTCTAAGTGTAACAAATGTTCTTCTAGCTCAGTTGTATCAGGTAACACATGAATGGAAATTTTTAAGGACAGGATTTCTCATTCAACCAGGGTTACTGCTTCCACCTTGTGAATGAGTTGGTAAGGAGAAAACCCTATGGCAGTTTTCACATTGGTTCGATAAGCCCAAAGTGCAGGATACAGCATGATGTGCCAATTTGATTGAGCTGCATTAATAATATGTCTGAGAATATTCTTCAAGGTCTTATTTATTGGCTTGACTTGACCATTCACTTGCGGGTAGAAATACGATGAATGTTCTTGTTTAAACCCTAGCATAGTGGTCAATTCAGTCATCATGCTGCTTTGGAATTAACTTCCATGGTCAGTGACAATCTCTTTAGGAATACTGAAACGTGGAATAATTTGGTTGAAAATGATAAAAAATGCAGTTTCCCCGTCATCCTTATAGGTGGGCATTTCCTCTGCCTACTTCATTAAGTAATCTACAGTGACAATGATGTGTTTGTGCCCCCCGTCCGAAACAAGGTTGTACGTCACATAATCTATCCCCCACATAGTGAAGGGGGCCACTGAGATGATGGAAAATAATGGACCAGGATGTGACTGCATCTTTCCAGTGTAAAGCTGACAAGGATGACAATGCTTCATGGCTTCTACACAATATTTAAATATTGTGGGACAAAAATAACCGGCACGTAAGATATTTTGGGTCGTTTCTAACCTAGATAAATGACCCCCACACGATCTTCTATGGGAATCATTTATGACAATATTGCTCTCTTCGTGGGTAAGACAATGACGCAAAACAGAGTTTACCCCTCTAAGATATAAATTTTCTCCAATAATGAGGTAGTTTTTTGCATGTAAGCGTAATTTGAGTTGTTCTTCCCACGAAAAGGTTGCAGGGCACTTCAGAGTCTAGAGATAGACAAGAATATCTCCGTAGCAATGGTTAGAGGTGGAAATCAAGAAAATGTCCTCATCTAGGAATGAGTCTTCTTCAACAGGAAATTTTGCAATGAGCTCTGCAAAAACTAAGGATTTTTTGGATTTGGTGGAATAAATCTAAGTCAAAATCCTGGAGAATGACTATCCATTTATTGAATTTGCCTCCAACTATCCATCGGGACAAAACATATTGGAAAGGATTAACATCCGCCACTACTGTCGTAGTCCTCAGTAAGATGTAGTGATGCAACCTCTGAATAGCATACATAGTTGCTAATTCCAACTTTTCGATGTGGGAGTACCTAAGTTTAGGGACTGCTAAAGCATGACTAAGATAGTAGATGACATGCTTTTGGAGCTCATCATCCTCATGGACTAGTAATACCCCTATGGTCGACTCGAATGCGACCAGATACAATATAAAATCACAAGAGTAATCTAGCAGACGTAATAAAGGTGCTGAAAACAAATATTTCTTTAATGCCTCGAACACAAGTTGTGTGGTTTCATCCCATACAAATGGAGTGTCCTACTTCAACAAGCACATAAAACCTTTGGTGATCTTGGCATAATTCATGATAAAAAGTTGGAGAATGTTGGACTTCCCTTACAGGTTTTAAAGCTGCCTGATAGAATTAGGAGGAGCCATATTTACTATGGCCTCAACTTTCAAAGGATCCATCTAAATACCTTTGTTAAAAACAATGAACCTGAGCAGCCTACCTAACTCAAGACAGAAAACACACTTGTGGGGATTCAAGCATATTTTATAATGTCTGTATCTTTCAAAAATTAAATGCAAGTGATCTGGGTGATCAATCCTCTTTCGAGAATGTGTTGGCAGATCATCTAGGTATGGTTCGACAATAGACTTGATGTCCTAAAAGGAAAAATTCATTGCCCACAGAAAGGTAGCCCCTGCATTTTTCAATACAAAAGGCATTTTCTTGTACACAAATGTACCCCAAGGACAAATGAAAGTTGTTTTACGCTAGCCTTCTGTGTTGATTTGAATCTGATTATACCTAGAGAAACCATCCATAAACGAAAATACCTCACCCCCCACACAAGCATCAATGATTTGATCTATGAATGGTGTGGGGTAGTTATCCTTAGGAGAGTCTTTGTTTAAATAGTGAAAGTCAGTATAGACATGTATCATCCCTTGATTTTTTTCGATAGGAACAGGTTTAGATACCCATTCTGTCAAAGCTATCGGGTAAATAAAACTAGCTTTCAGCAGTTTTTCAACTTCAGCCTTAATAGCTGCCACTTTACAAAGATTGACAGGTCTTAGGTTTTGTCGAACTGGTTTGGCATCAGGATAGGTTCGGATTTCATGTTCGACTATCGATGGATCTATTCCTGGAATCTCCTCATATGACCAGGAAAACATGTCATGGAATTCCTTAAATAAGGTTGTATAAATAGAAATCTCCTCCAGAGAGTAGTTTGCACCAATATATACATTTTCCACAACATTTGGGTTCACATAGATGTTGATAGAAATAGTAATAGAAATGTTTACCATATTCCCCTCAGCAAATATTCCCTCCCTTGGTAAGAGATTGATTGGTATATCAGCATCACCTGCCAGTCTCATATGGAACTCTTGATTTTCAATCCTACTTAATTCTAGAAGAAAATAGGATCGATGATGAAGATCTTCATGGATCTTATCTCATCTGCACATAGCTTCCAAAATGGCTTCATCAAATGGAAAAACTATATCTAAGCAGTCTTTAGTATGCAAAGAGTTCTCTGCCCAAGTAGGAACATAGGCTTCTTTCGCCTCCTCTCAGACTGCGAGAGGGACCGAAACCAGATCAACAATGGTATGGATGATATCTTGATAAGATTCTTCCACTACTAATAAGGGAACTTCAGGTTCATTCCAGGAAGGAAGAACCCAAGGGTCTGTTCTATCAACAACCGTTGTGATAGACTTCCCTACACTAATAGAACCTAAGTAATTAATCGAGGCTGGAAAATCGAATGTTCCCATCAATGATGAATACATTCCATCCCCTAAGCTCTCTGAAGTAGGTTTAACCTAATCAACCAATGGCATGGTGGACTCATTAGTTTCCATGTGGCCCTTTCGAGTAAAATTGAGTTGGTCTACTGTAACCAACTTCCCTTCATGCAGAAACACTACTGCACCAAGAACGACCGATGCAATAGCAGACATGGCATAAGTCCGACTTCTCCCTAGGAGCAAGTTGTAATACAAAGGCACATCAATCACCTCTACCTCAACAGATACTTCCTTCCCCTCCAACTTTATCTCGAAAGTTGGTAGGATACCATGTGGACGAAATGACCTTTCGTTGAAAGCAGTAAGTAGGTTGTTCAATGGAACTAGCTCTGGAGATCCAAGAGCATTCCAGCAAGACAAGGACATGACACATGTAGAAACACCTTCATCAACAACTTCCCATCCAATGGTTTCTTTTCCATGGATGGCATCTATCGATAAGGCCACGCGATACGGCAGATGAATTTTGACATTAGACAAATTAAACTTCGCCATGAGGCTCGATGAATCCATACTACCTAAGGCTACTAATAGTGCATCTCGTTGGGCGGGACAACTCTGTAACACCTCTAAAGACAACATCATGCAAGGGGTTTGGGCTAAATCTTCAACTACAGAGTAATTGGCTGCAGCCCTAGCATTAGGATTGTGCAATGTTTTCTTGAAGACACCTTTTGGTATCTTGGGCATAGTTTCGACAGGTTTTTCAATTATGAGAGGGTTAGAAGTTTCACCTATAGACTTACCCTTCTTTGGAGCCTATGTCTCATAGTTCTAGTTCCTAGTCTGGAGTAATGTCTAGGATTGAACCATGTTGATATAATTTGGGTCATCGGTCATTTGGAGTGCCCCCTACTACATTAGAAGCTGAAGCTGAATTCTTTCCTTGGGGAGAAGGATCCTTTAAGACGGCCGGTTGTTGGCTTTTGAGAAGCTTCTGAGCTTGGTCCATAAGGGGACATTGATGGGTCAGGTGATCCTCCTGGCACAACTTACATGGAAAATTCACCTTCTTCTTCTCTTTTTTTCCCCCATCAGCATTTTTTGTGGGTTTTGGCTTGTTTTGGTTTCCCTCACCTTTCTTCCCCTTTTTTTTCCCACTGAGTTGTTGATTGCCCTTTTTGGAGGATTGTGCAAAAACATTTGCATTCTAGGGTGAGGGGGCAGCCTTTGCTGCCTCTGCCGTAGAGTGTTTGAAGGAAAACTCATGGAGATGTTTAGCCAAAGACTCCACAGTAGGAGATTTCATTAATCCAACCACACCATCAGCATGGGAACTAGGATTAGGTTTCTCAACACTATGTGTTGGCCTCAGTGCATCAGGGATGATTTCATATAGAATTCGAGACTGAGAATATATCAAATCTAACTGTTGGGCCCTGAGAATAGTTTCTTCCTCATTAGTTACTCCCGAATTGGATACATCCTTAGATATATACAGTAATAAGGAATTAAGGAACCATTCTAATAAAAACTCGAGAGGGATAGTGGCCTTAATGAGGCTCTTTCACCTTCTCCACTCTTAGATGTGATCTGAAATGTGAGTGGCTTTGTCCTGCCAAAAGGTGGACAATAATTCTGTGCCAAAGTCATACTGGACAAGAAGTTGGAAATGGTTAAGTAACACATTAGCTAAGTCCAAAAAACTACCAAATGCAACAGAGGGTAGTTCAATGTGCCACTTTACTATGACACTCGTAAGAGTTCTTTCAAACAATATCAACCAAATGGTGTCATCATTCAATGAGTTGGATGAGAAGCACAAGTGAAAAGTGGTGATATGAGCCCTTGGGTATTCACCAACTTTTCCTTCTAATTTTGGGATATCCGAAGGAAAATTGGTAGGAACAGGTGCCTAGGAGGAATCATGTCTCACTGGGTCATTCATTAGCTTGGACAAATCTGGAAAATTTAAAGTTGTCAGGAAAGGAAGCTTGGGCCTAACTGGAACATGAAAATTACCAGCTTGGGAAGTAGAAGGACTTGCCCCCTGGTTCCTAAATGTGAAGGTGGGGTTGCCCCCAACTACTGGTTCATATGTGGCGTAGTGTATGAGGTTCGAGCTTCCCCAGTTGAAACTAGAGTTTGGAAAATAGGAGAATGTATCCCTCCACTAAAAAGCGAGAAAGGAGAGCTCATGAAAGGATCTGAAACCGACATTTGGAAACCTTGACCATAAGGGTTAGTGTTTCCGAACTGCACCCCTACATATGCAGGTGTTGGACCTACATATGGAGTGAATGGGGGAATGTGCCCCCCATTCCAAGGAAAACTCTGGACAAAGGAGGAGGATCCAACAAGACCACTCTGAGCAGTGTGTGCAAAAGAAGTTGAACCAGAAGGTACACTAGGGATCCCAGTCACCACCCCACGAGAAGTTCCTACAATATTTGTGGAAGCCGATGATTGAATTGCCTAACTAGCTAGAGTTAAAGGGGTATTAGGTATATTTGTTCTAGGGGCACCAACTAAGGGAGGTGGCACTCCTTCAGCCAAAAAAACTGAGGTGGAGGTAGAAGGAATTTCTCCTACACTGGACATTAGTCTACCCATAGGAACACCAATCACAGGTGAATTGAAAGGATGAACCTAGATGATCACTGGATCATTTAGTTCAGTAAGAGGTGAATTAAAGTTCCTTGCAAACTTGTCATCTTGCAAGTCTTCTATCTCTATTGTGTTTGTATCAAACTAGTTTGTCCTAAGTTCTGGTTCACCCGGAACTTCACTAATTCCTACTGGTTCGAAAGAACCGTCAATGTCTAATCTCTACCTTTGAGGGGGTAGTGGAGGTTCCACTATAACAAGCGAAAGAAATGTTTTGCAACCTTCTTGACCTTCTGAGAAGTTGTTCCTCCACGATTGAAAATTTGACTCTTCACACCCTAAGGCCAGCTAAACACAAACAAACCACAGAGAGATCACTAAAAAATTTCCTAAAGACACAACAAACACAAGGGGTATAAGATATGATTTCCAGAAGAAATATGAGGGACACTTACTTGGAATCCTTGAAGATGTTCTTAGGCACAAGCGGAGGAATCACCCACCGCCCTCCCATACTTTATACAAGGGTTACCTTCCAAGCCCGTCCAAGGTCAACCAGAAATAGCCTTTCAGTGTACTTGTGTATGAACCGTAGATGTCAGAGAGACTCAAGGCTACCTCAACTATATTGATAGTCTGGGGGGACAGTCACAATCCTGGTTCCTACACATGGGTAGGGTAGCAAAGCCTGAACCCCTATCTAAGACAGAATCCCCAGATGCGCAAAAACCTTGGTCTACGCTTTGACAAGGAATCAGAGGGTTATCTCCTCAGTCCAAGTCTTGTGCTTAACTCCCATTTGAGAGGAGATTCCCAGATACAATAAACATAGAAAATGGTTTACTTATTGATTGGCCAACTACGTCTGAATTTAAACACTTGTGGAGAGTTTAAAATTCCTATTCCACAAGTCTGGCCTAAGCTAGTTGGTGTATGACCCTATAAAATAAAACTTACTAATAAATTTTAAATTATATCGTTCATTTTAAGGGCTATTTTTAGTCAAAAGGTAAATGGCGTGAAAGACTGTGATATTATAGACTCAATAAGAAAAAGCAAAATGATGTATAAAGCAAATTGAAACTACTTAAACCAAAATTTTAATTTTTTTTTTGTAAATGTAAGATAATGAAATTGAAACAAAGTGTTGGAAAACTAAGACTTCTTTTTATAATTTTTGAAATTTTATTTGAAAATACTGAAAAGAAAACTACTAAGTGCAACCAAATGCAAAATCATAAGATGTTTTTCTTCACTTTTTCAAATTCTTCAAAAACTATAATGCATCTAAATGCAAATTTTTGAGCGATTTTGAATAATCACAACATATAAAAAGAAAAATGAAGTATAGAGGGCCCACAATAACCAACTTCAATTAAACAGGAAGAAAACTTGGTGAAAAACCTGACTTGGAAAAAACTAATGAATAAAATCCACTAGATTTACTAAAGAACAAGTGGCAAACTGATGCTACACAAAGCAGCACAGAGTATAAGGTATCTAAATACCTGATCACTGACTCAAACACATAGCACTGAACTTATAAACCAAGTAGGAGGACCGACTTTGAATAACTAGATGAAAGAAGATTCAAACAAAGAAAACTGAAAGGCTTAACAACAAGAAAAACGTATGGCATACAATACTTTAGACTTACAAAGTCATGCCAATAATAGAATATCCCTAAGCAGAAAAAAAATCAACCAAGACATGGACAAGAAAACCCTACCAAATTTTTTATGCTACTAGAGGATATACACAACTGTCTTATAGAGAAACCCGCGTACCATACAAGACTGTCTTGTAGAGAAACCCACCTATACAAGTTGCTATACACAACTATGTATAACAACAACCCATGTATACAAACAAAGAAAAAAACTCAAAGAAAAAAAGAATGGTCTCTCGACACATTATACTGTAAATCGAAAGGAAAGATAAAAATGCCACACTCAGAATCAAAGCAAAGACTGGTAAAGCACCTACAGGATGAACCCACAGCAGGATGGACTCCCCAAGTGGAGTCACCAATTCTGTTATTCAGGATATTGCACCCTTGTAACCTAGGGTCTGGGGTTACCAACTTACTACTAACTTGCAAACAATCAGCTTTTAACAGAGAATGGAAAGAGAATAGGAAGAAAGTCTTGACTTACCCAATTAATGACGATTGATCCAAGCTTGATCTTCTCTCGCTCCACTCCTTTCCAAAGATTCTAGGGATGCACCTCTTCACCTGCAAAGAGCAAATCCTTCAAGAAATATCTCATGCATATACATATCAGAGTTTAGATGAAAAGCATATAAATAATATAATCAAACATATTCATTAAACCAATATACATGAAATAAACACAATACAAGATTGGAAGAATAATTCTATATATTGACAAGCGGTGAATAACAATACAAGCCATATTCTGACACAAGGACTCCTCTACAACCAAAGGACTCTAAGTTCTTCTTCTCCAAGATTCTAAAGGTATACCACCAGCATAACGTTTCTCTCCAAAATTGATTGATTAGCCCCCACCCCAAGGCCTCTATTTATACTTTGGGAAATAAAGTGGTTTCAAAGGTTGGGATGGTTGAGATAGTTGGGATGTTTATGGATTAGGACCCAACTAATCTCATCTAATCTCTATTTATATTTTTTTAATTTTGAATTAAGGTATATGAGGGTATTAATATAGGCAACTCACGTATAATACGTGTGTTTCTCAAAGGGAACTCGAGTATGTAAGTATACGCGGGTTGTAATGCAAATCCTCGCATATGATACACGAATTGCAATGCATATAGTCACATATGCAACCCAAAAATCATAATAAAAATATATAAGGCTGGTTTGAGGATAATGCATCAAAGGTCATGCACATCTATAGTGTTTTGGATACTTAAATCCTAATTTGTCCTTTTGTGTACCAACATGAGGAATGTCGGCACTCAGACAGAGAAGTTCCATTTTGGCTGATAATAGATGCCCCCTGATGTGTGAGGTTAGAGGGAAGCGATGGCTGAAATACATTATAATCATTATCTTGGAGAACTCAAAAGTCCAAGGAAGTAGAGGAAGTACCTGAAATAAATACATATCAATGTCATATACAAAATCATATCTAAGGATTCCATATTCAATATACTCAAACACTAGCTCCTTTACAATATTTGAGTACATCATATGATACGGGTACAATACCGTGTATATTACAAAGGTGGGTTGAAGCCACAATATACAATGATGAGTCTTCAAAAATATGGAAGTTGTGTAGGTGAACACAACACAATCTTATGCAACTTAGGTTATAGATGTGAACCTAAGGTCTTTATCAAAATCCAAAGGAACCAATACAATCCAGGCCATGTGAATAGATGTTTCAAGGTTGAACATGGATAGGACTCAACAGATTGTCAATCAATAGGTGATAATTGACAAATGAAGAAAAGTAATTCACCAATGATGAAAGTGAATCCTAGGTTACCATCGTCAAAACTCTGGTTCTTCATCTTCAGGAAGTGCTGATGAGAAAGCATGTTGTGATGAGGAAGGAAATAGATCCTCCAATGGATCACAAGATCTGGATAAAGGAAGATAGACACAAGTGATATCATATAGGATAATGATGGAATCAGGATAATAATCAAAAGAAGGGATAAATCCTTGAATAGTGGGCATGACACAGAGGTGACCTAAGGAAACTTTTAACTTTGCAAATAGTACAATTAGACATATCTGTCATATAGGAGACATGATCAGATTCCCCAAGCATAAGTGACAAGTGGAGGAGTAAGAAACTCAAAGTGATAGTTGAACTGAAAGTGTACACTGAGACATGAGTGATGGAAAATTCAGAGAGCGTTATGTAGAAGGAGTACATGCTACCACCGAATGTAACCCAAATAAGAAAACTTCTTCCTTAGCTTTCCTGTTAAATTTTAACGAGTCCCGAAAATTCAACTTAGGTCTCTCTTCATTTTTTACAATCTTGAAGAGAAGAGGGAATAATGCTTGATAATGTCACTTATTCGAGGATTTTATGAGCCCAAACTAGTACATGCTTGTTCGGTGTTTTCATGTTTTGAGAGTCTGAAAACTCCAAAGAAGACTGCACGGGGATCCCTTTTCATCAAATTTATTGTCCTAAGGCCGGAAAAGTATAAAACATACCACAAAAGAATTATCTTAATTTTCAAAGAAGAAAATCCAAACCTTTCTTGTACTTAGTCAAGGAGGTCCGAAAAAGGTTAAATTACCACCTACCCAATGCTCCTTCAATAGGAGCATATAGCTTGAGTTTTACGAGTGTGAAGGAAAGCAAGATCACTCGGAAAGATCCATTTGATTACGAGGAATGGGGATTACAACAATAAACTTGATGCTTTGTTCTTGGTGTTTAACGAGCATGAAAAAGACATAAATTACATGTTGGGGAAAATATTAAACAATTTATAATAGATATTCAAAAATTTAATTGTCAACCTGGAGAGAGCATAGACTTGTGAGGTACAGACAAAATATATGCAGGGGCAGAGTGTCACTAAACTTAATTTATAACTGAAACTGAAAAATACATGACTGAGATTGAATTAAACTTACAAAAGAAAATTAGGAAATGACATGAAATAAACTAGTATAAAGCAATCGACATTAACTCGTATAAAGAAATCAACATTAACTGGTGATCCCACATAAAATCAATATTATCAATTGATAAGCAAAAAATAACAACTCATAAGAAATAAAGGGATGAAAATCTATATTAGGATTGGTCGTAGTCACAGTGGAAATGTCTGGACCATGTCTCACTCTTTCCATTGCCAACCTAGCCTTTTCTCTTACCTCATTTTCCTTTTCATTAGGCATATTCCTTCTAGTTTTTGTTACTCTATTACATGAGTTTCCCATCTCCAAAATTTTATTTATCAAAACTATGAGGTCTACCCCTGCATAAGAAGCAACAAATAAGGTATTAGTTCCATTATACAAGAAACATGACGTGTTCCAACATAATTAACTAAATTACAGATATGTTAGTATGGTAATTATTGGCATTGATACATAAATGTTTATTAAAGGTTTCTCTTTATGTTTGAACTAAAGTTTCCTTTCTATACTATATTTGAGTCAAGTAAACAGAGTCAAGTTTGTAGGTATTACAACTCTAGGATTATGACTTCCTTTGTGTTCAAAAATTAGTGGAAGTCACAAGAAGATGAGTGAAATATTCTTCATTTCTAGCACCTTCAGACGAGATGAAATTACATGTAATATTCCACATTAGTTGTGAGGGAAGACACAAGTTGGTGTTTGGATCTCTTGGGAATAAATTGAATAAATTACACTCATTAAGTTACACTAACTAAATATAACAAAGTGACTAATTGCACAATGAGGAGGTTGCAAATCCCCCGAAGGAAGGAGAAATCATTGAGGTAGAGGCATCCCTGTCAAGCTCAAAGGAATGTTATGATAAATGTAGCATGAAGAGGAGAGCATGGAAAAATTGGTGAACTATTAAATATGGACCCTCTCCCATGATTTATTCCAATTTTTTTATACAAATTGAAGAGTCTCAAGAGAGAACCTCATATATGCCATCCTTATGGGAAATCAAAATATATTCATGTGAAAATCGTTATTGGTCTACATTGCATACTTCATCTTGTATAGAGAATATGGACAACTTGGTGAACTATTTAATATGGACCCTCTCCCATGATTACTAAAAAGGTTTTTTTTTCAAATTGAAGAGTCTCAAGAGATAACTTCATCTATGCCATCATTGCATGAAATCAAAATATATTCATGTGCAAATAATTATTGGTCTACATTGCATACTTCATCTTGTATAGAGAATATGGACAACTTGGTGAACTATTCAATATGGACCCTCTCCCATGATTGCTTCAAAGGTTTTTTTTTAAATTGAAGAGTCTCAAGAGATAACTTCATCTATGTCATCATTATGTGAAATCAAATTAATTCATGTGCAAATGATTATTAGTTAACATTGCATACTTCATCTTGTATGGAGAATATGATATGTGTTTAGATGTGAAGTTGGGAATTCTTCTTGTGAAATTAATTGTTGTATACGAGAGAGATATTGTTGTAGGAATGTGATAAAACATAAATCAATGAAATGATCTCAAAGCTTGTGAATGAAAACAATTATTTACAATTCACCATACCTATTCAAAATGATCTCTTCTTGCAATGAAAAATTGTAGTTTGAATGTATCCACTAACTTCCAAGACCACCGAATATGTTTGTTAGATTCTAAGAGTGATATTCTATCAAATAGATCAAAGAGTGTCCAATTGATTATTGAATGTGAGCCAAAATTGCAAAGTTCAAGAGCATAAAAGGCGTGGACTATGGTAGAAAACCCATGAAAATTGGTAGCAAACTTGGGAAGGAAGATCTCTATTTTTTTTAACTAGCAACAGGAGCATGCATGCATGTCTAGGAGTACGCACATGTGTATAGGATCACACATGCATTTATACGTGTACATGAATAAACATGCGTGTACGCCGCAGCCTAACATTTACAACATTAACTCACTAACATTTATCCCATTTAATGACTAACGTTCTTCAACAATGTCTTGGTATTCACACATGTACGAGTATTTTTACAACATAGTCTTCACCACTACTTTCTTCTTAGGCCCATGGGTGCCATTATGAGGTCTTAGGTTCCTTACCTATGGATAGTGGAGGGTAATGGAGGCCTCCAACATTGAACAAGGATGGGTGTCAAGGTTTAACAAAGGTTTAGTGGAGACCATGGTCAATAACACATGGCCTCAAGCCCTAGCACGACAGTAGTGACAGTGGCGACCATGGTCACAAAAGTAGCGACAGTGATGACGATGGTCAATAACATCATTTTCCATAACACATGAGCTCAAGCCTTTGGTCAATAGCAGATAGATGTCATGCGAGTAGCCCTCTAAAATTGATATCATTACTAAAAAGCATACAATGGATTCGCTCACCTTGTACATGGTCATTTGAGGTACAACATGTTTGATCGTTATCAGAAAGGATGGGTGACGTGTTCTATGTGTTTGTGTGTGTGTGTGTGTGTGTGTGTGTGTGTGTGATAGAGAGAGAGAGAGAGAGAGAGAGAGAGAGATGTTAGATTTTATCATTCAAGCTAGCATTATATTAGGATCTTTAACTGAGAGAATAACAAGCACAGCAATCAAACACAAGAGACAATGAACACAATTTTTTTCCTCGGGGAAACCATAAAGGAGAAAACCCCGCAACTTCCTCAGAGATAGAATCAACACCAAAAGCAAAACCCCAAAAATAGTAAGATGAAAACCCCACAACTTCCTCAGAGATAGAATCAACACCAAAAGCAAAACCCCAAAAACAGTAAGATGATCTCTCGACAGTAGTAGTCTCTTTATTTCTAGTCCCAGCTACTTCTTCTCCCTCATCTATGCATGACAACTAAGTGTGAGTGAGTGTATCTTAAATAGAGAGGCTCACTTTCTATTTATACTAATTCTCGACTTGAAAATAACTCACTAGGGACAACTTCTCTAGGAGATTCTAATAACCCTAGGGCCTCACAACTGCAGGGACTTTAACCCTTGATCAATAGGAGGGTTACTCACAATGACTTGACATGACTTGTTTACATTATTGAATCTCCCGACAGGAACATCGGGGCATGAACTAACTCAAATACATTACAGACACTTCCCAAAATAAACATCAGGGTACAATACATAAGATACACGGATGAATACATTTCGAAGTTACAAATACATCAACACTCCCTCTTAATGAGGAAGGTATTCTCCTGACACAATTTGTCAGCACTGGTCTTCTTCTCTGTATCAACTGGATCATCATCGAGTTCTCATCATCTTCATCTTCAATTCATCTTCATCTTGGATCTGGATCATCATCACTGGATCATCACAAATACATCATTAGTGGATCTGGATCATCACTGTTGGATCATCATCACAGGTGCTATCTCGTGATTCTTCTTGTCATAGGAAGTTCTACAGAGCCAGCCCTTTTTCATGCTAGTTGTAGGCCTAACCTCCATGTAGGTCTTCTTCAGCGCTTATATCAGACCCTAAGTCAGAATAGCCTTCCCAGCACTCACATCTGACCATGAGAGGAACACATCCAACACCATGTCAGAAAGGCATAGCAATTACATTCACCAACATGATAGGACACAAGTACTATCATCTATGAAAAGGCACGGCACTCACATCCACCAGCATGGTAGGACACACCTACTACCATCTACAGAAAGGCACAACACTCACATCCACCAACATGATAGGACACAACTACTATCATCTGTTGAAAGGCTTGGCACTCACATCCACCAGCATTATAGGACATAACTACTATCATCTATGGAAAGGCACACCACTTACAATCACCAGCATGATAGGACACAACTACTATCATCTGTGAAAAGGCATAGCACTCACATCCACCAGCATGGTAGGACACACCTACTACCATATGTGAAAAGGAACAGCATGGTAGGACACACCTACTACCATCTGTGAAAAGGCTTAGCACTCACATCCACCAGCATGATAGGACACAACTACTATCATCTGTGGAAAGGCTCGGCACTCACATCCACCAGCATGATAGGACACAACTACTATCATCTGTGGAAAGACACTGCACTTACATCTGATGATGTGGGAACTAATCCTATAGTCACATCAGAATGTCCCTCATCCCCACACTGAGGATTCTTGGTAACTGACTAGGTACCTCCATTCTCCCAGAGAATGGAATTCAACACTTAAATCTGATCATGTAGGAACCAATCCTATAGTCACATCAAAATGGCTCAGCACTCATATCTGACATGGAAGGAACCAATCCTCTCACCATGACAGAATGGCTCAACCCTTACATCTGACCATGGAAGGAACCAATCCTCTCACCATGACAGAATGGCTCAACCCTTACATCTGACCATGGAAGGAACCAATCCTCTCACCATGTCAGAATGGCTCATAGAATCATCACTTCCCCTTGGGGAAAACCTCGATCTGGAGAACACCAAGCTTCTCCCTGAAGTACTCAAACTTCACTCTAGCCAATGGCTTCGTCAACACATCAGCTATATGTTCATCCATCACAACATAATGGAGCTTCACTGATCCTCTCTGCACAATATCCCTAATCTAGTGATACTTGATCTCGATATGCTTCGACTTGTCATGGAACACCGAGTTCTCTAACAACTTCACACAACTTTAGTTGTCGCAATATATACAAGTAGCATCCAGCTGGAGATGAAATAAATTAGATAGTAGCTTCCTCAACCATACTGCCTCACAACTAGCTAAACAAGCTACGACATACTCTGCTTCGGTTATACTCAGTGCCACGCAAGATTTTTTCCTACTAAACCAAGAGATCACACCTGATCCCAAACTGAAGTAGCATCCTAAAGTGCTCTTCCTATCGATGGCACTGCTTGCCCAATCTGAATCAACATAACCCTCCAGGTTAATCTTCTGATTCGTCTCATACTTAAGCCTATAATCAACTGTACCCCTTAGGTACCTCAGAATATGCTTTGCAGCAATCAAGTGAACATGTCTCATATCTATCAGGATCTGGCTCAAGGTGTTCACACCAAAGAAAATATCCAGTCTCATATTCATCAGGTACATCAAGGACCCAATCATCTAACGATACATCATAGCATCAACTGATTTTGATGAATCATCACTCAATAGCTTCAGGTTTGATGCCATAGGTGTGTTCATGGCCTTGCATTCCATCATCTCAAATCTCTTCAGGATCTCTACTGCATACTTCCCTTGTCCAAGGAAGATTCTATCTACATTCTGCCACACCTCCATGCCTAGAAAATAGTGCATCATACCCAAGTATTTCATTTCAAACTCTACAGCAATCTTCCTCTTCATATCAGCAATCAACCCATCCATACCTATTACAGACAGATCATCTACATACAGTAGGAGTATCACCAGGTTACCATCTTCAAACTTGTAGTAAAGGTTGGAATCTTCTTTACTCTTGGTAAATCCCAAACTAGATAGAAAGATGTCAGTTCTATCATACCATGTCCTGGGTACATGTTTCAAACTATACAGGGCTTTATTCAATTTACACACATGAGACTCCCTGTCATGTGTCTCAAAATCAAGTGGCTACTCCACATACACTTCCTCTTCCACCACACCATTCAATAAAGTAGTATTGACATCCATCTAGTGTATCTTCCATTTCATCATTGCAGCCATATCAAGTACTGATCTAATGGAAGTGTATCTGGCTACAAGTGCAAAATTTTCTTCATAATCTATTCCTTCTTTCTAGGAGAAACCATGAGCCATAAATCTTGCTCTATATTTCTCTATGCTACCATCTACAACATGCTTGATCTTGTAGATCCATTTGGAAGTTACAACAGACTTCCCTTCTGATCTTGGGACAATATCCCAGACATCATTGTTCATGATCGATTGATACTCTTCGATCATAGCATCCTTCCATTCTTTCCTTTCTGACGCTTCTTAATGTTGGAAGTTTCTTTATCGATGAAGTCACATAATAAGGCTACATACCCGGAGCAGGACCTGGTTCTTTTTCTTTCTCTGTGATTTTCTTCTAGAGCCCCATATATTTTTGCACCTTGGATAGCTTCTCATACCCAAGCAGGTTTCCTCTTATGAGGATTCTTCTCCATAGGTGGATCTACAGGTTCTTGAGGTTCTTTTAATTCTTGATCTTCTTATTCAATTTCTTTGTTCATAGTTGTGTCATAGATTCTAGGTAGTTTTGTTTCTTCGGGTTCTTCAGCAGGTATCTTTCTGGATTTGATGTAAGCTGAATATTCGTCAAATGTTATATCTCTACTGATGTCGATCTTCTTAAATCCTGGGAAGTATATTCTATAAGCCTTCGAGCCTTCATAGTATCCCACAAATATACCCTTCCTTCATGAAGTATCTAACTTTATCCTCTTTTCTTTCGGAATGTGTATGTATACTGGATAGCCGAATATTTTGAGATGGTTGAATTCTAGTTTCTTACGGGAGAAGAATTCTTCAGGGGTCTTGTTCTCAAGTACTCTGTGTAGAGTACGGTTTTGTACATATACCATAGTTCTGGTAGCTTATGCCCATAGATGCATGCAAATATCTTGATCATGAAGAATGGCCCTTGCGGCTTCCATGATTGTTCTATTCTTCCTTTCAGCAACCCCATTCTGTTGTGGATTATATGGAGTAGTTAACTCCCTCTTAATCCTTGAATCTTTTCATAATGCTTTGAATTCATTTGATGTGAATTGTCCACCATTATCTGATCGAAAGTTTTTATCTTCTTTTCTATATGGTTCTCGATCAAGGCTTTGAATTCGTTGAACTTGCTGAATACTTCATCTTTGTTCTTCAAGAAGTATATCCATGTCTTCCTAGAAAAATCATCAATAAAAGAAACATAGTATACATACCCACTTAATGAACTAGATGACATAGGACCACATACATCGGAGTGAATGATTTCCAAGATTCCTTTTGCCTTGCTCTCGCTACTTGGAAATGTCTTCTTTTTGTTCTTTTCTTTCGCACATCCTTTGCACACGCCATCATGTTTTGACTGGATTTATGGAAGTCCTTCAACACCTTTGCTTGCAAAAGGTAGTGCTCTATAGTGCACATGTGCAATCCTTCTATGCTAAAGTTCATTTGGCTCTACTGTGCCATGGATCAAAGTGTGTTCTGGATGGCCCTTCAGTTTGTATAGACCTCCCTCTTATCCCCCAACTACTACTGCATCATCAATAGTCTTTCCCTTTGGCCACATGAGAACTTGGAGACCCTTGTGAAGTATGCCTGTATGGTCTCCACATTCTGGATATTCACATTCTTCAACTGGTTCCTCAAATTCATCCTTTGGTTTATGTCCTTTCCTTCAAACAATTTGGTCAGGGCATCAAACATAGATTTAGGTGTCTTTAGGGAGGACACATGGGGTATGAAGTGATCCTTGATTGAATCAGCAATAATCCTCTTATCCATGACCAAATTCTTTTTGTGTAATGCCTTAGCTTCATCTCCCTCTAGAACTGGAATCTCCTCATTGATGTGGGAGTCCAATTCATTTTCTTCCAGGACCAGGGAGATCCTATACTTCTAGGCTCAGAAGCTAATATCTCCCTCAAGCTTTTCATCAAGCTTGGTATGATGAGACATCTTAATTGAGAACCTCAAATGGAAATACAAAATATTTAGATCTTACCAGGTTAATATGTCGAAACTTGATCTGGAGCTAAATTTCTATAGAGTTGGTTCAAAAGTAGATGAGGGTTTGACTTTCCCAGAGTTTTGTCCAACCAAAAACTTTGATCTTGATCTCTAAACTTCAATTTTGAGGAGGATATCAATCCAAGCCTGGGCTCACCAAAAAATTCCACTTCTATGGAACTCCCTAATTTCCGATGGGAGTGTCGGGTCAAAAACTAAAAATGCTCAGAATTAGATTCTGCTTCAATAGAGTCAGCCCAACCTTCTTTTGCTGAAAATATGTGGAGAGAGATCCAAAAAGTAGGAATCCCTAGTTTCTGCAGCTGCATAGTGTCTTCTTCTCAGGTTATCTATATTGCCATGTTAGATTTTATCATTCAAGCTAGCATTATATTAGGACATTTAACTGAGAGAATAATAAGCACAGCAATCAAACACAAGAGACAATGAACACAATGTTTTTCCTAAAGGAAACCATAACTGAGAAAACCCTGCAACTTCCTCAGAGATAGATTCAACACCAAAATCAAAACCCCAAAAATAGTAAGATGATCTCCTGACAGCAGTAGTCTCTTTCTTTATAGTCCCGGCTACTTCTTCTCCCTCAGCTATGTGCTACAACTGAGTGTGAGTGAGTGTATGATAAATAGAGAGGCTCACTCTCTATTTATACTAATTCTTGACTTGACAATAACTCACTAGGGCTGACTTCTCTATGATAGTCTAATAACCTTAGGGCCCCACAATTGTGGGGACTTTAACCCTTGATCAATAGGAGGGTTACTCACAATGACTTAACATGACTTGTTTAGATTATTGAATCTACCGATAGGAACATCGGGGCATGACATGACTCAAATGCATTACAGACACTTCTTGGAATAAACATCGGGGTACAATACATAAGATATATGGATGAATACATTCTGAAGTTACAAATACATCAATAAGAGAGGGGGAGAGAGAGAGAGAGAGAGAGAGAGAGAGAGAGACGAGGAGGGTTAATGAGAGATATAGAGAGTGGGAGGGGGGGTAGATCAAGATCATTTGGGCCTTAGGATATAAACGAGGTAGCATGATGTGTTCTATGTGTGAGAGAGAGAGAGAGAGAGAGAGAGAGAGAGAGAGAGAGAGAGAGAGCAGAGAGATGGAGAGTGGCGGGTAGAGAAATATCATTAGGGCCTTATACGAGAATCACCACTTCTAGGGATCAATAACCATGATAAACTTCTTTAATGTGTAAGACATTCTGATATTGTTGAACATTCTAATGTGTATGATCCTTCAACAAGTACTTGAACCAACACATGAGCCCCTTGTATGAGTTCTTTGTAGGTATTTAAATGGGATATGGGTGTCATGAGTAGGTTTTTATGAACTATGAAGACAGAAGGTTTACGAAATAATGATAAAGAGTGAAATGGCAGAGGATGGTTAGAGAAAGAGGGGGGAAGGTGAGAGAGAGAGAGATAGAGAGTTAGGCTAATGTGTTCTTTATGTGTGTGTGTTTGTGAGAGAGAATGATAGAGATTTAGGCTTATGTGTTCTTTGTGTGTGTTTGTTTGTGTGTGAGAGAGAGAGAGATGACAGTTACAGAGAGAGTTGGAAAAGGAGGGTCAAAGAGAGAAAGGGTGGTATGTTAAGGAGAGAGAGAGAGATAGAGAGAGAGAGAGAAAGAGAGAGAATTTATGTGTGCATGAGAGAGAGATATTGTGTGTGTGTGAGAGAGAGAGAGAGAGAGAGATTGTGAGAGTCTGTGTGTGTGTGTGTGTGTGTGTGTGTGTGTGTGAGTGTGAGAGAAAGTGAGAGAGAGAGAGACAGAATATGGTCAAAATTCATATCGTTGCTGAAAGACATATAATGGATTCTCTCACCCTCTCCATGGTGGCTTCAGGTACAATCTGGTTTAACATTGTGGGAAAGATAGGGTGAGATGTTTTGTGTGTGTGTGAATGATTGAGAGAGAGAGAGAGAGGTGGCTCATCGTCATAGGCATCGTGATCATCATCATCGTCGTCGTCGTCATCGTCATCATCATCATCCTCATTATCATCATCATAGTCATCACCCTCATCATCATTATCATCATCATTCTCATCATTATCATCATAATCATCATCATCATAATCATCATCATTGTCGTCGTCGTCGTCGTCATCATCATCATCATCATCATCATCATCATCATAATCACTATCATCATAGTCATAGTCATCGTGATCATCATCGTCATCGTCATCATCGTCATCGTCGTCATCGCCATCATCATCATCATTATTCATAATCATATTCGTCATCTCCATCATCATCATCATAGTCATCATCCTCATCCTCATCATCATCATCAGTCTCATCATCATCATCATCATCGTCGTCGTCATCATCGTCATCATCATCATCATCATTATTCATCATCGTCGTCATGGTCATCATCATCAATATCATCATCGTCATCATCGTCGTCGTCATCATCGTCGTCGTCGCCGTCGTCGTCATCATCATCATCATCATCATTGTCGTTCATCATCAATGTTCATTATCATCATCATCATCATCATCATCATCGTTGTCATCATCGTCGTCATCATCCTCATCATCCTCATCATAATTATTCATCATCGTCGTCATGGTCATCATCATCATTGTCATCATCATCGTTGTCATCATCGTCATCGTCATCATCATCATCATTGTAATCATCATCATCCTCATCATAATCATCATCATCAATAGTCATATTCATAGTCATCGTGATCATCATCGTCGTCGTCGTCGTCATGATTTTCATCATCATTATCATCTTCCTCATCCTCATCATCATCATCATCTTCATCATCTTCATCATCATCATTGTTCATCATCATCGTCATCGCCATCATCTTCATAATCATCATCACCATCATAGTCATCATCCTCATCATCATTGTCATCATCATTCTCATCATCATCATCAGCAGCAGCAGCAGCATCATTGTTCATCATCGTTGTCATGGTCATCATCGTCATGCTCATCATTGTCATCATCATCATCATCATCATCATCATCATCCTCATTATCATCATCATTATCATCATTGTTCATCATCATCATTATCGTCATCATCATCATCATCATCATCATCATCATCATCATCATCATCATCATCATCATAGTCATCATCCTCATCCTCACCATCCTCATCACCATTGTTCATCATCATGGTCATCATCATCATCATTGTCTTCGTCATCATCATTGTCATATTCATTGCCATCGTCGTCATCATCATCATCATCATCAACATCATAATCATTTTCGTCCTCATCATCATCATCATCATCATCATCATCATCATCCTTCATCATCATCATCGTCATCATCGTCATCATCATCATTGTCGTCATCATCATCACCATAATCATCAATCAACATCATCATCAGCAGCATCATCATAATGGTCATCATCATCATCATCATCATCATCATGGTCATCATCATCATCATCATCCTCATCCACATCCTCATCATCACCATTGTCATCATCATCGTCAACATTATTTTTCATCATCATCGTCATCTTCATCATCATCATCATTGTTCATCATCTTCGTCATCATCATCATCATCCTCATCAATTTCTTAATTTCAGGTAAGGTGATGTGTTCTGTGTGTGTGTGAGTGATAGAGAGAGAGAGATAGAATTAGAGAGAAATTGTGTGTGGGTGAGTGTGAGATTGTGTGTGACATACGGAGATACTACAGGGTTAGATGGGGAGAGAGAGAGAGAGAGAATGAGAGATAGGGATGGAGGGTTAGGGAGAGACATGGAGAAAGGGGAAGAGGGTTAGGAAAATAGGAGAGGAGGAGGATTAAAATTAGGGAGAGGGGGGTTGAGATGCTTGAAAATGAAAACAAAGAAAAGTTTCAAATACTAAATAGATGTGTGCACGCATGTTTAACGCGTACACACTCAGAAGCTTGATCCTGTGTTTAGTGCGTAACCGTTAATTTTTTAAACTACGCGCATGCGTGTTTGTAGTGCGTACGTGCTTCTTTAAAATTTGAATTTTGTTGATCACCTTTTTTCCAAGTACGTGGTGGATGACTTGGCTACTTTGGTTTTAGGTTCGAATTGTCAAACCAAGTGGTTTGCACTATCTTATGATAGAAAACATGTTTTGTACCACTTCTCCTATTTCATGCATGATTTTGCATATGCCACACTTGTCCACTACTAATGGAAATTCACACACTTGTGTAACTCTGTCTGTAGATTCTGAATATGTAATTTTTATTTAAATCTATTATCTTTTTCCATTTTTTATTTAATTTTAAATGGACTAACGTCAATCTAACACAAAAGGTAGGCTATTTTCTTCAGATACAACTTTTGATTGGCTCACCTATTTAGAAAATAGAAAAGAACCCACACAAGAAGACACAAATACCTACATCCTA
The DNA here is from genome assembly GCA_001517045.1 of Pseudotsuga menziesii. NCBI lineage: Eukaryota > Viridiplantae > Streptophyta > Pinopsida > Pinales > Pinaceae > Pseudotsuga > Pseudotsuga menziesii. Next base: position 5,803 of record LPNX010552224.1, on the reverse strand, counting down.
AACAAATATATCGTTCATTGACTATGTTAAGACTAAGATGTCGTGGATCAACGCTCGACCTTGTCATTTTAGGGCGTCACTGACTTCCTTAATTTATATATATATATATATATATATATATATATATAGAACATAAATAAATATGGAAAAATAACGTTGCACTAGACACACCTGTTATCTACAACTCTATATAATTTTTTTCTCAAAATTCCACCATTTGCATACCAAACACATGGACCAACGCAAACATATTCATTATTTTTTGGGAAAAAAATAACATACCAACCTTAGAAGAACCTCGTTTTTAGGGATTTATACTTAGTTTCCATAAATAAAAGTTATATATTCCGGAAGGTATCCGATTGTCTATGTTTCATATTCTTATGCGTAACGCCATATTCCAAAAAGTTGTGTAGGTACCTCTAGTATTGATTTTTAACGTTCAGATTTCTGTTTTTTCCATAAGTCCATTGCAACAAACGTGTCATAAGTGAGCAGCATTAGCTTGCACCAGCCCATGTACATGTACAAGATAAATAACATGGAAGACCAAAGACTTTCTAAAATTGCTTTCAAATCTAGCTAGGACCACCTACCGCTCCAATCTTCAAAATATCAATAATATTAAAAATATTATTGCATCTAGATTTAAAGAGAGAATGTCATGCTAGAAAGAATTATAGGTTAAAAAAAGATTACGATACTATAATGAGGTCATTAAACCTTATTTAGAAGACAAACATATTTCTTAAAATATCGTGAGTGGAAACGATTGCCATTTATGTGAGAGTATGAGCATTGAGGATGAAAGACCTTATCTTTAAGGGTACCCTGCTTACATCAACATTAGATCTCAGCTACATAATCTTTGCTACAATACATAACTCCCTAACCTCTTAACATGCAAAAACCATGGTAACTTAGGAACATTTCTTGATAAATTTTTTAAACATAAAAATAAAATTATATAACAAATCAAAATTTTCATTACTTTTCATTAAAATACAATTAAACCAAAATGGTTCTAAATAGATTAACCATCCCCATCATCATTAATAAAATTACATATTTTATTTTTAAAAATTTGACATTTTTAAATACCTTTATTTCTATTATAAAACTTATCTTTCAAAGTTTGACCAAATTTAAAAAAAAATACCCAAATCAAATCAACAGACAGATTTAGCATACTGCCCAAGTAAACAAGTTTGACCGATATGATAACATCAAATTTTAAATAAAAATAATGCCCAAAGTTAAATATTCATTACTTCGATAAATAACTTCTAAACCAATTTTAAATAATACAAAACTATCACTAAAATCAAATTATAATATGTTTATAACCAAATCTCTACGGCGATTACACCAAAACGCAAATTTTGATGTAACAACAAACCTTACATTTTGAAACCTTACATAAGCTTTGTAATACTGCCAAAGTAGATATATTTCTATGGTATGATAACGTAATACTCAAGGGAATCGGGAGTCTTGGAATGATATTCCTATTTATATAGAGAGGACATGGCAGACGATATAACTACAATATCTAAGCGAGACAAAAAAATTCACTTGCATTTGAGAGCAATGGCGATAAAAGCCTGTGATGGAAAGGGTGAAGTGAAGCTGTTACGTGCGAGTTGGAGTTCCTTCGTGCTTGGCGTTCGCATAGCACTTGCTCTTAAACGTATCGATTACAAGTTTATCCATTGCCCGCTTTATTGACGATAACCTAATCAAATTGATGAATAATGATCACCTACATCCAACTGTAATATTTTTCATTTCATACTTTAAATTACTCCTGCTAATAGTTTAAGTTACCTCTCTTTCATTTGTGTTAAATATTCTCTAATACACTCGTGCGTATTATTATTATGGATGACCTCATTCCATGTATTCGAGTTATTTTCATGGGCCAGAGCAAGTACGTGCATAAAGCAGTGGAAGAGTCAGTGGAAAAATTTATTGTGTTAGAGGAAGCTCTGCGAACGAACAGTAGCTTCTAGAGAAAACCGTATTTTACAAGAGATGAGATAGGCTTCGTTGACATCCCATTGGGCAGCATGTTGGCATTTATCAAAGCCATCGATAAGGTTAGACATATACTTTTAATAGATTAGGTGAAAATGCCACTATTAACTGCATGGATTCACCGATTCTCTGCAGCCGACGAAGTGAAAGAATGTATGCCCGAACAGGCCACAGTTTTGGAATTTGTATCCACCATGAGAACCAAATTTACATCACCATCTGCAGCAAATTAGGGCCACCCATCTCTGCCACGGTAGATAGATGAGTTTATTTATTTAGACGAATGTTATCATAAAGTCTTCTTTCATTTCTATGTCGTCCGCTTGAAGGTGGTTGCTTTGGAATTCTTGGTGTTTCAAGTAATTTATTATCTAATAAGTTCAAATTTAGAGAGGTAGGGTATGTACCTTTTTTTAGCAATTAAATGGTTGCATGGAAAATCGCCTGTGTAACACTCGAGGGTTCCTTGCATGTGAATTCGACGGTCGCTTCTAGGTACATTTTATGTGTAGTGTTGCTTTCTTGGAAATATGTTGCCTTTCTTTTTATTATTTATCTATCGTATCTATATTTCTTCACGAGTCTTCTAGGATTTTTCTTCTCGGGCACTCGAAGTATATTGACATTTGGGTTTCTTCCCAGTTTGTCAGTAGTTCACTCTCCGTGGACTTCGAGTGACACTCTCAGTTAGGAAGTCTTTTTTTTTTCTCTTCAACTTCTCCCGAAGTCTCCGGTAACCTTTTTACTACTGGGTTTCTTGAGTGGGTTTGGCTTTGAACTTCACATTATGCCATGGGACTGTTTGGAGGCTCACTTTCGGACTCTCCTTTGATCATTACCTGGAGTCACATGAGTCCTATCCTTTTTTCTCTTTTTTGGCTCAGCTTCTGGGAATCCTGGTTTACATTGAAGAACTTGTGAAAACCCATGTACCCATGACTCTCACATCTGGGCGACAGTGTGATGACTAGTTTCTAGGGTCAACGGTAACTTGCAGTATCGGTATAGTTCTTTTTACTAATGTTGTTCTTGAGCGGGTTTGGTTTTGAATTTTGCTTTATGCTAGGGAACTATTGGGGCATACTTTTGTGCTCCTTTTCGATCATTACGTGGAGTCACGTGAGCCTTGTTGTTGTTCTGTCTTATCTCTTTGCTGGGCTTCTAGGGTTTCTGGTATACTTTGAGTATCAGGGTTCTATCGGGTTCGTCTTTCTTGATGTCTGCATGGGTTCTCGGTATTAGGGTTATACTGCTCGGTAATTACCTCTTCGTGGTTTCTAGTGTACCTTGTTTTTTGGGATCTGTCGGGGTTGTTACATCTAGTCCACTCCTGGTTTGGTTTTGAGCACTAGGTTTTTACCACCTGGTTCTCCTCTTGGTGGTTGTGCCTCACACAGCTACTTTACGATTCATGGAGGAGCCTCCCTCTTACCACTAAGCTCGGAGGAAGACGAAATTTATTAGGGCTTTAGCCGCAAAAAGGTGTTTTGTAATGGGCCATGATATTTTCCTAGGTAAGGTTGATATGTTGTGCAAGAGTGCACTAGTTGTAAGGGTTGAGGCTTGGGATAGCCTGCATTGGAAACCTCTTATTGACTATGTCCCAACCATCAGCAAGCTCTCGAATGGTTGGTATGTGTTTTTGTTTTTGGATGAAAAGGATGCTATGTGCATTTTGGAGCAGCTCTGGCCTTTTGGTAAGGGTTCTCTAGCCCTCCATCACTAACACCTAGCTTTTGATCCTATTCAAGAAAGGGTGAGGATTCATCATCTATGGGTATTCCTCGCATCTCTCCCTTATCCTCTCTGGGGAAAAGATGCTAAGATTGGCATTACAAACAATTTGGGAAAGTTCATGGCATTTGAGGACAATTTGTTGCAATCTTTTGACGAGCGTATTGCTAGGGTTCTTGTAGAAATGGATGTTTCAGATGGCCTTCCTTCGGACTTAGACATCCTCTCCAATGATCAACTCCATTTTTAGCGCTTGGATTATCTCCACATGCTCTTCTATTTTCATTTATGTCATGAGACGCGGCATATCAAACGTGCATGTCCAAGCTTACCCCATGGCTCCCCACGCACATCAGAGGACTTAGCATTGGTCGATTCACTCATGACACCTCTCGGCTTCTATGACGTGGGCTTCCTCACTATGCATCAGGTAGGTATGTATTTCTCGGTATCCCCTATACATTATGTTGACCTCACTAGAGGTGAACTGGAATATATAGCGGATATTGAAAATATAGCTGTTTGTAATCATTGGGCTTGCATCCCTCCTTTTATATCTATCTGTCCTGGGTGAATCCACGGACCTGGGTAACACTTTTTGGCAAGCGCATCTTGCCAAAAACAAAAAAACGTACCTCAGTCGAGGGCTTTATAAACCCTCGACCGAGGTATTAAAACCTCGACCAAGGTTTTATAAAGCCCTCGACCGAGGTATTTTTCAGCCCTCGGTCGAGGTATTTATTAACCCTCGGTTGAGGTATTAAAACCTCGACCGAGGGTTAATAAATACCTCAACCGAGGTATGTACCTCGGTCGAGGTACATAGCTCGACCGAGGTCCATACCTCGGTCGAGGTATCTTTTTTAAAAAAAATTATAAAATGGGGCCGCAGAGGCCCCATTTGTCATTTTCAATCGCTCGACCGAGGGACAGAGTTCGACCGAGGGACAGAGAACTCGACCGAGGTACAACGACCATCGTGCCAAAGCAACCCATCCTCGTCACAATGTCAGAGCAAAGAGGTAACCATTTAAATTGTTTTTCAATTTAAATGGAATTTAAATTTTTTTTTTATAAATTTATAAAATTTGATAAATGTATATTTTTATAATTTTGTTTTCAAATTTAATAAATGTATGTTTTTATAGTTTTGTTTTCAAATTTAGTAAATTTATATTTTTATAATTTTCATGCTTAAAATGTGTACCGGCAAGCAGAAATGCTGCCGGATTTTTGAAAATTTGTAGTTAAATTGAATTTTTTTATTAATTTGTTATATATATATATAAATTATGTCAACCGGTAGGGTTTATGCTACCGGTTTATTTTTGAAATGTGTCTCGGGCAAGCCGAAATGCTGCCCGATTTTTTTCAATCCTCCGTGAATTCATGGAGGATTGAAAAAAATCCATAAAACACCAACTAAACAAACCTATATAAACCATAGAGACAATTAATCAATTGTAGGCCCGAGACAAATAATAAATTTTTTATAAAAATTTATTTGAAATTGGTTTTTAAGAGCATGTGCATGATACGTGATACATGATTCATAGAGGAACGGGTCTTAGGGCCTTTGTCTCTAGCATTTGGTCATAAAGCATGGCCTAGACCACAAGGCCTACCCTTTGTATAGGCGATGTAAAACTTGAAGTTATATCCTTATTGGATGTATTGAGCAATAGGTGTGGTTCTCTATGTTGTAGACATGATCACCAAAGGAAATAGTTGCCTTTGGCCCTACATGAAGGTTGTAAGCATCAAATGATCATCAATTTTTTTTAAACAACTACACACATGACCTCTTAATGGTAAGGCTAGTTAATTTTTAGGACATTGATTTTTAGGACATTGTGCATGAGACATGAGTCCTAGAGGAATAGGTGTTACAACTTATGACCAAAGCCTTTGTTATATCATAATTCGATGTTCTAAGCATCAAGCATGGTTCTTTAGGCTATAGACCTGATCACAGGAGGAAAGAATTTCTTTAATCCCTACAAAAGGTTTGTAAACATATCATTGATAGTAA